>VWZV01006346.1:173321-338660 GCA_013397155.1 Irena cyanogastra | reverse complement strand
CTTCCCTAATAAAGAACTGTTATTCCTGCTCCCATATCTTTGCCTGAGAGCCCCTTGATTTCAAAATTATAACAGTTAGGAGGGAGGGGGTTTACATTTTCCACTTCAGGGGAGGCTCCTGCCTTCTTTAACAGACACCTGTCTTTTCAAACCTAGATACACAGTATTACAGTTAGCAAAGTAATGTTACAGTTTATGTCATGATATGTACATATAACTAAAATGTATCCCAGGGATGTGTGCATATGTAGATATACCTGTATAATGTAAAGGTAAAATGTTGTATTTATGTAACCTATAACCAATTTTTGAGTAAAATTATTACCTTTATAGTCAATATTTAATATTCAAAACCAGGTATTAATAGGATAAAATATATAGTGCATATATAATATAATACACTGTGTAATATATAGTGCATATCACATTATATATCTTGTATTATACCTAGATTATAGATCACAGATTGCATTTCCTTAATGTAATAATATATACACATTGTATCTGTATTTAATACCTGTAACATATACTCTAGCTAATGGAAACATATAGACATGCATAACATCAAATATTAGCTATATAATTTGAAATACTGTAGCATATAATATATAGAACATAGGATGAGATCCCTAATATATTTTCTGTAGTTACAGAGAGCATATTAATAGGTGTAGAAATAAGATAATACCTATACAAATGTTTGTAAGAAATGTTAGGCATCCTTCTAAAGCTGAAGAAAGGTATAATTAAAGGGTATATTGGGAGGAAATTCTTTGCTGTGAGGTTAGGGAGACCCTGGCACAAGTTGCCCAGAGAAGCTGTGGCTGCCCCATCCCTGGAGGTGTTCCAAGGCAGGTTGGAGCAACCTGGGATAGTTGGAAGTGTCCCTACCCATGGTAAGGGTGGAATAAGATGAGCTTTTAAGTTCCTTTCCAACACAATCCATTCTGGGACTTCATGGTAAGTATAAGCTAGTCTATATATTATTTAACTTAGTAAATTATTTTTAATGCCATTTTTGTGCCTGCTGCCAATTGGTGCAGGGCTGGGAGTGCCTTGGGCCTATGTTCCTGCCCTGTGCTGGGCTGGCTCTGCCAGCACCACTACAACCCCTTGGCTGTGGCTGTGTCCTGCCTGGCGGGGCCCCAGTGCCCCTGGCCCTCAGGCTGTGCTGGGCCCTCAGCTGTGTGGGAGCCACATGCCCTTGGGCTGGAGCCTGGCCTGCATCTCCCTGCTGCCAGGGCAGCGGGGACACATGGCTTTGCCAGCCCTGGTGAGGGGCACTGCCAGCTCAGCCCCTGAGTGGTGACTGCTGGTCCGCAGAGCAGCCAGCCCCAGGCTGCTCTCCACTCACTCGAAGGTGGTGGTGCTGGGCCTGGGGCAGGGATCCTCCTTGGGAAAGGTAGGTGGAAGCCGAGTTCCCAACAGCTCATTAGTGTGTGCACAGTTAGTCCTGCAAAGGGAGCTTTATCTGGATCTAGCTGGATTAACTCTCCATTTCTGGTTAGAGCACCTGAAAGCAATTTACGAGAGGACTTTGCTGTGGCTCTTCAGCAAAGGAAGGGAGATTTCCTTTGTCTTTTCAGACATCGTTATGGCTGAGTGCAGCCCCCTGCATTTGCTTAAGGAACATCGGTTTGTAGTAGAAAATCACCACTAAAAACCTCTTGGTTTTAATGCTGATGCGGGTGGTTGGGCCATGAGGCTTTGCAGGGAAGGAGGTTATGGACGTGGCTTCTGGGGGCCCCAAAGGTCTGTCTCTGTGCTTGGCACTGTGGGCAGGGCCGGGCTGGCAGGAGGTGCCACCCTGCAGGGTGGCAAAGGGCACTGCTGCCATGTGGGGCCCATGGGATGCAACCATGGGTGCCCCTGTGTCAGTCACAGCACGGTGTGACCTCCTCAAGAGCATTCCAGTCTGGGAACACCACTGCCTGCTCTGCAGCTGGTGGCTGTTGCTGCAGCCGCAGCCCCAGCAGAGAGGGACAGAATCTGCATCCAGCAGAGACTGTCCCTGTCCCCTGTGAGCCAGCCCTGCACACCCATGGCACCTGCAGCAGCTGGGCCTAGCAGCACCACAGGTGTCATCAGAGTTCCAGCCCCAGCACCTCCTACCTGCTGCCACACACACCACACAGGTACCACCTTTTATTGCTCTGGGGAGAAATTTTATTACGAGCAAAGATTTATTAATTTTGTGAAGGGTAACAGAGTGGCTTTGTCATCCAAAACCACAAAACCACAGGAGAGTTTATACAAAAGCAGGTGCAAAACCACAGCAGAGTTTATACAAATTAATAGTTTTTTGACATCAGGAAAACACGATTTTCATTGATGTCTTATTTCCTGAATTAGAGGTACATACTGCTCTAAGGAGAAAGGGCTCCTTACTCATAAGGATGCCTTTGAAATTGTTTCAGACCAGCTATTGGATAACCTAAGTACCAGACAGACTTGCCTGTCCAGCCCTGAATGTAAAATAAATTAAAATACATGTTTTATTTTCTAGGTTCCTTCACTGAAAGAAAATCAATAGAAAGCAAAACTCAACTGTGTGGCAGAAAATCAAACCAGTTGTCCAAGCTGTCAGTGACAGAGGCTCCTCCTGCAGCTGCACCAGATGTGTTCCTGTCAGGCACCGAAGCTGAGCTGCTGCCCCTTGGGCACAGAGCACACAGCAGAGCCCAAGGGCCACCTCGGCATCACTGGCCATGGCTGGAATGTGCCCCACAGGCACAGGGTGGCCTCTGGCCAGGTGCTGGCACTCAAGAGGACAGACAGCTGTAACACCAAGTGTAAGTACAAAAACAGGGGGCCCAACAGGGCATTTCACAAAAAATGCAATTCCTTCGCTTAAAGCAACTCCCATTCTGTTTGGAGGTGTGCGTGTGTGTGCCCAGGAGCAACCGAGCAGCAGCAGAACAGGGCTCTGTGGATGCTGGATCTCAGACTTCTGTTGCTTTAAAATACCAGGGATTTGGATTTAACTATAAAAATTTTCACCCCATCAACCTACGACACATGTGAACCAAAACACATCAGCTACTGTCAACACGAGCTCTGCTCACTCAACAGCAGATGCCAGGAGGACACCCTAAGTCCTCAGAAGCCTTCAGCTGTGTTGTCCAATGACAACTAGAGACAGGTCACAGCCTGGTGGGACAAGGTGAGGAGGTTACACAGTTCTTCACACTTTGCTGGGAAGGGGTCATGGCAAGAGCATGGCTTTTGCTCTTCTTAAAGGGATTTGCTTATCTTTGTTTCTTTAGGAAGAAGTTCCAGTGCATAGCCATTGCACACACCACAGAAAGGTCACGGTGCTCCTGCAGTGGGACAGCACCGACTGGAGAGTTCCTCCCTCATCCACCTGTGCTCCTACAGGGAACATTTCCTACCTGGCTAGTCACAGGAAAACCTCTCTTTAGAAGAAATTCCCTAGTGCACAGATAAGTGCTGCCTGGAATGACTAAAGCGATGCTCTGAGGGTACATTAAATAACTCATTTCAGTGCTGGTTCGTGACCTCTGGCTGTAGCATCTGCACCCAGGGGCTTGGGGCCCTTGCTCACCTGGTGCCAGTAGAGTGGTGATGGTGACACAGGTGACATCCGATCCCCAGCCATGTCTGTCCAGACGTGGGAAAGACCATTTTACAAAACAAACCCCTCGTCCGGCCCCTTCAAGACGTATCCACCCAGAACTGCCCATTCTGATCTGTGGTCAGGTGCTGTGGGCTGCCCCAGCCACAGCTCTGTTCTCCAGGGCTTCAGGTGGATGCCTTGCTGAGGGCACTAGCAGAGTGGCAGAGCTTCCTGGAGACCCTGCTCCTGGAGGCACATGGCAGCGTGGGCGAGGGCAGTTACACCAGCTCAACGCCAGCGGTGTCAGTGAGGTCAGCACTTGCACTTGTGGTGAGGCACCCTGGAAAACAGAGCAGGCAGGGAAAACCCAGGTCAGGACAAAACAGCCTGTGTCCTCAGAATAACCACATGGCACAGCGCAGCCCCTCCCCTCGCCTCCTCCCAGCCTCTCCTGGGGATCACTCAGGTGAATTTGACCTCCAGAGAAGGGATCTGCTGCAGGCCACGGAAAAGCTGCCATACTGCGTTTCCCAGAGAAATCAGCTCTTTGCCAGCTCCCAGAAATGAGGAGCAGCGAAGCCCTGAGAGGCTGTCAGTGTCTAAGTGAACACTGAGCCCCACAGCATCACCCCCTTTTGGTCTGCTGAGGGTATGAAGGGTTTACACTTTGTTGTTGAGTGGAGTCACCTGTTGGTTATTTCCCAGAAGCCAGGCCTGCCCAGGCCGGCTAAAGGGGAACAGGTGAGCACATGGTAATTAAATGAGACACTAATGACCAAAACCAGGTGCAGCTTCTCTGAGGGACATGCCCTGCCCTGCTCCTGAGAGCTGGACCTGTCCCAAGGCATTTCCCAGGGGGAACAGTGTTTCATCACTTCCCTAAGGAAATAGTATTTTTTAAACTATGTTGCAATTCTCTCCCAAAGTGTAAAAACAAGTTTTTTTTATTACAGGTTGGAGGGAGTAACAGCCTCACAGGCAGGCAGGGAGACCACAGGGATGTTCTGAAGCCTTTCTGAAGGCTGGCACCGGTGGCACCCCCTCTGAACCTCTTGAGGGATGGTTGTGTTTTGCAGCATAGTCCTATGTCCAGTGCAACAACTGACTCCATTCTCAGCTGTGCCTGGCCAGGCCACAGCTCTTCAATCCTCCCTTCACCCTCCTAGCCCGGGTAAATCTCAAATGTGTGCAAAATGCCCCAAAGCGCAGACAGGGCCTTGGGTGAAGCTGCCCATGGCTGAGCTATCCCTTGGGGACAGGTGAGCAAGGCCATGCAGGACTTGCAGGACAAGTGGGGACATGGCCATGGGTCAGTGTGGCAGCAGGATGAGCCCTCAGCTGCTATCTGAGGACAAAAACTCACCCTGGCTCTGGGCTGCATTTCCAAGGTGAGGTGTACCCTGTGCTTCTGCTTCAGCAGCTCTGGATGAGTGACTGAAAGCAGGAGTGGAACAGCAGCAGAACAGCCCGAAGTGTGAACTCCCTCAGCTTGCCTGGAGCCCTGCCTTTGCATCTCAAAGACAGCCCTTACTTACCAGATTGGTTCTTTGAGAAAACTGACTGAGGGGAAATAGCACATTTTAAAAACGTGGAAAGTATGACTGAGCCTGTAAAGGCATTTTCTGTGAAAAATGCAGGGCTGTCAGCTTTGGATTAAAACAAAACCTGTGGTGCTATTGGCTGGGGAGAAAAGCATGGGAGCAGGAAGGGCTTTGAGGGAGGTGTTGTGCTTGACATTCCTGCAGTGAGGCAGAATGGCAGATGGTCAAAATAATACTGTTTTCTCCAAATGGACAAGCTGAAGCAGCTTAGAAGTAAAAAATAATTACCAAGCGTGTATCACAGGAGGCATTACCACGTGTGGCTCGTGGGAGGCATTACTGTATGCGAATCACAGGAATCAAGAGTGGGCACATACAGGAGATTTTACCAGACACGGATCACGGAAACATTACCGTGCGCAGGTCGCTGGACGCATTACCTGGGACGTGCAGCGTTTTTACTGTTTGTGGATTGCAGAAGGCATTACTGCACACAGGAGGCATTACTGGGGCCATTACTCTACAGATACTGTGGGAATCATTACCACATATGGGAGGCATTAACATATGCAGATCATGGGAGGCATTAACATGCATGGGAGGCATTACCACACATGGGGCTGCAGGAACCATTACCACATACAGGAGGCATTAATGTATGCAGATCACAGGAGGCAATACTGTATGTGGATCACAGGAGGCATTACCACGTACAGGAGGCAGTTTGTAGAAGGCAGAACTGCACCCTAGAGGCAGAACCACGTGCAGAGTGCAGGAGGTGTGCGCAGAGCTCGTGGAGTATGAGAGGTGCGAGGCAAACAGAACATGGGAGGCAGAGCAGAGTGAGCTGAATATGGAGCAGAGGCAGCAAGGGAGGAGGAGGAGGAGGAGAGCTGTTTGTGATGAACCGCAGCAGCAGCAGAGGGGCCTGTGGGAAGCATCGCTCTTACCTGCAGCTGTTACCATACCAAGAGCATTAACACTCTAATCTAAAGGGAGAGAACAAAACTATGTCAGTGCAGGACCAAAGAGGGGGGACAAAACCATGTCAGTGCAGGACCAGCACCTGTGACTGCTGTGCTCGCACCAATCCAACACAGCACACCCCGCTAAAGGTGGGAAGAGGAGCTCTCCTCAGGGACCTGCAGAAACATAGACCCATGTACTTCCTCCTGGGGTCTGAGGACTGAAACAACCAAGGGAGGGAATACTGGCAAAAATTGGAATGAATATGCATTGCGCTTCATCTTCTGCCAAACCTGCTGCTGTGGGATGGTGGCGTGCAGCTGCTTCATGCCTCAGCTCCACATCCTGCACTGTTGTTGGTCACACAATTTCAAACTGGCTAAAATTTGAGGCTTCATGGAGACCTAAATGTTTGTGACACTATAGCCAGGTTAAAACTCCAGGAAGTGAGCAGCGTAGTGATCCTGGTGCCACATAAATTTCCCAGAGGACGAAGTCCTTGATGGCATAAAACCTGTCCATCACACACGTGCACTCAAGACACACACACACACTGGAGGGCCTCTCACAGGTGAAGCTGCTCAGAGAGCATTAAGCTTTTAAAACACATTTCTTGCAGGAGGGATTAAAAATAGAATTAAAATATAGATGATAGCACTTTAAATGCAGGGTTACCTTGCAAGAAGCCAGAGAGAGATGGTGTATTGCATCTTAAATCTAGTCCACAGAACAAACCTAGTTCCTTCCCCAAGGCATGTTCTCTAGGAATGGCATTTTAGCCACTGCTTATGAAGCAGCTGAACACCCCTGAAAGCAAAGGTGGGTAAGACCATGACCTGTAAGGATGCTGAAGATTGGTACTTGAGAAGAACCATGAAGTTTTCACATGGGCTGTGACCTGTTCCAGCCCCGCATTAACCTTTCAGCCAGGACAGGTCTGTGGAAATCTTTGTTTTCCTTCCTAGTAAATGCAAAGGTAATAAAATTCCACAGAGAATTGTTGTTGTAAATCTGCACAGTGTCCCTGCTTCCAACTCCCAAAGACAGGCTCCAAGTACACTGTAAGCAGCATCCCGAGCCTGTGTGGAAAAACCCATGGATAACTGAAGCTGGGTTAATCAAAGCCACACACTTCCTGCAGTGCCCTGGAAAGTTTTAAGTGACACAGTAAAGTGAATCTGACACTACAGGTTAATAACCAGGACAGAACCAACCTTAAAACAGCCACCCGAGCTCAGGTGGGAGTGCCTGGCACCACCGCAGGCCTCCGCGGTTTGAGTGCCTTGGAAATAAGCCTGAAATGTACGCACTGAAGTTTAATTACTCACAAGTTGGAGCAGCTGCTGATCAGTTCTGCAAGACTCAGGCTCAGGCAGGGGGACCCCACCAAATGCTGGGGGTTATGTGGGTGTCACAGGTAGGGCAGCCCGAGCCCTCAGCACGGGAGGGCCAAAGGATGGCTCTGCTCTGGTTCTGCTCAGCCTCTTCTGCAGGTCTCTGCTGCAGGTCTCTGCTGGTGCCTCAGTGCAGAGGGAGAATGCGAAGAGGCCACATTGCCTTCTGCGAGCCTTCTGCGAGCTGACAGCTCGAGCAGCTGGAGCTGTCACCCGGCTGAAGAGACAGCCCATCAAGCTCATATTTTCACCCATCCCAGCACTGATTGCTGGGATAAGCCCTCCCTCACACCTCCTCTCCCAGACAGCTATCTGGGGGAGCGCCCTCTGAGCCAATTAATTACATGGAAAAGGCAGGGGACCAGGCTAAGCCCTGATGTGGGTCTCAGCCCCTTCCCCCCCTCACTGTTGGAGATCCCAAGGGGAACACCAGGCTTGAGGGGGAAGCAGTCCCAGCACCTGCCCAGCCTCAGGGGACAAGTTCAGACTGTCCACCCTCAGTGGTGGCACAAGGGACAGCCCCAGCACACTGTGCAGGCGGCCACTTCCTTAGGGCTCTGCAGAGATCTGGACCCGCCAGAGCCAGGCCTGGGCTCCTGAGCATGCACCTGCATCAGCCTGTTCAGCCACAGGAGCTGGAGGGGGGACAGAGCTGCTGCCTCCACCACTTTGTGGTACCTGTGACCCTGCCCTGCATAATGCCAGACCATTCCTGACCCTCATGGGGACACTCAGGCAGCAGCCCTGCCAAATGGGCAGGAAAACTATGGGCAGAGCACTGATAACCAAGAGCACACCGGCAAGGAGCAGCTCTCCCACATCCACTAGTGCCACTGCAGGAACTCCCCGAGGGCAGCCCAGCTGCGGCAGGCTCCAGTCTGCCAAGGATGAGGAACTACCTGGATTAAAAAGACGGGAAGTCAGAGAGATCCCTGTGCCTCATCCTGAATAGTCCTCATAGGGAAGGAGGAAGAAGAGAAAGCCCTTCAGTCCTGCCTCCTGTAGTAATTGTCCTGGCTCCTCTGCCCCACTTCCTGTAGCTTTTCCTCTTTGTTCACTGCCTGGACAACCTGCACTACCATGGCAGCACCAATGGCTGCACAGTGTCCCACCTCACCTGCTGAGCACCACGCCCAGCAGACCTCACACATGCTTCATGCTAGCAACAATTCCCTGTCCTGCTAGTAACCAGGGCAGTCAGGAATTTCCTAAATCCCATATATTAGAAAGAAATTGTTCAGTTTCAGGCAACACTGACACACAGATCAAACCCAGTCCCTGGCACACACTGCATGTGTTCCAATACCGTGGCACAGCTACTCAGTTTCAGACGTGTAGGTTTTTAATATTCCCAGGAAAATAGGCAAAAATACTATATCTATATATATAGCTATAGATATATATGCACACACAGAACATGAACATAGATCTGACAAAACACCCTACAGAGCTTCAAGGAAAAAGACAATGACAAAAATTCAAAGTAGTATAAAAACCTTAGAAAACCAAACTAAAGCAAAAGGAATTCTTGGCTCAATTACTGTTACAAAAAGTATCAGTCCTGTTTAAAATAAGAATTATTCTGGGTTTGGTTTTATTTCTGTCAAAAATATATTTTAAATCTGCATGTCCAATTCAAATAATCCTTTTGCTTTAAAGTGGGAAAGATAAAGCTCAGCACTGAACAAAAAGTGGTTTAAAATAAGCCAGATATTGTTCACTGTACATTCAGATATTTTCTCCAAGAACTTTGCGCATGTAAAAGTCCAGAGACAAAAGAAAAGCACGTGTCGCCTTTGCAACAAAAAGGCTGCAAAATCTCGGTTTTATGTAAATCAGCAGGCATAGCTCCCAAGGCTTTAAAACCAGGGAATGCTGAAAACCTCAATAGTTCCTTGACTCAAGTGTTGTTCCTGGGCAATGCCATAATATTCATTAAAGAATCCATTTATCAACAGATACCACAGGTCCAAGTTTTCCAACACAGTTCTTCTGCTGCTCTGCTGAAAAGGATTCTTTAAAAACATTAAGCTGGAATGCAAGAATCTGAGATGCTTTCTCTGTCCATTCTACACTACCCATTAACAACTAAAAAAGCCAAGATTTACACTATATCCTCCCTGATAACGCTGAGCATTGTGCTTTATTTTCCAAGTCATTAGCATGCACAAGAATGACCTCATGGTGAACAGATGCACTTGGATATGGCAGTGATTAGATCAGTCCTCTCAGCAGTCAAGTGTGCCCGTTCCCATTAACCCCTGAGGTGCCGGCGGCAGTGCTCCGCTAGGGGGTTCCCTGGAACGCAGGGACCTGCCATGCCGAGCACAAGCCCATCAGACAGGATCCTTTTGGTGGGAAAGCTATGACTGGAGAGTACTCCTGGAATATCCAGCGGCCTCTTTCACTTCCCAAGGCTAACACCATGCTTGTGGCTGCTGATCTTACACAAAAACAGCCCAAAGCCCCGTGGAACGCTCATAAGCCACAGAGGCAGTTGAAGTCGGGGTGCTGGTCTGCCCACTTCAGCTTCATCAATTTTTTTAAAGAACACACAAGTATTTTGTTGAATAACTATTTCTGGTTTTGGCTGAGGGAACAAGAACAGCAGCTTAAAGCCTATCCACTAAAAGGAGAGAAATCTGCAGAGGGAAAGAATAATTCAATAGTGTTGGATTATGGAGGATTTCCTGGGCTGCCTCTCAAACCCTGCCTAATTAAAATACAGCATGTAATGCACCAGTTTAACAACAAAGGGCCTTATTCCCAGGTTTTGTTCCTAATCTGCACATCCCCTAAATGAGTTTGGGGATGGCCATTCTGCCTACGAGGTTGCACTCTCAATGCTGAAGTTATCAGGGCTATCTGTGATCCATACAGGGAGTTGAAGGCTCTGCTCCTCAAACCAGCAAAGGATATCAACTGGACAATTTTCCTGCAGAAAATACAGCACCTGCAAGACTGGTGACAGAGAGACTAACCAGGGCAGCAAATCCATATCCCACGTGAGTCTGGGGATGTCCCCAGGGACAGCATCAGAAAATACAAAAACGTCCAGTTCCAGGAATTATCTCATAGTTAGCGATACCCGGTATGTCACTGAGAGCCGTGTTTGATTTACCCCTATGCTGTGGTAACTCCTGAGAATGCTGCACTGTGATAAGCAGCCCCCTTACTCCCTGACCCTCTCTGCTGCACACGTGCATTCGCAGCACTGATAGGATCACACCTGAGGAGCATTATAAGAATCAGCTCAGATGAGAATTAATCTTAAATTTACCTGAGCAGTTTATGCTTGGCAGAGTCAGCAGTACCAGCTGGCTTGTACTGCCACCTGTGCCAGCTCCATGCATCCCACAGAATCATCAAGGCTGGAAGAGATCAACAAGTCCAGTGGCCAACCCAGCACCACCCCAAAATCATATCCTGAAGCCTCCTGAACACTTCCAGATACGGGAACTCAGTGCTTCCCTGGGCAGCCTGTGCCAGTGCCTGACCACTCCTTCACGGGAAAAGTGCTTCTTTTTATTAACTGCTTCCTGACTCCTTTTTTCTGTTTCAGAATAGAAAAATGCCCCCTGTATTCCTAAACAGCAGACAGGTGATTGCTGCAGGTGGAGGACAGGTGGATCTATGCCTGGAGCAGGCCTGGGGAACAGTGGAGCTGCTGGGGCTGCATCCAGTCTCCCTGCTGACTGCTGAGGGGCATCTGATGGAAAACACATCCCCATGGCCACAGCTGACACTGCCCCTGCTCATCACTGACTAAATATGCAGGAGAATCAGCAGGTAATGTGAGGAGACTCTCTGAAGTGGAGACTCTGACACTGGCCTCCAGTTCATGAGCAGGAAATTAATTCTGAGGCCCAGAAGTCTGAAAATTGGGACCTGACTGGGGGAGCTTAAAAGCAATTAAAATAATGAAATCATACCCGGGTACTCCTGATTTAACAGTGTTCTGAAATCCTCAGCTACTGGGAAACACTTTAAATCTGTTTGGCGTACACAGCTTATCCGTCAGAAAGTGGGGCTGCAGAGGGGTCTGCCCTGTCAAACCACATCTGACACAACCCCATGTGCTAAGAACAACATGAAAATGAAACACAACTATGCACAGAGCAAAATGTTTAAAACAGATCACTATATCTACATTTCTATTTGCTGATAGTCGACAGATAAACAATTCAAGTGCTAACAACCAGCCCTGGGCGCGAGCAGCACTCCTATTGAAACGGGTGATTTTTTTGTCTCAGACTTTTGGCAGAGTGTATAAAAGAATTTAATGCACAGCTGTTCTACTTTTTAATGTAGGAAACATTAATCAAAGCTTTAAGTTATAAGTTTTCCTACCGTTGTTTAGTATTCCAGTTCAGCAGAGATCAATAGATCCACCCGGTGTTCCCTGACGCCTCTCCAGGACTCAGAGGCGCGATTATGTAAATGGCCCTGGCTTCCTCCCCCCTTCTGCCAGTGCTTATCTCCAAAGCCTTCTGCCTGCTGCTCCTGGCCACCACTGCCTGGCCAGCATAGGCCTCTTATCTCCTTACAAAGCTCCGAGCACGCCAGGACTGGAGCCAGCAATGCCAGACAATGCTGCACGGCTGGTTTTATCCCTAAGTGATATATGTGAGCAAATTTAATTTCTTCCTTCAGTGTTTCAGTTTAGACGGAAGATATCTGCTAACAAGTCGGCCTAAAGAGAAATAGAGCAGATGTCCTGCAACGTTTATACAGGTTGGAAATAATCTATTCAACAATCCAAAAGAGAAGCAAGGAATAATTAGAAAGGGCCAGTGTCACCCTAGGAGTGTCAACGATGGATTAAGGAATCTTTGTTAGAGAGTCCAGCACACGGTGACCAGATACTTTCTGGATGCTGGAACAAAACACATTTTGAAGGCACTAGAAATGTGCATTTCAGAGCCAAAGCTCCCTTTCAGGAGAGGTTCACTTAAACTTAATCAAACCAGCCAGGCAGTGATTGTGACTGCACACTAACCTAACCCTCTACAAGGCACACGAGGAATAAATTCCCGGAGTTCAGCATAATGCTGTCACCTCTCAGCAGGCGGATGACTGATGAGCACTGATGTGTGCACACACACAGACACAGACACCACACACACACACCCCATCACAAACCCCAGAGAGGCTCCAGGCCAGGTGCTGCAGGGCAGCCTGCAGTGCAGTTGCCTGCATTGAAGGGACACAGGACGTGCCTGCATCCCACATGCCGCTGTGATTCCCTAACAGCACCCCATTCCTATGTTTCTTGTGCATTAATCCCTGACCCTGGTAGCTCAACAGCATAATCCCCATTTAGCATTAACAGCAGCTTCCCCCGTGAGGAACTATTTCTGGTAAGTGAGTCCCAATTCAGGCCTCACTTTTGAACAACATATTCCCAGCTCAGCAAGAAACGGGAGTCCTGAATGAGCCCAAGCCCATCACTGCGAGAAAGTTATTAACCTCGCAGGAGTTGGGGGTTAACAGGATAGCTGAAGAAAGGAACAGTGTGAATAGCTCTGATGCAAAACAAATTAAAATGCATGTCATCATTCCTTTTGATATTCATTAGTTGATTCAGGGGAAGAATAGTCTTCTTAAATTTGCAAGCATTTATCTACAAAAAAACAGGTGTACATCTGCTGCTCAAGTGCTTCTTTGGACTACAGAGAAGAATAATGTGCAGAGACTCACCAGTTCCACCGAGGGAGTAGCTGGGAGAGGGAGAGAAGACCTGAGCGGCAAAATCCTCAAACGTCATCACTTCTTTATGGTTCTGGATGATGGCTTCAAGGTACAGAGCTCTCTCCTCATAACTTCGACATCCCGTTAAGGAAGGGTGTGTGTAGAACTCAAGGCTGTCCCACAGCATCCCCAAGAACCAGCCCTCAGCCCCACATCCACACTGACTGGGCTAGAACAGGCAGGGAACCGGACCAGAACTGCCCAATGGTTGTGAATGGGAGCAACAAGGAAGGGATACATACATTCAGGGCTGGAAATTCAGGGTAACACCTCTTGAGCTTCCTGACTAAGAAGCTATGACCTGGGAGCTGCTGAGTACAGGAGCAAAGTCCCAGATAAAAGCCCACCATCACAGATAGGCTGTAGCACTATGGGAAGCTCCTGGCATACAATATTCCTGTTCCAATGACCAGAAAAGTAACTAGATTGGAGAAAAAAGCTACAGGACAGAGGAATACAGCCCCCCCACCTCCACCCCCAATTAATTTGATCTGGACTTCTTAGAAAAAATTAAGTACAATAAACCAATTCCAAAAGTGTGACGGTTATTTTTAGGGCAGGTGCTAGAAGGTGCAACCTTATGTATTGCAAATAAATGATGCACAGTGGACAAACCCAGCCTACAACTTGCATGCATTATGGCCTGAATAATGCAGACAACAAAGTGAGCTAACATTGAGACTATTGCCTTTTAATTAAAACTCGGCAACCTGGAACACACAGCATTCAAATGTGTAATCAAAAACCAGTCACCAATAAAACTTACAAGCGTAACAAGCTGAAGCAACTTTCCAGCTGTCTTAATAGGACCCCTGCTTGCAGCAGCCTTTCACAGCAGAGAAAGCAAATCTTTGCCTTTTGTGTGCAGCTTCTGTCTGCTCCTAAGGTGAATCATACACTTCCAATAACAGGATAACGCCTGGGACAAACCTACAATGGGCTGGAGAGCCTCATGTATGACTTTATGAATTAGGGCTTGCAGGAGCCAGGATGACATCTCATTCTCTGTTTCCTCAGTGAAAACAAAAGTTTTCAGTGCCTCATTGTGTTTCTGTTATGGGGAAATGCACTCGAGCTCCGCAAGGCTGTTTGGTGGGAGCAAAGGCCAAGCTGAATTTAGAAATTAGGAGCAGGAGAATAACACCAGTGACAACAGAATGCAGGTGAGGGTATTTAGAACTGAAAAGCATTACTAATTAATATTGAAGTGCCATTTGTGACTTGCACTACATTAACAAAACCACTCTGAAACACTATTAAAAAAAAATCAGAGAAAAGCGGTGCTTAAAGCCAGGAGACGGTGGTCTAGTGTCGACCTCGAAAGGAATAAGCAAAGCACGTTCTCATAGCACGAGAGTTTCCTGCAGGCGTGGTGGCAACAAAGAGAAAGAAAGGAAGAATTCTGCGTTTAACGCTTGCAGAGGACGATTGATACGTGATAAATCTTCTTATAAACTTCCCGTGGAAGCCTGAAGAAAGAAGATCAATAGCCAGCATTTCAGCGTTTGCACCTGCTGACAGCGTTATTTGCTCAGTTTTCCTGCCTCGCCCGAAGCCCGGGAGAACGCATGCCTGACAGCGCCAGCCCGCGGCGTGCAGGGCTGCCTACCCTTTATGGGCTGAACTCCTGATGACTTTTGTTAATGAATAGGCTGCCAAACTTCCTCGGAGAGGAGGCACACGCCTGGGCCCAATTCTAAAGGGACTGACGGATCCTATTCACTCCTCATTATGGAGAATGCTGATTCCTCGGCTCTCGGCTGGCTGTTGCCAGGGCCGTGCGGAGCGCGCTGCCGGGCGAGCGCCGGCCGGGGGCAGCGGGGGCTGCGCGCCCGTCTGGCAGCAGCCCCTCCGACACGGAACTGGCACGTGCTGCCGCAGCAGGAGCGGACTCGGGCGTGACAAATTGATGAAAGGGCTCAGCGACACCAGGAGCTGGCGACCACCTGAGCCTGCGGGCCGGACGGCAGCGCTCGATTCATCGCTCAGCCCCGGCCGGGGCTGCTCGTGGGCTTCCAACCAGGCCGGGGGGACAAGGAAAGGCTTTTCATGCTCTGCCTGATAATGCCCTGCTAGCTCCCGAACGGCTCTGTATATCTCTCTCAGCAGCACACCTGAGCACCGTGTGGGGCTGCCCACTTCAGATAAATGCTGCACGGAAATGCTGCCCAGGTTTGCTCTGCACCCGGTAAAATCCTATTGACTAGCTGGAAGATGCTGCTCACCACACAAAAGACTGGGAAAAACCGCCTGGACAAACAGCTGACCAGCTACAGGAGAGGCAGCTAAGGAAGAACACTCTAAGATCTGGAGAGTCCTGCAGATGCACCAGCGCTTTGGAGGCATGCAAAGAAGACCCCAGTTCAGCACCTCTCCTGCATGCTGAAAAGCCAAAAGCAGTGGGTGCAGAAACCTCCAGTGCAACGAGGGCTAATGCTGCACATGCCAGCTCCACTCACCAGTTACCTTGCCTTGGCGCTTCCCATGCCCTCCTGGGCTCCCTGGAGCAGTGGGAGCACAGCAGCTCCTACCATAAGGGCAGCGAGCAGGATGCCCATGCTCATTTGTACTCACAGACTAATCAAAAGAGAATTAAGAGACTGCAGCAAAGTGAAATTAAACTCCCTGCTATTTCTGTCTCAGTACATACACACATTTGGGAGAACAGTTGGGATTCACTAAAAAAAGAAAAAGTCAACTAAAATTTTGCCGAAATTTAGGAATTTGAATGTGGAGGCATCATGAACAAGCCGTAAAAAAACCCTCTGTAAAACGCCTCCGTCCTGTAAAAAAAGTATCATGAGGTTTCCTATTTATTGCCCTGTAGGAATGAGTCTATCCTGAAAATCCCTGGAGCAATACTTCTGTCAGGGCTGCCCCATGGAAAAGTGCTGTGCCTTCAGCCTAAGAGCCAACCACAAAATATCACTGAGTTACACATTAGAACCTCACACTGAACCTCTTTAACCCGGCCTTTGTGTCCTGGCTCTCTTGCAAGCTTTGGGCAGAGCTCACCTGTCACCAACGTGCCCCCAACATCAAGCAGAATTTAGATCAAGTGCCATATAAACTACTGGTTTAAAAATGCAACCATCGATCAGCAACCCCTCAGCTCTCAGCAGAGCTGGGAGGGAGCCCCGAGTGTCTGGCTGGCTGTCCTAGAGCAGCCTCAGGGCTGGAGCACTGCAGGGAACACACAAATCCACTGCTGCAGCAGGCCTGGATGCAGAGGATGGGCTGTGAGCTTGAACCCTACCCCAGCAGAAAGCTGGACAGCTGGCTGCCCTGATTAACTAAGTCTGCCGTTATCTGGGGGCTTGGGGCGTCCCTTGAGATCTGCAGATAAATGGAGTTATACCAGACCCTCGAAGGAGCTGATCAAAAGCTCCTCTTTTAATATGTAAGGCAATTTGACACACCCCTCCACAGCTGCATTATTTTACATTTTGCTTCTGCCAAGGCAAAACTCCAGAGCAAAATGTTTTAGACAGACACAAACAGATTTTTTTTTTTTTCATTTCATGATGACATGAAACGATGACATTGAGAGCCATGACAAGGTGTGAATTATTGATCATGAATATATATAAAACTGTGGGAGAGCAGGAATTTAGGTCCTATTTGAATACAGCAATCAAATCTCAATATTTGAATATTATGAGCTTCTAGTACTGTTTTATCAGCATACCAATTATTTTAACATTTCAATCACACCAAATGAAGGCTGCTTGAAAACAAACCCAACACATTAAAATGTGAACATCAGCTATTTGTAAAAAAACAGAACATCTTATTGCAGCAGGAGGATGACCTGCAAAGTGAAACATACAGGATGTCCTTCCAGATGGAGAATGCAAAAGAAGAAAAAATGCAGAAGCTTTCGAAAATTCACTGGAGAGGCAGATACCAGCCAGCACTCGGCTCTCACCCACCAGCACAACTTCTACGTTTAACCTCTACAACACTGAGCCAGTTTCAGACACACAGTTTAAAACATAATGACCTTGAAAACCCTTCTAAGTCCTCATAATCTGGGTTCTGCAGGTGACCTGAGCCATCCCAGGACCAGGATCTGCCCACTGTTTCCCTCCCTGCACATGAACACAACACTAAACCATACCAAACTGCCCTGTTGAGAAACAAGGGAATATAAAGATGATGACTCAAGCAGATCCTGAAAATACAGAACTTTTGCTTATTAACCTTAACTCTATGCTGACCTCAAGCAAAACTCTCCTGCTGATGGTAATGGCTAGCCCATCCTGCCCCATGCTACTGTTTGAAAATAGAAATATTTTGGCAACATTTATATACTGTCACCAATACATGGAAAGAACAGTGTGCTCTGCTGATGCAGCAGGCAAATAAAATACAGGAGTGTTTGTGGGTTTGTGGCTGGGGAGAAGTGCCTGGCTGCTTTCCATGGCCCACAGGTTGACAGGTTGTGCCAACACCACAGGGCACCAGTGCCATGACTGGCACCCAGGACACCGCCAGGGTCCATGGAAAGCACCCCCTACAGCGCCTGTTCCTGCAGCTCCAGAGGGACCCTAATGTGGCCTGCTGGCATGGACCTACTGGAACTCCCATCTGTGATGTGCGGCCCACCCAGAGAAGGGCTTTTGGGGCATCGGGCCAGTAGAGAAGCTCAAATTGTAGAGGGAGACAGCTCGTTCCAGCCCATCGGATATCAAGGCTGGCTACACGTCCACATGCCAATTCCTCCTCTATCCAATTAGAGAGACCTGCAGAAAATCTTTGAATTTACTGTTCAATGCAAGAAACATCTATTTCAGTTCCCTCCTGATTGTATCACAGGGCCCAAAGATGGTTCACAAAAAGAGTTTGCTCATGACACTGCAACAGCGGTTTGGGTTTGGAAAACAAATGTTTGGGACTCACCAAAGCAGACTAAAGCCAGGACCATAAAACTGAGGTTAGCAGAGATGTGTTGCCTGATGACCTTTCTGCACCTAATTGTCTTCCCCAGCTCTGAAGAGGATGGAATTACTGTGCTTTTTAAATGTGGTGTTAGGCAGTTTTGGTGTGAAACTTAATCTGCTTGATTGGGCTCGCCATAATTTACGGTCTAATGACCGCCACCGCTGCACGAATTTCACCGAGAACTTTTGGGGGAATTTTAGTAACATATATCTGTCACTAAACACGTGCAATTAAACTGTACGTGTCAGCCACCATAGACTTAAGTGTTTTTTATAAACCAAAGCATCCAAGATGGAATCTTTCCAGTGACGCCTGCCTTAAATCGGTCCATGTAACACATGAGACATGCGTGAGCTGAGGCTGTGTGACCGATGGGGTCTGTGGGCCCGCTCTCCCCACAGCCAGCCCCCATAATGGCCATCTGTCCACACTGCAGCTGAGGGAGCCAGGGCTTACTTGGCGGAGCAGGGCCGGCCTGTGCCAGGGCTGCTGTTCTTCCTCCTTATCCAAAATGGGCAGATGATCCTCTGCTGCCAAAACCAAGAGCTCATCCTCTCTGCAGCATAATTTTCTGCTGCTGTGCCACCAATCACACTGACAGGCAGCCAGCCCTCTGTGCTGGGGGGGGATGGTTGCAGCCCAGAATACCCTGATGTGGAAGAGACATGACTCTCCCTGAGACTGACAGGTACAGAGAGAAAGAACAGTGCAAAGGGATTCCTCGTTTATGGAGCGTTTGTTTGCACAGCGCCTTGGCACAGTGCCTGTAGCTCTGCCACCTCCCTCCATGCAGTGGGACCTCGGTCCCTCATAAGGATCACAAAAGAACTTCAGTGCTGACTGATGGAGATGGGCCTCAAGTCTCCGAGAACCTGCGAGTTCTCCGAGTCACAGGGCATGCTGCAACAGCACTTCCCAGCACGCACACTGTGATACAGTGGTTCCCATGCAGACAGTTGCCAGTATTTGCTTTAAAGGGGAAAGTGCAGCAAAACAACAGAAACACGTTTCACATGGTTTCAAAGCAACTCTTTGGAAATCAAGCAGTGTAACAGCACAGCCATACTGAAGGTTCCCCGAGGCTAAAGGCTCCAGCTCATGCTTGTCTGTCCGGAGCCCTGGGCTGGCGCCCGGCTCCTGAGGCTGTTGGGCAGCGCGGGGCCCAAGGTGTGCTGCAAGCACCTGTCTGGCAGAAGCACTCGCCTGCCGCTCTAGGATAGCAAGAATATATGGCACCTTCGTCATGCCAAGTGCTTCAGGAGAGAATCTTGCATTTATTATGAATAAGGCAGAAGACAAGTTTTCATCTTAATTTCCAAGCACTCCTGCAGGCAGGAAGCCCCTGGGAGCAGACACACGTACCATTACAGACCAACCACTCCACAGCAGGAGCAAAGGGACACCGGGTCACCCCCCTGCTCCCACACCACTCTATACTCTGACAGCCCTCAAGCTCATCCCTACCCAAAGCTTTGTAATCCTACCAGAGTCCCTGCAATGCTCTCCTCCCAGCTAGTCATGTTGGTACACAGACCTGCTCTGTTGAAAAAAAAGCTGTGCCTGTGCCTCATTCCCTTTATTAACTTTGTTCCCATTAAGCATGTTCCTCATATGCTATAGAGGTGACAAACCACACAAAACTGTGCCTAAAACATGGCACTGTACATTTTGCATGGTGCAACCAGCCCTCTGCCCATCCAAGGTCCAGACAGCCACTGCATTCTGTGCTTACCACTGTACATGTTACGGCTTGGATAAAGATATTTAAATTACAATGATGACATAATGGCCTGTTACCATTCAGAGCAGGAGCCCTGACTGCTAACTCATTCCACAGGGCACACCAAGATCTAACCACTGAGAGGCTCCTTATGAAAGAGTTCTGTATCGTGACACCTGAGCACAAGGTTTTCACCATCAAACTAGTGGGACGTGATTTCCCCCAAATATACTTTCTCTAGGAGTAGCCATACAGTTCCCTATTCAATCCTGAGAGATAAAGAGACAGGAGTTGCCCAGTTCTAATTGAAAGCCACCTTCCCAGTGCCCTAGAGCAGTGATGTTGAGCTCCTCTCTCCTGAGGACACTGAAAAGAGTGAGAACACATGCTGGGACCACAGCGAGCCACTCGGCACGACTCCACTGTGAAATTCCAGGTGGAGCTCACAGAGATCCAGCCAAACTCCAGATCCCAAAGGGGTGCAGCCAGGACAGCTATACCTTCCTATCTCGTACCCGGACACGTACAAAAGGCACAGACTTGCCTGCAAGGTTTGTGAGTTTATTTTATGAATTAGATCACTTGATGAAAAAACACTGTTGGTATTCACTTACATATTAAAATTTTATAATAATAGAAAAAAAAACACAAAAAAGCAAAAGACAGAGGGTTATAAAGGTTTTTGAACTGGTGCTGTTATGCTTTGATGATTGCACATACACAAACACACAGACTTGCAGTGTCTCCAGTTTAACAGCCATGTATATTCAACATTCCTACACTTGTTGCCACTCCTCTCCCGAAACACAAGGATATTCTAAAGCCAGAAATGTCACCAAAAGAGTTCACACGCCACATGAGAGCTGCTCCAGAGTGCACCTGGAGACAAGGAACAGGTCAAGCTCCATCACAGCAGTACCCAGGTGAAGGTACAGCTGGGAATCTCCTGGGATAATGCCATACCCCAAACCATTCAGAACCTGAAGGTGCCAGCCTCTGCAATCCCCAGCTTTGAACCTAAAATGCCAGAGACAGGGGAAGGGGAGATAATGCCAGACTCATTTTTAATGAGAATATGCCACAAAATTGTTTACATACTGTCTAGAAGAAAAGTATTTGTGCTGCCATTCATGGGGTGTGATTTCCACCCCATGGAACAACTGCAGTGACACTAAGGTGGCTTCGCGTGCTCAGGAGACCAGCCTCACTGAACTGCTGCTGAGCAGCACACATACAGAGGGATTCCTGGAATTACACAGAATGTAAATGCACATGCCAAATGAATTTGTTCCTAAAAGAAGTTCAACTGATTTTGTTTTAAGTGAATCACAGTCAGTGGAACGAGATCTCAGAAAGGGGCACCTCTGTGCCTTGGATATAATCGATGGACTGTCAAACTCACTCATTAAGGAACAAGTCTTTTCAATTTATAAATATATTTTATCACCTATTAAATGCTACCAAACCCAGTTTGATAAGAGTATGATGATCTGGCAGCTACAAGCAGAACAAAATACAATTACACAAAGTAATTTTGCCCCTTCTAGTTTATTATAGATATTTTCATAATTTCTGGGTCTAACACTAAATGGCTCAATTTCAGGCCTATTACAGGTCTATATATTACATTTATTACAATCAGGAACAAGTAACTGGAACTTGTTATCACATCCATTATGAGTGACACCATCTGCAAGATGCTTAACATGAAACAGACCTGTTGCTACGGTGAGACAGGCTAGGAAATTGCTCAATGTTAGAGGGTAGGAAGGAAGAACAAATTAGAGAAAGCCATGCAAGAAACCAGCGGGGATGTCTCAGCTTTAAACTGAAACCAATATAAGGAGGATGGAGGTTTAAAATTATCATTTGACATGTTTGTGGATATTCCAAAGCAGGGACTGAGTGTGGGCTGCCCCAGGCATGGGGCTGTGGGTGGCACACATGGACAAATAGCTCTGAGGTCTGACCAAGCACCGGAGGCCACAGGGGCTGGGTGGGGGCTCTATTCCTCAGTGTCTCTTTCCATGCTGTACCCGTGCCCTGCAGCAGGTCCCTCTGGCCACTCCGGCCACGCTGACCAGTGGCCAGCACGGTAACACCTGGCACTGCCTCAGGCCGGGCCCTACAGCAGCTGATGCCAGAGCTCCCTGCCACGTGGCTGCACTTCAATGACACTGGCTGGCACTGTAGGGCTAACAAGGAGCACAGGGAAATCTTTTATTCATATAACACAGAATGCCTTTTGTTGATCTTTGAATAATGCTGTTTAAAATCCATTAAATGAACATACTCTTTCAACAGACAGCCCACAACAGGTAGAGCAGCGCGCACTCACCACTGGCTGCCTCAGCCAAACGGCATCCCAAAAGCAGATGATTAAGTCAGCATTTAAAATAACATTTTTTCTCCTGGAAGTGACCTCCCAGTAGGGAAACTGGATTCCGCTTTCACAGCACAGCTCAACCAGTGTGCATGAGCACACACATGCTGTGATGGCTCCCCATTTTCCTAGAGGAGTAAATTAAAATTCTGGTGCATATTTATAAAATCTGCTTTTTTTAAACTTATGAGGTGTGATGTGTGAGTAGAGAGCAAGCAAAACTGAAAATATACGTGACTCCTTCACGAAAAGGCAAGTCAATGCATTGGTTTCACTGCTAACTTCCTCTAAATGTTGTAGTGTTTCTGAAAAAATTTCCCCATAAGTTTCAAGTAACTCAAGGTGGCCATGAAATCTCATCATTACAATTAATTACAGGACAAGTTCCTGAGTGAGCAGTACAATACACTATTGAACAGCCAAGTTCTAAATTCAAGCACAAGAGAAACGATGGTGGAACTGGAGAAAGAGCACTGGGGAAGGCTGCTTGGCTGGCTACAACCTGAGCTGACAGCCTACTTTAGCACCCAGGACTGGCCAGGTTCAAACCAGCTCTGAAAAGGAGTGAGAATGAGACCAGAAACCAGACTATGGTATACAGGTACATATTGTAACACACAGCGGAAGGGGAACGGAAGTGATGAACCCCAGAACAGTGCAGAAGAGAAACTCCTGCCTATTGCAATAAATATGGCAGAAACAAGGAGTGACAAAACACAAGGTAGTCTCAAAGAACAGCTGAGGTGCTGCTGGAGCCCTTCCCAGTTGGGGGCATTCTGTGTATTCAGGTTAAAAGCCACTGAAGACCAGTGCAGGAGCAGAGCAGGCTAGGGCTGGGCCCAGGAAGCTGCACGTCACCAGGTGGGAGGTGCAATGACCTGTGCCCGTGTGAGACCCCCAGGTGCTCACAAGGTTGGGGTCCCACAGATACGCTAGGGAAGAGCATCAGTAAGCAACTGTGCTGTGCAAGCACTGGGGCTATGCACTCCTGCATCCCTGAGGTGTCTGGGTTATGGAGCATCCACTTCCACTCCGATGAGATTACAGCTGACTCTCAGAGCGGCAGCACTTTGTTAAAATGGACAATTAATCTGATTTGAGACGGCAAATGAGGGAGCCAGTGCTGCTGCACAGATAGCTGTGATGGGAGGGGTGGAATCCTGCAGGAGAGTCACCAGTCCCTGCAAGCCAGTGCAGGCAGGAGAGGTGGATGGCAAATGGTGACAAGTGAGCTGCTCTGGTCATTTCTCCAAGGCTACCAAAAACCTGCCCCGGAGCCCCCGGCGACAGCCCCATTCCACTCTGCTCTGCACAGCCCCTTCCATCTGCTTCCTGCCAGGCCCTTCTGACACATCTCATTCTGCTGCCAGCACAGAGACGCTCCTTTGTGAGGGGACCACAAATCATCGCACAGGTCAACCCTTCCCTGGTCAACATGCCTCCAACCATCATCTGCAGCTCCACACATCACAGAAAGGACCCTAAGGGAGCGTGTGTGGCCAGCAGCTCGGTCCTGGTGCCCAGGGGACGCTGTGCCCGGGTGGCACAGCCTCCCCACGGACCCAGCCTGAGCACAAGCCTGGGAAGCTTCCACTGAAGCATATCACTTCCTCAGTCTTCTCACTGTTGCTTCCAGCCAGTGCCCTTTAAGCTAAACTTCTGAAGTTCTTTGACATCCTTAACTGCTGAGTCATGTCAGGTATAAAAGGAGATTGTGAGGATGCCAAAAAGAGGGCACTGGTGAGGCTGCACCTTGAGTACTGTGTCCAGTTCTGGGCCCCTCAGTTTAGGAAGGACGTTGAGACGCTTGAGCGCACCTAGAGGAGGGCAACAAGGTTGATGAAGGGCTTGGAATACAAGCCCTGTGAGGAACAACTGAGGGAGCTGGGGCTGTTTAGCCTGGAGAAAACGAGACTCAAGGGTGACCTTATTGCTCCCTACAACTTCCTGAAAGGTGCATGTAGTCAGGTGGGGGTTGGTCTCTTTCACCAGGCAGCAACTGACAGAACCAGAGGACACAGTCTCAAGCTGTGTCAAGGGAAATACAGGTTGGATCTAGGAAGAAGTTTTTTACAGAAAGGGTCATAAAGTTCTGGAATGGTCTGCCTGGGGAAGTGATGGAGTCACCATCACTGGATGTGTTTAAAAAAAGACTGGATACGGCACTTGATGCCATGGTTTAGTTGAGGTGTTAGGGCATGGGTTGGACTCAATGATCTTTAGGGTCTCTTCCAACCTAATCATTCTGTGAATTATGTGAAAAGGCACGGAGCACAGGATGAATTTTTAATACAGCATCAAAGTTGGTGGAAGAGAAGAAGGGGGAATATGCAGGGAAGGCAACTCAGGGAAGAAGGTACATAGCAGGGACACTGCATGCTGCTGTCACGTTTTCCTGTATTCAGGTTTTATTCCAGGTTTTGTTTAACTTACTGTCTCAAATTTCACCCAGTTTGAAAAGGAAGGCTTTTATCATTCAAATATCAACTAATCTGTCTTCTGCAAGACACAACCAGCACTCCACTCACTCCTGCCCAGTTACACACTGTCTCTTCCCATACTTATATTCTGAGGAACTCAGGAAATCATTTCTTCCCAGTCAATGACAAAAGGAGAATTGGTGTCTTTCAGCATAAGAACGGTTGTTCACAGCTGCTCGTTCTTCACACACCTTTGTCACTATGGTCCACATCAGGCCGCTGCTACATCAGCTTAAGCTGGTCCTGTGACCAGCCTGCAGAATTTTATCCATGCCCACTGCAGCCCAAGATGAGCCCATCCAAATAATTTCACTTGTGAATTAACTTTGGAAATACAAGACAGCCTTGTCTTTGGGTGTGATTTTAGAGCCTACAGTGAATGCCTCTTGCACAGCTGAGCTTTCCAGTTTGGACCTGTGGCGTGTGACTTGGTGTAACTGCAGGAACACTGGCACACAGAAGCGGGATATTGGATATTAAATATTTGGCTTTTTTGGCAACATCTCTCCTCACTGCCTGTCCTGGTGTTTATCTGTGCAGGTACAGTACTATCTGATCCCCTGGACAATGCCAGCAGTATCACTGCAGATGCTGCTACCTTGTGCAAGGTTCGGCTACCAGGCGTTAGAATCTGCCTCTCTGAAGCAGACACTGCTCTGCAGCCCAAAACAATGCCCAGCACTTCACCATGAAAAGAGAGAAAATGAACATTAGCACATCAAAGGCCCCTTTCTGAAAGACAAAAAATTGCACATGGACACTTTAATCTTTCTGACAATCTATGCATGGCCTGAGCTGAATTCTATTTTTCACGCAAATGGGAATGCTCGATACTTCTGTACCAACAGCAACAGGAACAGAGAAACATGAGCTAGCACAGACTTTGAACTTTTAAAATATGGATTAACACCAAATAATATTCAAGAGCTGATAGAACAACATCCCTCTTATCTCTCTTAATAAACCCAAAAAACATCAAACATTTTACAAGTAATCTACAGGAAGGCTCCTAAAATATTTTAATCTAAAAATAAAAATAAGTTTGTATTAAACAAAATACAGGCAATATTAAAATCTTAATGTAAATGCTTATTGTATAAAATCAGTTACCTGACAGAGAACAGCTTAAGTGTAATTCCCTTAATCAGCACTTCCATTTAGCTAACTAAGGATGGAATGCGACCCCTGCTTACAGATTTAAAAGAAAATATTGCTAAAATACATATGCAGCATCTAAACTCATTCTGCTACATTAAGGCAGAGATTTGTGCCTGTAGATCTCCTTGCAGTAGGACTCACATCCATCAGCCCCAAGAAGCAAACGCTGGGGACAGTGCACATCCAGAAAACTGAAGCACAGCAACAGCACAATCCCACCAGAGAGAGGCAAGAGGTCCCTCCTCTCATTCCTTCACTGGGATGCCCTGTTTGCTGCTCAAGCCTCACCAAGATTGTCTGCACACTTTTTCATCTGAAAATGTCTTAAACAGAGTGCAAATGCTTGTGTAGAGCAGGGAGGGACTTCCCAGGAAGAACATCCCAGTTTTCTTAATGTAAACAGAACTGCACCCCCTAAATATCAGCTGTAATGGAGTGGTATGATTTAGAAACACGCCTTGGTAAATGCACATGCTGAATGGTTCCTAACTCAATCTCAGCCAGAGGAACAACATCTTGGAAGAACTTCAACAAGATCCCAGCCTTAGACTTGCAGAACATCAGCAATGGAGAAGAGGCAGCACCATGGCTGAGCCCCACACACTTGACATTGCATACAAGCCAGCACATTCCCAGACAAAACACCTGCACTTCCCAAAAAGTTTGAGAAAGAAATCCATTTTTCTTGCAGATCTGCCAGTAACTTAAAACACTTCAGTCCTAAAAAGGCGCAGGGAAGCACACATGGATTCGCCAAGCAGACTGTTTGAAATGTGGAATCAGTGGCGAGATGACGAGCTGGCGCACAGAAATATTGGAAAAGGAATTAAAAGTAGCTGTTCTGGAAATCTTTCCGCAGAGAAGCCTGCCTGTGCCTTGAACACTCATCGTGTCACAGACCAGCACGCTGAAGTACCACAGAACCAGAGGCTCTCTGCACTCGTTTCACAAAAACCATCTGCAATTTATAGGGTTTGTGTTGCTAAACATGGCCCCAGGCCTAAGACCTTTATTTCCCTTCATATTTTGCTTCTCTAGGATACAGCCTTGCTCAAAGCACCAGCTAAAATGCATACTGGGAGAGGAAAGAATGGCTTGACTGGACAGATGGTCGGCCTTTGGATGCTGAAAGGGATTTTGAGGGAGTTGAGTAGTATGACTTAATTCTTGTCCTGAATATTGAAGGTAAACAGAGATCAATCCAAACGAGGCAGAGCACAGCTACACCCCTATACTACCGTCCTGTGTGTAAAAACCAGCAGCAGATCACAAATTCAACAACGCAAAAAACCCCAACATTTTCTTTAAACTGCCACTGGAAATACTGCCTCTCCTGTCTGCTCGGCAAACAGAAATTGAATGAATTTTTAAAAATGCAATGATTTACTCACTGCACACAGATCACTGACTCAGCATGTTGCTGAACAGTCAGAATGCCCAGAAGTGAAGCAGAGAAACTCTCAGAAGCTTGGGTCCTGCTGATTTCTCCCAGTCCTGGACCACAATATTCTCTCTGACAACTCCAGCAGCAGTGGTAGATTCTGCTCCATCCTAAAAATCTCCTTGTAGTGAATGCTACATAAAACTAACAAAGCTGTCTCGGGCCTCATGCTCAAACTATAACAAAAGGATGAAATACGAGGGCAGGAAAATGTGTGTCTGTAGGTACCATGTTTCTAATGTTCTTCCAATAAGTACTAACATGAAAAATGAAACATTTGGTTTACTGATGTCTGTGTATTTTCTCTAGGAATACAAGGGAAGATCCAAACCCACTGGTTTGGGCAGTAAAGAACACTGGAGGCTCTGTGAGGCATATGTTTCCAAAACTCACCGTTTCACAGATACTGTAATTGATGCGCAAAGTGGGAACAGAAAGTAAAATCTGTCCACTTTGCTTTCTGAGATCCCAGGACTTTGTGTGTTGACTTTTGGGATTCCAGACTGCACGTTGCTGTGGCATTTAAAACAAACGGAAATGCTGGCATGCAAATCCTATTCAGCAACTTGAGAATACTGAGAGCTTTTACAAGGCAAAGTACACGTTAAAAGTTCATTAATTAACCAGTGCTTGGGAACAGATGGAATGGCTATCTGGGCTCTAATTACTGTAAGTTGGGACAGAGGTTCACAGACCTTAATGAGGTTCAATAAAATGAATGATTACACATCAATCACAATTAGAGAAACTTGTAAGATGAGCTGAATTATCATGGCAACAAGTCATAAAACATGATTGCACAAAATCCAACAGGTTCTGCAAAAGCCTGGAAAGGAAAGGTTTCTGAATTCAAACAGTTCTCCTGGATCTCCTATTAGGTTTGGGGAGTTAATGATGAGGGTTGTGCTCTCCCTTGATTACTCAGCCTGCCACATGTAGGTATAACTGCTATTCCTACAACTTGAAACCTTCAGATAACACAGACTTGTATTTAACAGTTAAGGACAGAAAAATCTTCCATTTCTTACCATCGGAGCTGCCTGTGGGAAAAGGAGTTTTCAGAGCTTCACATTTCCCAGCTTTGAGAGAGGCTGGCAACGGGGAGAGGAAGGTCATGGGCTGGACACAGAAATTCAAAGTGCAGAGCCCTGGTCACTTATGATCTGGGGAGTGTCTGAGCATCAGCCTCAGGGCTTGTTCTGCAAAGCGCTCTAAGCCTCTGTGATCCTGCCTAGACTGCCACACCGCCTGAAGGGTGCCAGTCTGGCAAGCACAGTCCTCACAAGCCCCCTTTCAATACCAAGAAGCCAGTCAGAGTCATAGGGATGGCACGAGTTCAGGAAAGAGCTTTCAGAAACACAGAAAAGCAAAGCGCATGGGAGCTTGAGCTCTCTCCCCAAGCTGTAATGGATTCACTATCATGGCACATTTTTGGTGTTGAGGCTTTGCAGTACTGAGACACTGAGCTAACCCCAAATTTGTTGCACAGGTGACAGTACGATTTCAGAGAAATAACTGCTCCCTGAACAACCCTTCAGGGGTTGCCAGCTGGAAGGTGCGCAGGGGAAGGCCTGTTTTACTTCAGGAAGCCACAAACCGTAGACCACCAAGGTGTCAGATAATCTACACTGTCTCACAGGTGAAAATCAGCCAGGTGGATGACCCTGAAGAGGTGCCAGAAATCCAGCTGTTCAGCACAAGTTACAGATACAGTTCTCAAAAAAAACTGGCCCAGGCCAATTCAGAAAAGTACTAAAATCCAGAAAATTACCTGAGACTTTGTTTAACAGGAAATACTGTACACGCACTAGATTGTTACTAAACATCAGGTTTAAGAAATCACCAAAAGCCACCTGCTCCTGTTTACACACCATAACCCTGACAGTTAAAAGCACTGGGAAATACACACAGAATTACGATGCTGAGGGAAAAAAACCCCACAAATTGAATATGCCAGCCAGAAAACCTGCTCTAAAAAGTAGCTTTCTCCTATTCCTCTCAATCTCACCATGTTCACGTCCCCAGTAACAGGATGGCTTTCAAAGCTTTACAAACACAGGTAGAGGGGAAGCCTTCCCTTTCTAAAAGATGATGTAGAATTACGGTGCTGCCCATCAAAGTATCTTTATATAAGAGGCACAAAATTTTCTATGCCTACCTCCTTTTGGTATCACGGTTGGAGGGGAGTCAGATCTGTCTTGCCTCCTCAAAGCATGGCCAGCACTCAACTCAGCCACTCATTTTCAGTAACAGAGAAACAAAGTCA
This sequence comes from Irena cyanogastra, assembly GCA_013397155.1. Classification (NCBI taxonomy): domain Eukaryota; kingdom Metazoa; phylum Chordata; class Aves; order Passeriformes; family Irenidae; genus Irena; species Irena cyanogastra. The sequence goes on along the minus strand of VWZV01006346.1, from coordinate 309,039 downwards.
TAAAGAAAATACAAATTTAAGCCTAAAAACGTTTTTCCTATTTAGAAAGTTATTCCTTAACTTTCGATTAAGCGGTTTCAGCATGTGTGGCTCATGAAAACCACACACTGAAGTCAGGGTCTCTTCAAAAGAGAAAAAGAGAAGTTAGAAAAATGACATAAAACTGTACTGGCGATTGCATGTTTGTGTTATCACCAGTGCCTGGAGTGCTGGGGAAGTACCCATGAAAATACCCACACATGGATCTGCTCTCCTGCAGCTTTTGTGCCTTCCCACCGCTGTTTCTGGGAAAGGGACAAGCCCTGCTGGATGGAAACTGCCTTTCCAAGGCCAGCACCTGGGCTTTGGCCCTGGGGAGGACATGGTGCCTCCCACCGGACCCACTGCAGGCCACCGTGGAGTCATCAGCCACCCAGGAGCCCTCAAATCATTCCCTAGGAAAGATTCTTCCTAAATCCCTGCCGGCAGGAGCCTTCACCTGCTGCAGCGCTGCCCGCAGGGGACCCCGTAACAAGTGGCTCCCGAGGAGTCTGAGCGCCAAGCTCGGCCACCTCAGTGCCTGGCCACAGGTCTCTTTGTTCCTTTGTTATGCCGGAGGGAGTGGGAGCAGGCGCTTCCCTCTGCGCCGCCGCTGCTGCCCCGTGCTCCTACCTCCCACACGCTTTTTGTCTCGGAACACTCTACGCGAGCCTTCTCATGACCTATATAATTCCACAGAAAGCAACGAGGATCTACTTCAGTTTTCTCCGAATTTCGCAGTTTAATTTGATGATTACGCTGCAAAACTGAGACACATTCTTTTAATCTAAATGACTCGGGGTAATTTAACTTGGTTTTATTAAAACGTCAGAACATTCGCCGTACGTTCCGCACAAAAGAATTAGACTGGAAGGTTAAGAATCAGCATCAGGGATACCAGCAGCTCCCTCTAGTTGGAAAGTGAATTATTATTGTTCCTGAAGAGCCAGTAAATAGCAAAGATCCCCAAATATTACAAATTGCTTACACCAAGTGGCTTGGAAACTCACAGTGGAATAAACAGATCCACTGGTTACAATGCTCAGATTCCCTCCTCTTAAATGAAAATAACCTTTTATTATCTATAGTGGCAACTTACGATTATTTTTTAAATACGTTAATTATAAAAAAAATTTAAAATTCCAGCATTTGACAACAAATCCACTTTGGAACAAAAAACCCTGACACATGTTATAGTGGTGATTTGCAAACCGGCTTCCACTGAAATTTAAAATATGCGTTAGAGCGTGCATATGCTTTAAATAAATATAGGGTTTCAGATATTGATCCAGAAGCCTCCTCCTTACATTTCCATGGCTTTGAAACTAAAGAAGAGGCTTTTTAGCCTGAGGGGTTAAAAGTGTGGGTGTGGAAGTGGGCTTTTGTTGGAAAAATTAGCAATGCTATGAGTCATTGTGCATTAGCGGCAGAATAGTTTTGCATCTTGTATGAATCCAGACACCATATGCCATGCGAGGCCGGCCGGCGCTGCGGTGCCACGTGGGCATCCCCAGCGGAAAGGCTGTCGGAGCGCGGCGGCGGCCGTGCACCGCGGCCAGCCCGGCCCGCCGGACATTGTCAGGAGCAGCAGGAACAGCTGGTAAGCCAGCAGAGCTCCGCTCGCTCGGCCCGCATGCTAATGAGCCGGCCAGGCCGCACAAAGCCCCGCGCCCAGGGGAGCGACCCCGGGGCCCGCGAGAGCCGTGCGAGGCCTCGGCCTGCGCCCCCGCCGCCCGCTCCGCGAGTGGCACCGCGAGCAGCACCGCCAGCCCCGCTCCTGCCAGCGCCCCTCACTCACAACCCAGCCACATAAACTCAATTCGCTTTGATTTTCACCGACCTGTTTGTGACAAAATCCAAACAAAAACAACCCCGGGAAGCCCCGCAGTGCGAGTGGGAATTCACAGTTAAGTTTCCAAAAGACACAACGGAGCTTTAGCTACGCACATCCCTTCAAAATTAACAGGGCTGAAACAGCAAAATCATCAAAAATTACTTTGAAAAGCCACAGAATGTGAACCTCTTGAAAACTGGCAAGAACCACCACACGATGGGATGAAGTACTTGTTAGTAACCCGAATATACCAATTTTGCTTGTGTCAAAGAACCAAAGAATGAGCAAGTGCCTCTCATGAAACACAAGTTGAAGGCTCTTTGAGCAACCCAGGAAGAAACCTTAAGCACCTCGGGACAGGTGTTTGCACCTCTGTGTACCCCGCACCTGCCTGTGAAAGGGATGTTTACTGCTCATAAGTCTGTACCGCATTGTGTGCCCCTGCAAGCTGCCTGCAAGGCATTCCCCCATCCCGGGCTCCTGGGAAGTGCCTTGGCAGGGCACGATTACACCACCCAAACCACACCATTTTCAGCAAGATACGAACTTCCCAGTCTCTGGCAGGGCTTAAAGAGGAATGGCTGTGTGTTTTAGGACCCTTGTTAGCAACCAGTACACACATACTAGTACACATGTAATTTAGAAATCTAAGGCAGAGTTTGTTTTGCTGTGTTTTTTCCCTGACACATATCACGCAGTGAACTCAGTCTCCATTTAAAAACACATTATATTCTCGTTGTCACTTAACTCCAGGTTTGTTTTTGGAACTCCCCATTATATCAGCCACCAAAGAAGAGCCTCTGCTACTGCTGGGGTTTATTTAGTGCTACTGAAGAGCACAGATGCTGCCCAGAGATCAGCAGTTTAAAACTCGGTGTCAGAATCAGCCTGAGACTTTCCCAACAACCCTCAGCAAACCTGGCAGCTCCCAGCCACGGGGGGAGGACAGTGGTGCCTCATGTTATAGTGACAAAATAAACTGCACTGTTGCCATGCAGCCTCCCTGGCTGCTCCTTGCCACCCCAGCAATGTGGGTACAAGCTGTGTGTCTAACAAGGGCTTGCCAGCAGGTTCAGGAATGGACACGGAACAGAAAATAGAGAAAGGTGATCCCATTGTGTCTGCATAGTGCAGCAGCATGTGGAGTTTAGACCTGCAGAAGCATTTTACACTCTTTAGATATGCACCGGCGGGACGCAGTGGATTCTCTGCGAGTCCATGAAGAGCTCTATGAATGAGAGCTGAGGAGGCGCCTCCACAATCTCATGTAATGCCACCTAAAAGCTTTGCCTCGCATGACTTATTACAGGCTGGAGCAGATTAGAGGCATCGATCACTGTCTGCAGAAGATTCTGGCTGTGAGGAAGGAAGGCAGAGGAGACAGACAGCCTGGCCATTGACTGGCTGCGGCAGGGGCCATGCAGGATGAAGGGCAGAGCTGCCAGCTCCTGCCCATGTAGCCCCAGCGCCCCTCAGGTCTGGGCACCCCTGGTCAAGAGCAGTGAGCGAGACCTGCTTCTCCCCACAGACACTGGCAACTGACAGGCACTGGTGCCAGCCAGGGCCAGCCGCTTGCCAGAAAACCATCAGGTGCCATGTCACATAAATTGTCAGAGCTCCTGTGATACGTGCTTTAGAATTTCATAGCCATTTCTATCAGCATCGATATAGCTGGAGGGCACCACTTTGTGGGACAAAATAAAAGGGACAAACTGTGAACCCTCTCTGAAAGGAGTAACAGGCTTTCTATCTCATTTCTCTGAAAATCAAACACTGCCTCATACCCACAGCAGAGCTCCAAATGCCAGTGCCACAAAACACACACTGAGAGGGACACAAAACGTGTCTGACACCACATGAGCCTCCAGAACATCTGACAGCCATTCACACAATTAAGTCCATCATAGCAAATACCTTTCTTTCACAGATAAAGCAGGTAAGCAGATCAGCCACTCTCTATTAGGTTAATCAGAAATTGTCTTAAGCCAAGAAAGGGATTTAATTCAGAATTTGAAGCTGATGTTCTTTGCTTAATCTTCTTGGTTCCAGGTATTAACACATCTAGGATATATTAGCGTGTCAATATCTGGATGAGATGCAATGAATTAAAGTTATGGGTGTCTTTTTCGTTACATGTTTAGACAGAGTTTTGGCTTTACCCCTCCTTGAGCTGATGGCTGGCACAGGTCAGCAGGCACACCACTGCCATTACAGCAGAGAAAACAGTGAGTACTCATGTATCAAACTGTATCTCCAGGGTAAGGGCTGTGTTTTCCTCAGGCCCACAAAAAGGAGTGCAAACTGTGAGCTGGGAAATAGTGACATCCAGTGCTCAGATATTACCTATGGAGCTCTCATCCCCATTGTGCTCGTTTGTGCTTATTCCAATGCATAGACACCTCCAGCACCCAATGTCACAGCAAAGTGGAGTGCAGGAGTCAACAGGCAGGATGAGATCAAACCTCTCTGCTGCCCATAAGAACAAACGACTCATCCCAAAAGCAAGACTGTACACAGAGATAATTTTATAATCAGTGTGTTAATAAACCCCAACAAGAACTAGCTCCCCATTTACTCATTCACAGGAAGTACATGTAGTAGCTTGGATTGCTAAGAACATAATTTAAAGACTCCCAGAAATCACTGAAAAACACAGGAAAGAAGCCCACTGGTGCTGGCACACAGGACACATTCCACCCTCCCCAAGGCAGATTACAAAGAGCTCCTCAAATCTGAGGTAACATTTCAGACACGTTGGGATATTTCCTACTTTTCTCTAAATTCAGTTAGCATCCCAGTCAGGAAGGACTGAGAGTACAAGACTTATTTGAAATGGCAGAGGAAATAAAAAACCCAAAGTGGTAAGATACTCAAAATAACACTGAAAAATATTTTAAATAAAGCTAATTCAATCCAAGGAGAAAAGAAATGGCTCCATTTGGAAAGATAACCTGGGCAGTGAGAATTGCACTTCCCTGGGCATTCTAAGAGTAAGAGCTTTTTGCTCAGACATCGCTATCTCTAAATCCCAGTGTCTTTTTGGAGACCAGGATTGAATTATGGGCCAACCAAAGTGCCTGACACCTGCCAAACTAGCTACATTTTCATGTCAGAAGGTTGACTAGCACCTGAGCTTAGGAACTGTCAGCTTAGACAGCAGCTGCCAATCAGACCTGTAATACTTCAATCCAAATCCTAGTTTCCCCCAGCATTTATCCTCAGACAAGAGCAGCTCCCAGAGAGGAGCTCTGCTGCAGCTTAGTGCCATGGCACTCCAGATCACACAAGTGTTCAGAAATCCTTCCCAGCACACAGCTCATTTCGCACAAGCTAGAAGAGTGTTCAGAGATGCACTTTTACAGCCCTACTCCTACCAGGTTGTTGCAATGTGTATTTTCAGCAATACTTCTATTATGTTTGGTTATAGCAGTTAGTACAGTACCCCCTCCATTTTAATGGCTTGTCCCTTCTTCCCTATGTTTTTAGTCTCACCCTAGATGTCAATCTCTTCCCAGACCTGCACCTTTTTCCAGAAGCTTCAATGTCATTTATGTACCCTTAGCACCCTGTTGGTTTACCCGAGTTACTCTCTGCCCCTGTAACCTCTCATTGGTTTATGTAATGTATCCTCCCATTGTACCCGCCCTTGCTTATAAGCTCTTGGCTCGTGCCTTTAGCCGCCTTCTGTCCATGACTCCTTCAGGGGAATAAAGTGCTCTGGAACTCATACAGGAGGTCTCTCCCTGCTTCCTTGCCTCTGACTCTTGGTGCAGTCCTTACCCCCTCCATGCAGTCTGCTGCCCTGTGCCATAGAGCGAGTCGCTCCACAGCCACACCCTGGGATCAGCCAGCTTCTGGGGAGCGGACCACACTCGCTGCAGTGTTGGCTGAGAGCTAGCCTGAGACAGCGCGCTGTAGCACCAGGTTTTGAAAAATTCAGCATTGCTGGAAACAGAACAGACCCTTGCTTAGTTATGACATGTAATTAATTTTTTGCAAGAGAGGCTGTTCCTTCCTTTCCCCAGCACATACAAAAGAGGCTTGGATGCACTCAAAAACCTGCATAAATATATTCCTTTCAATACAACAACTGTAGTAAGCTTAAATATTATTTTGTGTTCTTGTAAAATTTAAGTCATCTTATTAATTATGATTTCTGTAAGTCCCAGTCACATTTAAAGTCAGATACTGCCTGAAAAAGCAGCGTGGAGAGGCTGCTGGAGCACATTGCCTCATACTCAGCAGTTACTCAAGGATGACAAGAGTCTCAGTTAGCAGGGGCTGCAGCCACTCAGCTTCACTGCTCCACGGCACCAAGGAGGAATAAAATGGAAATTTGGAACATAAACTGATGTGCAAACATCCCCGCCCATGGAAGCACTGCAGCAGAGGCAGAGACAGCACAGTTCCAAAGACAACTGAGCTGTGCGTGCACCACCCTGGGAGTGCCATCATGTGCCCTTTGATGGAAACAAAGAACCTGTAGCCAGAACAGCTCTAAAGTGAAGTTTAAATATAGTTAATTGTTTTTTAACTAATCTCTTGCCCTAATGAATTCCTTAAAACCAAAAGTGCTACATAAACGTAAAAAAAGAGATTAAAGAAAGTCTGATGTGTCTGCCATAGATACCTTCTTAATTTTCAAACAGATTTCCAGCAGAAATCTGTATTTGGGCATGGCAGTGGAATTTGTGTCATCATGACCAAGCTGCTGCGGGCAGTGAGATGCTCCCGCAGCTCTGTGGTCCCGGTCCCCATGGAAACCAGACTTGGATATTGTCCTCCACTCGATGGAGCACCAAGTCAGGAGCCTTTTGTGCCTGATGAGATTTCTTCCACAACCTTCCAGCAACAGAGCCTAGTGCTTCCTCCTGACTCTTTCCTAACTGAGATGCAAATTAATCTCTGTGGCTGATTACACTTCCCTTACAAGCCCCTGACAAGTGCAGCTGTAGCCGGAGTTTACAGAATTTCCAACAAGTGACTTCAGCTGTCACTGCTGGCAAGATGCTGCCCCAGCTTCTTGGGGCAACAGGGCAGAACAGGGATGAGTCCCTGCAGGTACTTCACACCCTGCCACTGCTCCAGCATGGGCACCACAGACGCAGCACCTCATTCCCATGGGACCACTGACACCAGATGAAGTGTTTGATCAATTTGTAACCACATTGGAGTCCAAATGTCTTTAGCTACTGACCTTCAGCAGGGATGTTGCCTTTTAACATGACCCATGTGCCAAAGAGAAGCTGCAGATCCTCCTCAGCTCTGCCTCACTCCGGCCTGCAGCCCTCATCCCAACTACAGTTATGACCGGTGTGTGCCAAGCATCATCCCTCACTTTGCCAGGAACATTGCTTTCTACTTCTCCCTCTCACTGACATTTTTTGAGTTATTTCCATCTCCAGTCTGATAATGGCACTTTCATTTACTGTTTGCACTGCTGGGTCTGCTTGCCTCCTGTCCTGCTCGCAGCAGCTGGCACAGCAAACACCAGACCTGAGTCACTCACCCTTTGAGAGCTGCACTGAACAGGCCCAAACATCACCTTTACACGAGTCTGCATTATCTGCGGAATGAATTACAGATAGCTTTCTCTCCTGCTCCTGTATCGCCCCAAAGGGATCTGCCCACCACATCCCCTTTGTGCCAGTTCAGGAGTTTCTCAATCTACTTTCATTTACCAGACAGACAAGTGGCAGTTGATTCACTATGGACAGCACAGGTGCAAAAGCAGATGCAAAAAAGGCAGAAGAGAATGTGGAGACAGATGCTGCCTCAGACCTGTGCAGAGCAGCACCCTGTACTGCAGTGTCTGTGCAGATCTGTCACCCCAGGGATGCACAGGGACCCTCAGGGAGACCCCCTTGGACAACAGGCGCACAGCCAGCTGGTGAGCGAGTGAGCTGCTGCTCACTCACAAAATGCTTAACGCAAAAACATGGGAGGATTCCAGCTGGGAGTGAGGGACTGGGACAGCTTCATTCTTATAACTGCTGCTACTTATGTCTATTTTACTACACTGTTACTTTAATATTAAACAGTGAGAAAAAGATTAAGTTAATTCTACTATTCTACTATTAAGCATGGCACAGTTTCAGGAATTTGTTAAGATTTCTCTCAAGAAACAGAAGAAAACACAGCGAGCCTTGACTCACCTGTCAGGCATTGCCACAGTTTGTACAGCCATCACCATTTGCTTTACAATAAGTAAACAATTAGTTATTAACACAAATCTATTTAACCACAATGCTACTTTAAATTTCTGATGACTTTTGCAAAGTATACTGGATGAAATTTTTTTTTTAAATACTAACGAATACTTTGAGGATATTCCATGTTTTAAAAATGTTCATCTTAAACTAATTCCTCAATGATCTTTCAAAGACCAAAACATTTCACAAACTCTTTCTCAAAGTCATGTGATTAGAAAAATACCCAAATCAAATGCTCCCCAGAGAAAGCAAAGTGCAGTGAGTGTTTGTCCTGAGGTAAATGACCTATTAGCAAAACAAGCTATGAAATGTATCATGATATGATGAGAAGACCCCAGCATGGGTGTAAATGAGTGCTAACACTGTGGGTCTGTGTAGCACCCAAGAACCACAGCCTGTGTCACGACTCCTGTCCCAGAGAAGCACATCCTCCAGCTACCTTCTAACCACTGGCGGAAAACAGCTTCTGAAAATGCCCAGACACAGGAGTGGCTGGAATGAAACAAATTTGGGATGTGAAACATCTGTATCTGAGGACAAATCCCATCTATCTTATTAATGTAATGAGTCCAAGTAAAGTTAATTGGACAGGATAAGAGCATGGCTGAACTCTGGCTACCAGCCTGACATACACAGTCCACAACTTCTGTCAGCGTGAAAAAAAAGTTGGGAGTTACCATTACTCACAGATCAAAACATCAGTGCTAAGCCCAAGCCCACCAGCAGTGAGACAGAAGCCGCTGGTGAGAGACTCCTGTGACATTACCATTCCATTTTGAAAACACTGGATGGCAGCTGGGTGTGAACCACTGAGGACATCGAGTGGGATGCGAAGAAAGTTCTGAACTTTGCCAACAAAATCAAACAGGAAGGATTTTCATCTCAGCCTACCTCTCTGCAGGATGATGCTCCAAGTGAGAACCCTATGAAGGGGAGCCTTGCCCATTGAAGAAAGGATACAAGCTCTGGTAGAGTGGGATGAGAGACTTGACGGCTCTGCTGGCGTTGATGCACGTGGCACAGATCAGGCTCGGCAGTAGCTTCGCAGTCACAATGGCGCCGTCAAAGAGGGGACCGAAAAACGGCACCTGGGTGCCCCAAAACAGAAAAGCAGGCTTCAGAACTACTGCAGGAGACTGGTACAGCATTTTGCCATTAAAAAAGTGTGACCACATTGTTTTCCACACTGAGACTTGCACTGTGACATTCATCTCCCAAGCTGGTGAGTGTTTAAATCCCCCATGACTGCCCTCAGCACACTACACAGACACACATTGGCTAAGCACAAGCTTGGTACATGTAGAAACTGAGCCCATCTATGAATCTGCAATCAATATGTCTTTGGCAGTGGATATTAAGAGCTGTTTTCCGTCTGGGATCCCCACGAGAGACCCTGATTCACTGGCTGACTCCAACATTGGCAGGAGGCTTTGCAAAGAAATATTTACTTCAGATAATCTTCTATAAACTCCTTCCATGGACTTCAAAGAAGAGAAAAAAACCTTGAGCTGGTCCAAGATAAGGAGGTGTGGGGAAGGCAGAGGAGATGGCAGAGCCGGGGCACTCTCAGGGGCAGGACACAGGGTTGGGACAGGTACAAACAGGCCCAGCCCAGTGGGTCAAGGTGCCCAAATGCTGCTCCTTCAGGGCCACCTCCACAGGAAACCTCTGTGTGATGTCCTCTGGTGACCTAAGGCTCTGCAGGTAAAGACCACACTATGAACAGGAGATGCTTTCTAAAAGTAAACCATGTCCAGACTTGCAGACACAAAATGGACTTACACCTGCCAAACCCAGAAAATTTTGATGTTTAAATACATAATTTTCAGTACTTGCAAGTACTCAAATTCATTTCCCTCTCAGAGGCTCAAAATTAAAAAACCAAGCCCCCAACTAAAGCCCTAGACAGCAGCCAGCAACAATTATCAATATTTAAGCTATGGATTTTTTCCATCTGTACAGAGGCTTATCACATAAATAAATACCCTCTATTATTCTTCTCCAACTGCTTGTGGGCGACTGTGACAGTCATTCAATAAATGGACAAAGGGAATAATAAAAATCCCCTGTATCTAGGGAATTCCTCTAATTAGAAGTGGCAATGAATTACAGAAGAAATTTTGGTTTAATGTAACATCTGCAAATGACAGCTGTCTCTGCACACACTTATTCTGCCATTCCTTTACTTAAAATAATTACCCTCCCCCAATAAAACAGAAAAGTGTAAAATGTTTCCATAGTGGTTTTGCCTTCTTTTCAATTTTTTAATTTACTGCTGGCATTACTACCCAGGCAGTTGGACAGGAAGAGGACAGAGGAAAATCAATGCCATCAAAATGATAACATTATGGAGCATCAAGTTTTGCCTCTCTAAGCAGTAACGTTTTTAAGTGAAATTTTTATCCCATGCACTGTCTAGAAGCATTGACAGCAAGAGAAAAGAATGCAGAAGTACAGATAAGGAGGTTAAGTACATACTAGCATTAAAGTGATATCACCACACAAATACCAGATAATGTAAAGTCAGATCAGCAGATGCTACTGGGGCAGGGAAATTCCCTGCTGGGCTTTTTGGACAAGTAGGTTTTGCTTACAGCACTTGCATTCATGGTTTCACACCCACCAGGAGCTGGGGAGCGGGGCAGACTTTCTCACCACTGCACTACAGAATTTACAGATGTAACCCAGGGACAGGGTGTGTGTATCCTAGACAGGAAGAGCAGCAGCAGAGCCGAGGGCTCCGGAGCCTGCTGCAATCCGAGCACCGCACAGACGGACCGCACGCACACAGGGCTCAGAATTATTCATTCCCAAGTACATACAGCGGCCTCACTGAGGGTCATTAAAGTCAGTGGAGCTGCATCTCATCAGCTTCCATCTGCGTGGGGGCTCTGCCCTAACAAGGGTCAGGGGGGAGGCCAGCAGAATGCACAGGGTGCACTCCCCACTTGGATCCACTCCAAATCTGGCACCCAACACCTTGCCCAGGAAAACAGGACTTCGGCAGCCGCTACAAACAGCCCGCTTTGACAGGAATTGGCTAAAAAAACCAGAAGGAAAGATCCCCTTCTGCGAGTACTCCAAATGTCACTGCAAGTTATCCGTGAAGCAAAAATTAATATTCAGCCCACTGCAAACACCTGCTTCGTTCCAATTTCCAACAGCAAAATCATTATTTCTGTTGCCTGCAGTAAAAGTAGGCAAGGTTAAATAAACCTTCCGAACACAAAGACTTCCCCTCTACAGCAAGCAGCACTAGTTAAAAGAGTGGGGAATGGGTAAATTATTGTACCAAATGGCTGAGAATTAATCTCTGATGACGAGCTCCAATCTAACGAGGCATCTGTGTCCCAGGGAACCCGCAGCATGTCCCTGGCGGTATGTGCAGTGCGGAGCTTGCCTGGTATGCTTTGTCCCCTCTTGCAGGCAGCTTTTCCTCTCATTGTTCCCAATATCCTCGTGCATCTGTGACGCGTGGAATGCATTCACACTAACAGACTTACTATTGTCTTCCCTCTGAAGCTTTGTCGGGCAAAGACTGCAGCACGGTTCCTGATAATTATATTGCTTAATTAATCAAGACAAAAAAAATTTGCAAATCATTGCCCGGTTGCCAGGCAGGGAGATCAAAAATGAAAACAATACAAGCTGAAGCAATATAACAAAAGTAACAGCTATCTGATCAGAAATTCTTCTATAATGAAGCTATTAATGCTAAAGCGGTTAATGTTAACATTGCTCCAGGTGTCTCTACTTGGCTGCAAACAAAAAGGCTAACATTATGGATATAAAAGGCCAAATGTTGCCATGGATTCTGTAACCTGATAGAGAGGACAGCCTTTTCATTCGATTAGGGAATGCAATTTAAATGCCAGGGACTGAAGCCAAACAACAGACATTTCTCTCTGCAAGGCTCGTTCATTCACCCTGGGGTCAGTAGCTGGTGAACAAAAGGTCAGCCACGCTTGCCCTGGAAATGTCTGGATTAATTTTATTACATTGTAATGGTTTGTACTTTAAATGTAGGGATAACACTAAATTTCCAGTTAGGTCTTATTCTGGCTGCCTGTCGGGTGTTTTTGACTAATATATAAGATGACACAGCTTTTCTCCATTGCTCCAGAGAAGTCTCAAGCATGTTTCTAATGCTAAATTCTCATGTTCATGTTTTAATGTTCCCTGATGGAACATTAAAAAAAAGCTAAAAGCTAAAATGCTCAAAAACTAAACTGTACAGCTTAACACCAAGCGTAAAACAATCCCAAAAACCCACTATTAGAAAATTTTCAAGTTTGAAATGTCTACTGACAAAGCACTGTTTGTCAATATCCAACAACTCCATCATGCACAACTCAAAAAATAGTGTCTACACTTGGTCAATATGGGATATGATGGAGGCATTTATCACAGCTGGCTACTTCTTTGGACAAATATTGTCTCCTATATAAGGCAAAGGGTATTTATCACACTGACTACTTTCACAAAGTATATTTTATGTTTTTGCATCCATAATGTACCAGACGAGCATTTACTGAAGCTGCTTTTTCACACACATGCACAGATGTACATACAGACACTTCTGATGTTTTGCAAAAAAATGCATTTTTTTCCAAAAAATGTCTCAACTGTGAACCTCCCATACTTTGTTTGACAACAGGATGTCCAGTGTCTGCATCATCCCACCCAGTCAGGTGACAATGACAGTCTCACAGACGCGTGAGATTCTGCTTGGTGCTGTGTGTACAGCTGTGACCCAATACTACACAAGGAACTCAAACCATGAATGGTTTGCTTTCACTGCCTCAGAGGACATTCACATGTTTAAATACTGTTCTTTGCCCAGTAACTTCTGTGGGTTGAGAATTATGGAGTGTTTCACTCAGTGCTAAGTATGGCTATAAAATGAATCTGCAATCACTCTGATCACCACGAGTAAGTCCAGTTTTAAAGTTAGCTCATTGCTCAACTTATCTTTCACCTGACATGGACAGACTGATTTCATACTCACTGGGGAAAAAACAACCCTCAAACTTTAAACCACTGAGCTCTGCTTAAAGCAGTGAACTGCTGCTCACTGGCATAGCACAACAGAGACAGTAAAGCACCCAGAACATACCTCAGGTTTCTTCATGATCTCAATGAAGAACATGTGGTTCTTCATGGGGTAGATGATGATGAGGACGTCCCCGAAGTCAGTGGGGATGATGCCCCTGCGGTAGTTGCGGGTGTGCTCAGACCACACGATGTGAACCTCGTCATTTCCCAAGTGACGGAGCTGCAACAGTATATTGGCTCTTTATTAATCCGAGTGATAACCATGCTGCACGAGGGGTCACGGCTCACAAGTTGAATTACAATGCTCAATAGCAGGAATATTTCATTACAGAAAAGTTAAAACACTGTTTTTCTCCAGTTGCTCATGAAAGCATCAGCTCAATAATCTGCTTAGTTTAGAACTCATTGTTGTCTGATGGCTTAATTAAGTCATTATCAAACTAACCATTAGCATGATATGTAAATGTATATTACCTACAATGATTTAAGATGGAAAACTGAATTACTTTAACAAAACATTAACCAACGGAGCATCGTGTTCCAGCTAAAATAAGGCAGCTGTCACAGAAAGATGAAATGCCTCGACTCAGAATGTCAAGAAACTGCCTGTCATGAATACTATAACTGAATTTATTATCCACAAACATCTCCTCACTGACTATATCTGGAGGGGACTCCGGCTTGAAATGTCAGCAAAATATCTGGGCAGTGTGAAGTACAGAAGAATGGGAAATTCTGCAGGAGTTACACCTTTTCATTTGGAGCATAGCTACATGAAATACGGATAAAAATTAAACATGACACAGAAAGCATCTGAGAGCCTATGTGTGTATGTTTGCTCTACTGCTGAAGGAGCTGGAGGTGATCTAACAGATGGCAAAAACTATTTGGCAATCACGTACAAGCCCTCGCACAACGGTTTCAACTGTAAGCTTTAAAGTTAAAATGTAATCCACACACACAATGCCACCTCCAAGCATAAAGAGACTTTAAGTTCCACTTAAAGCTTAAAAGACACCCCCCCTCCAATTTGGTGCTACCCCTGGAACAATGTGCACAACAGACCGAACAAAGAAGCCAAAATGAAGCTCTGCTACTACACTCTATGTGGAGGGAGATAAAAAAGGGAAAAGAAGGTAGTGATTTTCAGTGGTAAATAACAACTAACCCCAACATGCTTTGGATCAGCCCATACTGTGCTGATGAGACTTCCCTATTCAGAACCAGGCAGTGCCTTTTAGAAGGAAAAACTTTCACTCCTATGTATTGGTGGCAAACTGGAGCTCTCAGTAATGACAGAAACATGGCAAAACTAACATACTGTGGAAAAAAAGAAGTTGCAACTGTGAACTTGGCTTACAGTTCATGTTCCAGCAGAATGAAGTAAAGCTCACTTCCCAGAGGACTCAGATTCTCAGTTTATTTTAAATTAAACAGAAGATAATAATTGTGTTTTATTTACACCCATGAATAAAAGGTAATTTTAGCTCTGTTTGAAGAAAACATGAACCATTTTTGTCTTGGAAAAACACAGGAACATTAACAATACTATTACTAGAGCTTCTTACGTGTACAAAGCAAGCAGAAATTGGTGTTCTTGTGGTCACCTCTATATCTGTGCAGAAGCTTAGTAAAAACAAAGCAACACAAGAAAACACGTTGGTAATGTCACGAACTGACATGTACCAAAGGCAGCAGGAATTTACACACAGGATAAAACCCTGACCTCACTCTCTGTGACCAGGTAGATCCAGGTCACCTCCCAAGTGATTAGAAGCGAGATGTCAAGTTTAGTCGTACACACCCCTAAAATCCATCTGGTGAGCAGACTTTGTGCACAGCAGGTCCCAGATGCTGAGGGTGCCTGGCCAGACTGTCCCACTCCAGCACGGGCCCAGCTCAGCCCAGCTGAGCTCAGGGAACCCCAGCCAAGGATTTGGAAGTGCCTATGTCTGCCAGGCTGAGCCCAAGCCAGCTCTGGCACTGGCTTCCCTGCACAGAGAGCCCACAATGGTGGCACCCAGCAACCTCTGCTGAAGGAAACCCAACAAACAAATGTGGACAAGAAATTCCATAAGGCAGTGCCGTAGCCCAGGTACAGAGGGCAATTCACAAACCCAGCTCAGCTCTTCTGAAGAAAAGGCTCTGAACTGCTGTGACTCCTATTGCTTCTGGGGTGAGAAATTTTACTGCTATAAAAACAGTCATCAATATATGTCCAAATACTGCTTGAGGAACCCTTTTTAAAATCCCAAGGAATAATAATAATCAAACACTTTGTACTGGCACTGCACCCTTCAGAACAAAATTCAGTGAAGAACTGAACCAACACTTGCTGTGCTCATGAGTCTGCCACAATCCATAGTGTGTGGCAGCAACTTGTTTTAGAGCTTGAGCTACTGTCCTTGTTTTGAAGCTACAAATCCTTAAGCACCACAGTTACAAGGTATAATGTCGCAAAGAAAAAATTGGCATTAATCAAAAATATTTGTTATTGAGAGATAACTCCATTGATAAAAAGCCATTACAATAATCTCATCAGTGACAATAAGCCAGCTGCAATTTTCTTGTGTTGTTTATTCAAAACAGCAGCTGTGGGGAAAACTCAGTGCCCTGAAGGACTTCAGCAAGTTGTGCAGAAGTGTCCAAAGCCCCACAGCTGACACGTGCAGAGCCAGAGCTCCAGGCTATGCTCTCCACTCAGTTTAGGGGTGGGGGGAATAAAGAAAAAAGCTACGTTAAAAAAAAATCCCAAAGCAGACACTAAATCAGATTGGTTTTAAAAGCAGACCCCAACACTAGTCTGGAGCAATGGCTCTGCGCATACCGAGGGAAGGCAGCTCTAGCACTAGCAGAGTGTCCTCCCCGGTGCACAGGAATTTTCAGCAGGCACAGGAATTGGCCCCCCTTTGGCTAACAGGGTGCTGGGACACAGCCCCAGCTCCAGGCCTGGGTCAGCCCCGCTATCCCTGGCCAAGGCCGTGCTCTCCAGCCCTGGGCGGGCATCTCCAGCTCCAGCTGCAGCTCCGAGAGGGCAGCTCTGGCCCCAGGCTCTGTGGGTGCCCGGCCAGCAGGCAGCGCTGACACTGGTCACAGTGCACACCTCCGGCATGACCTCCTTTCCCTGCTAATTGCATTACACAGCCAGCTGCCTCCAGAGAAGAGTCGTCTGTTTGACTGAAGAATTCCTGCTTTTGGGGAGGCATGGCTGCTACTTTTGCTAAGTAACAGTGGGGCCTGACATCCCCATTGTCTGGCTGACTGTGTGCCCATCCTAAAATCTAAGTTTTATTTATAAATTAACCAAGAAACTTCCTGCCAGAGCAGGGCTGCCTGGAGACTGATAATGTGTGCCTTTCATTCCCTTTCACTCTCACTGTATCACTGCCAATTTGTTTTTCTGCTGCTCGTCAGCCAGAGGTCATAAAAGCTTTGTAAGACATAAGTGCAATTATAGTCCTAGAGTCAAATGAATTGGACAAATCCAATAGCACAGCTTTGTCCCCACTCTGCAAACCCCTACAGCAGTCAGATTAGCTGCTAAAAATCTAATCTAGCCCCAGCTAACAAATTTCTGCAGCAAAGGAGCAAGAGTTCAGTATGGGGTTGCAATCAGATTTCTGAATTGAAAAAGTTCTGCTCTGACAATGGAGAAGATGGAATAAATCACTGAGAAATTCAGCAGCACATCTTTAAACCGTTAAGCACAATTTGAGCAGAACAAGACAGGGACAATAGGATGCCATTCCTACTGGGACTGATTTTCACTCTTGCCACAAGACAGGCAAATAAAGTTTGGAACCAATGATGCTGAACCCTACAGCAGCAAAAGAGATCAGCTGAATTTTGTTTACTCCACTAGGAAATATTTCTGTCAGGGCCAAGACTTATTTGGAGAGGGGTTTTTCTTTCATTTTTCTTTCTTTTATTTTCTTTCTTCCCTCCTGAATTAGCAACATAATGTCAGCACATACCTCAAATAAAAAAATGCAGACTGCAAATGACAGCTCTACTGCACAAAAACAAGGGGCCAAGCTCATCCCCAGTGAAAATGCACTTACTCTGGAAAATTCATACCAGAACTTAATTTATCCTTGCATTCAGTAAAAATAAAGAACCACAATAACATGTATAAGTGAAATTACTACATCTGCTGAATTTCTCAGCCCCCAGAATTTATTGCCTTGCTATGGCTCCCCAGGGCAGCAGGTGGTAAGTCCTTCTGTTCAGCTGGGAGTGTGCTGACAGGGATGAAGCCTCTCTTGGTCTGAGGCAAAATAAGCAGAGAAGAAACCCCAGCAATCACAAAGATTTCAGAGATATGGGGGACCTTAGATCCCAGAGGGAGGGCATGAAAAAAGAAGCTGTGGCCCCCATTGCATCCTGATGAAGTTTTCTCCTCCCATCACCACTGTAGTGTATCACCAGGTACGGTTCACCTGCAGGAGCAGGAACTGAATGAATGCCACGAGTTTCCATCTTTCTCTCCCACGCTCCCATAAAACAAAAGCATTGATGGGAAGAAGTAATAAATAGGAAGTAATATTTTTAACCCAATAATAATATTCTAAGTAATATTTTGCCCCAACAATGTGAGGTAAGGACCTAAGGCCAGAGAGTTGTCCACCTTCCAGAAAGTGCAGTGCTTCTGAAATGCACCTTTTCTCCACTCACAGCTGCAGGTCTGTAAAATCTGTCAACAATCCATGCTGATCTGCACAGAATCGCAAGTCTGCTCACAACAGAAGCTGTGACAAACTGAATGAAACTGTTGTGTGTGGAACCATGGACAAGTACACACTGAAAAGCCCTCTGGAAGTCACTTGGTCCAAGCCACTGCTTGCAGCTCTTCAGGTCCATGAGCCTCCTCAGCGATTTGTCCTTCACTGGAATTTCTAGTTTGATCCCAGCAGGATTCCATTCCTAGAGCAGATCTCAGGTTTTTTGAAAAAGTCCCAGAGCAATTCCTTTGCAGTTATTTTCTGCAGACAGCATGTGCTGGAGCTGGCCTGGTTTCCTGGCACTACCAAACTTGGAAACTGACAGCTACTAAATGTTTTTGGTTTCTTTTTCTCACAGAGAAGGAATTCTCTTAGAGCAACTACAGAGAAGACAAATAAAATAACTAGACCCTCAGTGTCTGTGATAACCCATAACACAAATGAGAATTAGGAGAGTAAGTGGACTGTTTGCAGCTACACCCCATTTCTCCCCTTGTGGTACCTCTGCCACACTGTGCTCTCCTCTCCCATGTGATGAATTACTCATCAGCCAGACCACATCTCAGTGTCTTTGCCAGGCTTCCACAAAATCCAGGACTTACAAGGGAAGGTTAGACTAAACAAATGGCCACAGTTTGTGTAGGAAAACTAAGTCTGGGAAAGACATGGCAGCAGTTCTCAGACATGAGAACATAAGTGCACTGCAAAATAATCTGCCCTTCATATCCATGTGAAATAGGATAAGAATCAATGGGCTTAAATTGAAGCAAAGTAGGCACTACCAGAGAATTTTTTCGTGGTAGAAGTAGTGGAGCATAAGATTATGGAATATATTGCCTAGAGCAACTGTAAATCACTTATCACTGGAGTTTTGGTCTAGCAGCTGGTCAAATACTGGTCAGGAACAATAAAAATACAAACAGTCCCACACTGGTATGGTCACAGAGACTCTACAGTCCTGTCCTACACACCACTACCCTACCCCACTGCTCCATCCTGAAGCACTTAGAGTACTTTTTTCCATAGCCTTGCATCCATGAAGGTAGTGAGTTACATACAGAAAGAGAAACATGTCATTTTGCTAACTTTTTTTTTTTAATGACAGATATCACAATAAAAAAGACGAGATTTGACTTTAGTATGAAACACTGGGCAATTTTTCAGAACCAGAGAGCTAGCCTTCCTTTATATTTCAAAGAAATATATTTCAAAGAAAATATATTCCTTTATATTTCAAAGAAAAGCACACGTCATTCTGACACCAACTGGCTGCTGCAGCATTACTGATGCATGCTAACAACTTCTGCAGGACAAGTTGTCCATCCTAATTAAAAAGGCAGAGAGTTCGTATTTCCCAAAAATCTTTGAGTCTAAGCAGCAGCTGGCAAACAGCATAATCTGAAATTGGTTCTTGCTAGAAAAGACAAATGATTAATTACTGATACCAACAGAATTTTGGGCTGGGTTCTGGCTGTCTGAAAGCAGAGGCTGCCTGTCAAACTTGTGCCTAACTGGCTACTGGCTTGAACTCTGAGCTGGCTACTTGGGTTCCTGAGCCTGTCAGCCCTCTTTCACTTTGCTGTTCCACACAGGATGAGCTGTCTGGAAAGTTTGATAATGATGCATTTGGTTGCTTTGTTCTACCAACCTACAGCAGTTTTGGCAGGCAGACAACATACAAATGAAATTATTGCTAATATTATTACTCACAGTGGCATTTGAGGCTACCATGGAAATGTTAATTGTGTTTCAGAACCCAGAATTTAGATGCCATTTAATTCATCTAACCCAGCTGGAGAGTACCACGTGGCAACGCAGGGACAGCTTGCCAGGGCCAGTCAGCAAAGGCTGCTTTCAGTTCAGACTTTCATGGAAGCACTTGGTGACTGCAGTGGTGTGAAACACACTGCAAAGCCTTTACCTTTTTAGTCAGTGAGTCGTCTGAGTCGGATGGCATCCTCGTGGACACATGGAAAATGATCTCCACGGTGGAGGTGGCGTAGTATGGCGCAGTCTGCCCTGTGCTGCCATTGCGCTGCAGGCCGCCCATGAACCCGCCGTGCGTGGACAGGTCGACCTGAGGGAGCCAAAGGCACAAAGAGCAGCCATTTGAAAACACTGATGCATCATCAGGATTTGCTTCTGTATCAAGATTAATGAAATCAACACCCTAGGTTTCTGTAGCCATCCCAGACAAAACTCAGTCTTCCTCTACAACTCTGTGATCTTTCCACTAGATTTGTCTTTCCCATGCCTGTATTTGACATTTACGAAAAGTAAATCTCTCTGAACTAGGTCCTGAGTCATTATCTATCCAGCTATGTGACCCTCCCCCAGCAAACAGCAGCAAGGAAACAAGAACATTCTGCCACACACTGCTAGCTAAGGGCTCTGTGGGGCTCAGAGCTCCCACTGCCAGGATCATCACAAAAGGCAGAGAGAAAAAGAACCAGAAAAACTGCAGAAGAAACTGAAGACTGGTACAGAAAAAAAACCCTTAGGGTAAATTATTCCTGAAGTTTATTCAGAAGAAACACACCTCTCTGAAGTCAAGTCTGAGTCCAAAGGCTTGTTTGTTTTCCCAACAGCACCAGCCTGAGGATGCTGCATCTCGCTGTGGCACTCAGGTCTTTAAATGTGACACGATGGATTTCCCAAACGCCAAAATGTTCATGGCATTTAGATTACGACACATCATTCTAACAAACCAAATTAAACCCACACATGTTGTAAAGAACTCCTGTGCTGAGTGTGTGCTCTGACCATGGCAAGAACTAAAAGCAGTTAAGCATCGGTGTGTAGCAAATTTTTTTTTGTTGTGAATTAAAAACCGCACAGTGCCACCAGCAACAAGGTAGCTTGTCTAAATTATGGCTGTTACCTCCCAGCCCAGCCCAGCAACAAAATCTTCATAGGCCTGGCTTCCCCTGGTGTTGGCCAGAATGGAACACTTGTCTTCCTGTCCCTCAGCGATATAGAACACAGCGATCTTGTGAGTCTCACGACTGCCATGGGATGGAAAAAGAAATCAAAATTAAACAAGCTTCAACTCAAAATTATTTTTCAGATCCCCCTGCACTCCAAACACACGACCAAGTGCCCACATTTAGCTTCGTGTGTCCATTTCTTTTATGCACACAAATACATCACTCACTTTCAGATTTCCTCCCGTTTTTTTGCCACCAAAACCTCACTGCAGAGACACCCCAGTTCCAAGAGCAGAGTCAAGCCTGGTCCCCCTGTACATCAGCCACAGAACTGGTGGCCAAATTCCAATTACAGAGTTAGTGACTCAGATTTGTGAAGCACTGCACAGACAGTGAGGTGTCACAGGTGTTAATGGGAGCATAATTTGACCTACAGGATTTTAATTATAGGGTGATGACATATAAGGCAGAAGAAGCATTATTAACTTTCAGACCCTAGGCAGTTTTACAAGGCTGACAGGGACAGCTGGCTTATCTGAAAACATGCAAAGCGCATTTGATGCGGAAATTGTTGGAATAGAAGAAACTCATAACTCTGCAATGCTGCGGATGTTTTTCAAACAGCTCTATGTCAAGCAATGAAAAATAAAACGAAACATTCGGAACTTCATTCTGCCACTTCCTGGCTGGGGAGCAGTTCTGGGTGGATCACACCTCAAGGTACTGCTCCTGACACAGCAATCACTCTGTAGAAAATACTGGTTTGTACCAGCTGTACCCAGGTCACAATCAATTTGTTTCCCTCCCCTCTCAGCTAAAGCAAACTTGAAAAAAATCTGTCTTATTCTTTGCTACTGATTTTGAGTTCTCTGTACACAGAGAATGCGCCAGCACAGGTGGCTTCTCCATTCAGGCTACAGAACTCTGGGGAAACAAACAATCCAATTTTCATACAAATATTTGGATTCAACAGGAATGAAGTTTTGGTTCTGGTGACTCATTCTTCCTTGGAAAACACGAACCTTATCAATGGTGTGTCCAGTACACGTCACCTACCATTGGCGGGAATCCAGATTTTTCAGTTCTCGCAGCAACTTTGAATTTTTCTTCAGCAGATGAAAGCTTTTTCTAAAAATAAATAAAAAAGGTTTGAAGGCAAATGCGACACAGTGCAGACACAGTATTTCATCATTCAAATAGCTAAGAGAATTAACATGATATGATTTCTTAGAATTATTGTTATACAAAATCTACTGGTGTCTGTTTCAAATAATCACTGAAGTTCAAAACTCTGCTCTTACCCCCAGCTATATGATCCTCACTTTCTTAAGTGTGCCCACATTTGGGAGTAAAAAGTGAGAAGAGTATCCTAAGCAGGTTCTGGATCCTCTCTTCCTACCTTCTGTCCCAGGAGTTCATTCCCAAGTCATTCAGCAGCAGCCGACAGAAATAAAAGGAGGCTTGGGGTTGGGCAGGAGGTGGTGGCTCCTGGCGGGTCATGCTCATGCTGCAGTCTGAGCTGCATTTCAGAATGAACTCCCTTTCCTGGGCACTCTGCTGCAGCAGGACCTTGGTGATGGCACGCTCCTGCTCAGGGCTCATCCCACAGGGGGGCGGCGCCGGCTCGTTCAGCTTGCGCTGCGGGTGCAGGAGGCACTCAGGGCTGCTGCTCCCGATCCTCTCCAGCAGCTGGTCCAGGGCATCCTCTCCCTCCTCCACCAGGGAGATGTCGTTCTGGGAAAGGATGTGCTGCTGCGGGTCGCTGGAGACGGCGAAGGCACGTGCCGTGCTACGCTGAGGCAGGCAGCCCTCCAGAGGCCCATATAGGATCCTGCCATCCCAGGAGTACTTCCCTGAGATATCCCGGACAATCACCCGCACGTCCGAGGGCGCCATTGCCGGCTTGGCGTCCAGCTTCTTCTCGGCAGGGATTTGGAGGTAGGAGATGAGAGTGCTGTCGTTGAACACAAACAACTGCAGGTTGGGGCTGCGGAACACTTCTGAGCACAGCTCAGAGGACTCCACATAGGAATTGTCGTGGTTCTCGCTCAGGAGGCTGTGGAGGATGGCAGGGCCCCCGCTGAGTGGGTAGTGGCTCAGGTGATTCACCAGGTGAGTCATGACCATCCGTGCTGTGAGAGGGATCAGTTCCAAATTCCTCCTCCTCTTCTCTGAAACCATCAAGGAAAACACAATGGATCAGTAAGAGCAGCAAGAGGCAATACAGAAGAAGCACCTACAGATTTTTGCCACATTGCATCAGCTTGCCCTATGTGACCTGCTGATCCTTCCTGTTCAAGGGAATATTTCCAACAGTTTTCCAAGAAATCCTACCCATCCCACAGTTTTATTTTACTTCACCACATCCCCACAGCCATCAGAGCAGGAGGGTGACATGGCAGAAAAGCCAAGGCAAACCAGAGATGTCACTGCAAAGCAATGCTCCTCCATCCCTGGCAGGTGGAAAAGCCTTGTGTGAGGCAGGGAGAGACTTCCTGGATGCTCCCATGGTCCCCTCAGCACAGGCACATCCATCAGTTATTTCATAAAGTGACTGCTCTGAGATACTGCTGTGCCTCCACTTCTCCCATGGGAATGTTACTCCTTTTCTAGCCAGAAACCTCCTAATTTCTAGGTTTTTTCATATTCAGTGTAAAACTATTTCTCTTTGGTTTACAGTGTTTCTCCTTCCCTTTACATCTTCTAAACATAAACTTGTTCTAAGGAGCAGCGCTGGCAATGAACTCAAACATCCTATCACAGAAGCAGTTGGAATTCATCCAGAGAGAGCCATGCCCAGTTTTGAAGGAACAGTTGCTACGTGCAGTAAGGAGAAGCACGTTTCCAAGGCAGAGATGAAACCTGGAACACTATTTCCCAAGGATGCACACACATGCTGACCCAGCCCATGCTCTGGGCATGCCCTTACCTTCAGCCACGGTGAGCAGGTTGCCCAAATCGGTGGAGGAGGGGCACTGGGCTGGCTCTGAGGAGCTCCTGACATTCCCCAGTGGCAGGAAGGGGTCATAGTCAGAGGAGGAGAGGTCGGCCAGGCTCAGCACATAGTGGCTTTGCTGCATGTGGGTGCTGGAACCATTGATGCAGCAGTGCAGGACCTGCAGGGACATGGGGCCAGTGACCAACCCAGGACAGCCCCCAACACACCCAGCGAGCAGGGCCCCCAATTCTGACACATTACACAACCCACTCGTGTCCAAATTCAGCATTTCTAAATTAACAGTCTCCATCTGCACTGGTTCTGTACTTTAACAGCTCACTTCAGGGTTTGTTCTGTATTTTAACAGCCCACTTCAAACAATCAAAATATTTCTGCAAATATTATTTTCCCCAGCTCATTATTTTAAGCATTTTAACTTTGTCTTCACCATCCCCTGTTCTACATCTCTAATCTTATCTTCCTAACATTTTGCATTTGTAACTTCTCACCTGGATGACTTGATTTTCTACTACTTGACAAAGCTGTATCTGTGCCTTCTGGGTGTGTGAAAGGCATCTTTAAACAGGCAGGCAGAGTAAATCATCTTCCTTCCCCCTACTCACTCTGTAAATATAATCCAGCAAAGGAGCTCTGGATGCATGTTGATCCTCCACAGCAGCAGCAGACACGGGCTCCAGCAGCATTTTCATGGGCAGTGCCATGCACCAGTCCAGCAAGCAAAGCAGCAGTGAAACTATGAACTGAACAAGAACACGGACCACAGTGTTTAGGTACATTTTATTAAATTCACCCAGACTTTAGGGTATGAGTTGGAAAGTCTAAAATTCAGCTCTGGTTCCGAGCAACCTCATTTAAAACCCTCCTCAAACAGCACAAAGAATGGAGATAGCTCTTTGCAGTGACACACCTTCTTATCCGCTTCCATGGACGAGTATTCGGCACCGGGCAGGAGAAACGCGATAGTGGCCACCAGGATCTGCAGCCAAACAAACCAAGTCAGAAAGGCACTCAGCTTCTTCCTCTGCAGAGACAGACCTTCACTGCACAGGGTGTGGAACATGTTAAGTTCTCCTACTTCTCCAACTGCCTATATCAATCAATGAAAACATTTTACTAAGCATTTTGCACACAAGTAACTACAAACGAGGGACCTACACTGGTCCAGAGAGTGTAGCAAGTACCTCCCTAACAATAAAAAATAAAGAGGAGTTACAAAAATCACAGCAGCCCAAAGAAAGGATTAAGACAACTTTGCATACTATTTACATACAAACATTTTAAAGAATCTGACATACTTTAGTAATTTTCTGGCACAGGGAGGATTCGTACTCCTGAAGCTTCTGCCAGTAAGATACCAGCAGCTGAAGGACATCACAGGCTACCTGAGCTACCAGCTTGTTGGAAAACTGTAAGAAAAAAGGTGATTAAAAGCCAAATATAATATCCAGATACAATACACTCCATTCAATTTTTCTACATTTCATTATTTTGCATCTTTGCCAATAAAAAACGTTAGCGTTGTGAAATCACATTGTCAGCATTAGGAACCAGCAGGTTTGACACTGTCCATGTGATCTTTTATGTGAGTTTGCTGGGGAAGGAGTCTATAGGCATACAGGCGATTTTTGCAAATATCCTGCATGCTTGCACGGGACACCCCAGCAGCAACCTGTGCCTCAGATCATTAGTGACTATTTGCAAAGTGAAAATGCTTTTTTTTCCAAAGCACGTTGATCAGAGCCCGCCACAGCAATACCTTCAGTGTCACACCTATGACATTCATGGCTTTCTTCACATGGGGGTGGCTCGTGCACTGCGTGAGCTCCTCACAGATCCACACGCCGAGACCACAGATGGCTATGCATCTTTGTGAGAAGAAAAAGGGAGCTGATCAGAAGATTCAGAGGAACATTTAGGTGGGAAAAAAAAGGAAAAAAAAGCACAAAGATGAGATCTCTCTTTCCCCTCCAACACGACAGGCCAGCACCTTCATGGTGCAGAATAAGGCTCAACTTCACAGGACCAACCCACAAGGCAGCAGCAGAAGATAAGCAGCAAGAAAGACTTTTCCAAGCCATACATGGTTGGACTTGATAATGTTAAAGGCCTTTTCCAACCTGACCAATTCTATGATATTTTCCCATTTCTTTTACTTGGTATTTTACCTTGCAGCTTCACTTGGCTCCTCTGCAGCATTCTTCAATAAAATATTTATGAGGCAATACTAAAATAACACAATAAATTAGAATAAGCATCTTTTTCATACATCTACTTAAAGTTGTTTAATTTTGATATAGTTACAGGTGAAGCCACTTTATTCTCCATCTGTTGCTAAAGCATCTTTACCTCATGCCAGTTGTATTTTGTCAAGGGAGAAACACCGATTGCAACTCAAATATACAGGCCCTTGAGGACAAAACAAATCAGCTTACAACTAATGTATAGGCAGCAAGAGGAAATCAATTCATTTACAGTGTCAAGGGGCAGTTACAAACTACAAGTGATGGTCACTCCATACAAACTGTAGTGTTTAAGTTCTAACCAAAACATGTTATGAAAAATTTAGTGCATTATTTAGTACAGAAAAGACAAAACTGTCTTAATTTTAGAAGTAAGACACCTCCAGTGACTCTCCAAGGCCTGATGAAGAAGAAAGAACAGAAACCAAGCATTTGAAGGGATTTCTGCATCCTCTCTGGTTCTGCTCAGGCCACGTGAGGAACTCAGACATTCCTCCCCAGCCATCCCTAATTTTGAGCAGTGGATCACTGTGGTGCCTCATGTTTATCAAAAGCAACAGAGGCTTGTGTGAGGGCAACCACTTGGGCAGGAATGAAGTCATTGCATAGTGAAACCAGGTTAGGCTACCTAAGGATTTACAATAAATGTGGCTTTACCTTCATATCTGCAGTTTCTGTGATGCTCTCGCCAGCTTCTGAGATGGCTCCCAACCATGGGATTCCTTGGTAGGTGTTTGGAAAGCACACAAGAGCACCAAGAATGGTGTGAGCTTCAGAGCGAGGAGCCTGGCGAAGGGCATGTAGGCAGAAATAGTCACCAAAATACTATTCACTAAAACAGTCACTGAAAACCCTTCACACGTGGTGATGTCTCCAGCTCTGAGGCCAGTGTGCACGGCCGTACTCAGCCTGCTAGATTGACAATGCAGCATTCAGCTGTCCCAGGGAACCCATCCCAGGAGCTTTTCCTCTGCAACTCCAGCAGGAGCTGGCTGTAAGCAATACCTAACACACACCTTCCTGCCCATGCTTTCTCTGCTGTGCTGCTTCGTTCTCCTGGTGAGGCTGAGCTGCCCCTCCACTGGCATCTGGCCTCACGCCTAAGTACATCCTACATCTTTAATACTTCCCCTCATTACCCAATCTGATAATCAGCCATTTGGTGCCAATAGGAAGTACAGAACCCCCTGAAGAACAGCTGAGTGAGGGGGTGGAGCATTAATCCAGCACTGTCATGAGATGATCCTGTGGCACAGAGAGGAGTGGGTGCAGAACCCACTCACACTTGCTGCACGGGTGATACTAATGTGCAGAGAGATCCCTACTCCAATAAAGCCATCAAAAGCACCACTACACGAGCTATAAACACATTAACTACTATGTAATGTTGAAAATGTAACACACACCCAGTTTTATGTATGCAGGAGAAATGGAAGGGAGTGTTTTAGTGCGTGTTCTTCCCCTGGAAAATTGAGCATACATTTCTTATTTGCATCTAAGCTTTGGATCAACAGTGATGCTGACCAAGTTCTTTGAGGGCTGACAGAAGAAGTGTGGCTGGATAACCACTCCAGCTCTGCTGAAACAGAAGAGGGCTGTGGCCCTGCACATGGCCACCTGCTCAGCCATGCAAATGTCAAGAGCAGCAGCAAAAGCCCTGAGTCAGAACAGACAGAAAGGTCTCCCATGAGCTGGTGCTTCAAACGCAACAGAGCTTTCCTGTTTCTCCCAGGACTGCCAGGCCTTTACCTTTATTTTGGCAACGCCTCACTGATTTGCTGTTTTACTTATCCTTCGATAATTTAATCATTTAGAGTCACGTTTTTGTTAGTGCTGACATTTAGCCAGAGATGCTGCGTCACCCAGAGAGCTCCCCGCTCTCTCTTGGGGTTTGCTCACTGCAGTGGCACTCACGGGGCTTTGCAGACGTGCAGCAGTGTCAACTGGGATATGCTTTCCTCATGCCTTAGCCTTTGGATCAAACACCTCTGCAGCACCAGCATGCTGCCTTATCCTGAAATTTCCCACCCCAGCTGTCCCAGTATCCACTTCGAGAGCCCAGTCAGCATGGCTGTGCTGAGCCAGCTGCGCTCACCTCCGGCGTGTCCGTGCTCAGCACACGCGCCACTGCCTCGAGGAAGTCCTTGATCAGCATCGTGAAGCCAGGCAGCCCCAGGAAGAAGAACCACGGTGGGCAGTGCTTTATGACAGTGTTCAGGATGTCCTGCAAGAGAAGGCACCTGTGAGAAAAGCCAGGAAACCCGAAAGCAAAAGGGAGAGTGTGAGAAGATTTAACTTTGAGGTTTGAGAAGATTTAACTTTGAGGTTCCCTAGTCCCACACTAATTGAGGTGCAAATTCCCAGAGCACTGTGTGCAAACTGACAACCACGTAAACACCACCTTCCACTTCAGGGGCATGGAGTAACCAAAGTGCATTTGGTATTTTAGTAACATTTGTACCCCTAAACTCCTGTTCAAAGCCCACACCGCTATTCATGTCTATTTGCGCCTAAGCACAACCATTGTGTTAAACAAGACTTTGGACTCAAGCATCCAAACATTTAATGGCTTTAAGACGAAGCAGTCCAGAGGAGTGAGTTCCAGCCAAGCCATTCCTACCTAGATAGAATCCGAGATTTAGAACACCAAAACCAGGCTTTCCCCACTGGATTCCAAGAGGAGCAGCTGTCTCCTCCACTAGATTCCCAGAGGAAGACCAGGCTCATCTACACCACCACTGGATCTTCAGAGGAAACCTACACCCTTCTACAGGATCACTGCTTCAACAGAACCACACCTGTCACTCCAGGAGGACTGCAGCCACCACTTCAATTGGACTACTACCAACATCCTGACCTACAGGGTGTCAAGTCGTATTCTGACTCTGTCAGTAGTTTGGGTTTTTTTGTTTGTACTATTGCATTTGTATTTTTAATTTTCCTAATAAAGAACCGTTATTCCTATTCCAATGTCTTTACCTGAGAGCCTCTTAATTACAAAATTATAATAATTTTGAAAGAGGGGGTTTACATTTTCCATTTCAAAGAAGGCTCCTGCCTTCCTCAGCAGACACCTGTCTTTTCAAACCAAGACAGATTTTGGCGCCAAACATGCAGCTCAAGGGCATCAAGAGAAAAAGGGTGAAAAAAGGAATAACAGTTCCTAAAAAACCTAATTTTTTGTGTGCAGGACACAGAAACCTTGCTAGGAGTCACCATGTGGTCTGTCTTACCTTGGTTTGGGTGGCACATGGTCGTGGCTACCTCTCTTCCATTTGCAGGCCCTTATCTAAAGATGAGTCCTATAACTAAGGCTACTGCGGCTGTTATCCAGTTTGCTTTATGGGTTAATAAAGTGAGGAATTCACGGATCTTTAACTTCCTCTGGAATGCAGGCACAGGGATTCAGAGCTATCAGATGATCAGAGCCGAGATGAATCTGACTGAGAAAGACTGGCAGAAACATCCTATTATAACCAGCCCAGAAGCCCCGTATATTCTAAGCATAGACTTCCTCCAGAACAGCCATTACAAAGACCTAAAAAGACTCAGGTGGGATTTTATAATAGCTACTATAGAGGCAGAGAACATTAAACAGTTGAACACCTTATCTAAACTATCAGACCCCTGAAGGCAGAAAAAAAACGAGTACCAATTGCCACCTCAGCAACACACCGCCAGCAGTATCAGATGAATCGAGATACCGTAATCCCCATCCACAAAATGATCTGTGAGCTGGAGAGCCAAAGAGTAGACAACAAACCCACTCACCCTTCAACAGTCCCATCTGGCCTGTGTACAAGTCTGACAGAGAATAGAGATTGACTGTGGACTACTGTGGCTTAAATAAAGTGACTCCACACTGAGCACTGCTGTGCCAGACATGCTAGAACTCCAGTACGAGCTGGAATTCAAGGCAGCAAAGTGGTATGCCACTGTCAACATTGCTAACGCGTTTTTCTCCATTCCTCTGGCAACAGAATGCAAGCCTCAGTTTGCTTTCACCTGGAGGGGCGTGCAGTACACCTGGAACCGACTGTCCCAGGGGTAGAAACACAGTCCCACTGTCTGCCATGGATTAATCCAGGCTACACTATAAGAGAGTGAAACTCCAAAACACCTATAGCATATCAATGACATCTTTGTGTGAGAGAACACGGCAATAGAGATATTTGAGAAAAGAGACAAGATCATCCAAATTCTACTAGAAACCAGCTTCATCATCAAGAACAAAGTCAAGAGACCCACCTAAGAAATCCAATTCCTAGGAGTAAAGCAGCAAGATGGACAGTGTCAGATTCCCACTGAAGTCATCAACAAAATCACAGAAATGTCTCCACTGACCAGCAAGAAGGAAACACAAACTTTCCTAAGTGCCATAGGTATTTAGAGAATACATATTCCTGAGTACAACCAGATTGTGAACCCTCTCTAACTAATCACAAAAATCCTATTTCGATGGGGCCCTGAACAGCAACAAGTCTTTATCCAGATCAAACAAGAAATCACTCATGTGGTAACCCTTAGCCAAATCAAGATGAGACCAGAGGTGAAAAATGTACTTTATTCTACAACAAAGAACAATAGCTTATCCTAGAGCCTATGGCAAAAAGTACCTAGGGAGACTCAAGACTAACCACTAATATTCTAGACCCGAAGTTACAGAAAATCTGAGGCCAACTATACTCCCACAGGAAAAAAAAATCTTAGCCACCTATGAAAGAGTTCAAACCACCTCAAAAGTTATTAGCACAGAAGCACAACTCCTCCTAACACCCCGACTACTGGTGCTGGGGTAGATGTTTAAAAGAAAGATTCCCACTACCCACCACACCACCAACACCACATGGAGCAAACAGATTGCCCTCATCACACACCGTGCCCATATCAGAAAACTAAATTGCCCTGGGATTTTGGAGATAATTACAAACTAACCAGAATGTGAAAACTTTAGTCTCACTAACGAAGAAGAGCAAAAACAAACAACAAGGGCTGAAGAAGCTCCACCATACAACCAACTACCAGCAAAAGAAACACACTACACTCTTTTCACTGACAGTTCCTGTCGCATCATAAAGATAAACCAGAAGTAGAAAACAGCTGTATGTAACCCCACACAACAAGTTACACAAGCTACTGAAGGAGAAAGTAAATCAAATCAACTTATTAAACTCAAAGCTGTTCAACTAACCCTAGACATTACTAAAAGAAAAAAGTAACCAAAGCTATACCTTTATACTGATTCGTAGATGGTAGCCAATACTCTATAGTGCTAACTAAAAAAGTAGAAAAAAGCCAAATAACAGCATAAAAGAAAACCAATCTAAGCTACTGATGAGTAGAAAGATATTGCTATTCGGGTAGAGAAGCTACCTGTGAAAATCTGTCATGTAGATACCTGTGTCCCCAAAAGTCGGGCTAATGAAGAACACTGAAACAATGAACATGTAGATCAAACAGCAAAGATAGAAGTGTCAAATACAGGCTTAGATTAGCAACATAAGTGGGAGTTATTCCTAGCTCGATGGGCCCATGATACCTCAAGTCATCAGGACAGAGATGCCACTTATAAGTGAACATGAGACCAAAGAGTAGGTATTTCTCAGGTTATAGTAGAATAGTAGAATATTTCTCAGGTTATCCATGACTGTGAGATGTGCTGAGATCAAAGAGACCAAGCAAGTAAAGCCCCTACCATATGGTGGGGATAGTCCAAATATAAGTATGAAGAAGCCTAACAAATTGACTACATCACACTACCCCAGACACGCCAAAACAAGCACTATGTACTGACCACAGTAGAAACCATAAGTAAATAATTAGAGACTTACCCTGTGCCTCACGCTACTACCCAGAACACTATCTTAAGCCTGAAAAAACAAGCCCTATAGAGACATGACAGCCCTCAATATTGAGTCAGCCAGCAGGACTCATTTAAAAAATAACCTTATAAACACCTAAACCAGAGAACATAGTATTAAATAGGTACATCATATCCCTTATACACTAGCTGCCAGGAAAGTTAAACAGTACAACAGACTACTTAAGACTACCCTAAAAACACTTTATGGGAGAATCTTTAGAAATTAGGAAATGAACTTAGCAAAAGCCACTTAGATAGTCAACACCCCCCACATCAATCAAGTTAGTCCTATCCAGTCCGAACCCTTACATCCAGTAGATGAAGACAAAGTCCCAGTGGTACACATCAAAAGTATTTTAAGAAAGACCGTTTAGATTAGTCCCACCTCAAACAAAGACAAACCCATCTGTGAGATTGTTTTTACTCAAAGAGCTAGTTACACTTAATAGGCAATGCAGAAAGATAGAGAAGCCCGTTGAGTACCACAGGGAAACTCAGTCTAAAGTGAGAACTGTGTATAAAGTTTCATTGTGTAAAGTTTATTGATTTGGGTATGATGCAGATAGTAAGAGAATAAGGGGTGCATAATATCCTGGGTTGCAAGATATGTGTGTATTCTATTTCCCATCAGTTAGAGGTGGGGCAGTTATATTCTGTTAATTGGGCAGTTTACTTTATCTCTTCCACAACCAATCCTCCCTCTGGGGAGATATCTTCTGTTAATGGGCCATTGAGTCTCACTGATAAAATTACCTCATCCCACTGTGAGATGCTCTGCCTAGAGGGAGGAGCCAAGCCATTCCTACCTAGATAGAATCTGAGATTTAGAACACCAAAACCAGGCTTTCCCCACTAGATTCCAAGAGGAGCAGCTGTCTCCTCCACTAGATTCCCAGAGGAAGACCAGGCTCATCTACACCACCACTGGATCTTCAGAGGAAACCTACACCCTTCTACAGGATCACTGCTTCAACAGAACCACACCTGTCACTCCAGGAGGACTGCAGCCACCACTTCAATTGGACTACTACCAACATCCTGACCTACAGGGTGTCAAGTCGTATTCTGACTCTGTCAGTAGTTTGGGTTTTTTTGTTTGTACTATTGCATTTGTATTTTTAATTTTCCTAATAAAGAACCGTTATTCCTATTCCAATGTCTTTACCTGAGAGCCTCTTAATTACAAAATTATAATAATTTTGAAAGAGGGGGTTTACATTTTCCATTTCAAAGAAGGCTCCTGCCTTCCTCAGCAGACACCTGTCTTTTCAAACCAAGTCATCCCCCCAGGCCTGCTCCCTGCTTCAGGTGCCCTGAAGGAACAGACCAGCAGACCCAGCTTTGCTCACCATCACCCTGTGGTACAGAACACATTCCAGGTAAGCCTTTAATCTTTAATCCTTCCACATTTCAAGTCTTCACAGTCTCTCCAAACCAGAGCAAAGTTAATATATTTGAGTTAAAATTTCTTCCCTGCAAGCTTTTAGCTGGTTTAAAATTAGGCATAAAATCTATATAATCCTTTACCTGCAACACGGTATTTGCTGAAGAGTTACATCAAGCTATTTCTATACTGAATAGATAACTATTTTCCATTCAATAAAATTTTGAAAAGTTGCAAAGGAAAACCCTTTTATATGTCCATCCTTACTGGTTTCATGATGTGTCAAAAATAGCCTGAGCTAAAGACCCCCAGAATGTGTCCACATGTTTGATCTCTACAGCAGAAACTAAAGCTGACAAATCAAATTTTCTCTTTGTGAAGAGATGCTTTAACATCACCACTACTTTCTCAAATCCCACTAAACACCTGCATAGCCCCTATTTAGTGTTCCACTAAGTGTTTGCAACACCAGCATCCTATGAAGTAACTGCTATATATTCAAGTAAACAGAATTAGTTTTTAACATAGTAGCAGATAATGCTTTCGCTTTCCTGAATAAGATAAAATGCCACTCAAGTTAATGTTTAAACTTGTTTTAATCACTTCCTTTGATACATTTTAAGTCAATATGGGTCAATGCAAACATTGAGAAGCAGAGCAGATGGATGCAGCTCCTCATAAAGTGGGTGGTAAACTCTCTGTCGATGCAGAACAAAGGACCTTGTTACAATTAAGGGCTAGTTAACACTCCATGCTGGTCCAGCACAGCACACCTGTACAGCAGGGCCAGGTAAGACTGAGCTGGCCCTGAACAGGGCAGCAGATGGGAGCAGGCTGCTGCTGACATGTGCCACAAGAGCCGAGGCCAACCTGGCTGGGGAGGCGGTGGCGCAGGGAGCTGTTCCAAACAACTGTATTAACTACTGTCCTCACCGCAGCCCTCCCATCTGTCACACACCAGGGCACAGATCCCATCCACACTCTCTGTACAGAACACTTCCCATAGGGAAGCAAGGAAGAACCACAAAACAGTTCCTGTCATACATGAACGCTGTAACAGCACACACGGTCCAAAATGCTGCAGGGATCTACTCACCAGGAACAAGATGCAGTGCTACTAAAAATAAATCATTTTCCATAGCGAGAAATTTTTCAAAAATACCCTTTGAAAAGCTCTTGAAGCAGTCCTTGGCTTCCCTTTGAATTCCCAGTGCAGGCTGCTGGCTGCAGTGACACACACCCAGGAACCATCTCTCGAGGGAGGGCCCGACACAAACCCACTCAGCTGGGCTCACCCCAGGCACCAAGCACATCACCCTGGGCACTTCGGATCACTGTACTTCAACTTGGCGTCCCCCGCCCGTGCCACCACGGCTCTGCTCAGGCAGGGTCAGCACCAGCCCAGGACAGTGCTCACAGGTAGCCTGCCTGGTTTGTCACCTTTCTCAGTCAGCAGAGTGCCCAGCTCACAACACCACAGGATTTGGGGCAGCAATCCGGGGAGCTTATCAGCAGAGAGAGGCTTGTGAGAGGGTGAGGGAGCCAGGACATCTGTGCTATCAGTGATATGGCAAAATCAGGTAATTCAAACAGATCTAGGCTTCCTTCCCTCCCTGCAAACGTAAACTCTGGGTAGCAGCTCCCAGCCTGGTCAATGAATCACTTTAATTGAATGCTATGTACACAGCAACTGGAAAACACAAGCCATAAGAAAAACATACGGTGATGGCCATGGAAATTGGTTTACTCATTCTGCACAGTGTTGTTGCTTTACTTCTTTCATAATTGACCTTTAGAACGATAAATGTGTAAAATAATTTTGGTTTATTATGGCTCCAAACCCTTCAGCAATTACACAAAATGAAAATTTAAAAGGAAGCATTCATTTTGGAAGCATTTCCATTGTTTACGTAATTGCACAGCTATAATTTAGTGTTCATGTCGTTAAAGAAAAGTGAAAAAAAGGACCATTATGGACTATTTCAATTCAGAATGATGCTCTGTGGTGTTAAATCTGGGAAAGAGTGGAGAGGAGGGGGCAATTACACGCATGTCCTTCTCAAATGCATTAACCCTATAAATGGCATCAAATTTCAGTGTAGGTTAACCTAGTAATTCAAATTATAAGGTCATAAATATCTACTGAGTAAGCAAAATAAATTTATGCAAGTTCATTGAAAGGTCAATTGCAAAAATATTCTTCACCTAATTTTTGTTCAAGCTTTTGCAGATTACAGGTGTAACCAAATAGCCTGCCAGCTGCCTTTCTCACATTTCCAATTGTCCCTCGTCAGGAACAACATGGATTTTTCACTGAAAGTTCACTCTGTTCCTCACCAAGAGACACCTCACTGCCAATTAAATAATTATTAATTTACAGAAGGCTTAAGACTTCCCTTTTCTACTTTAAAGGAACAAATGCTTCCATCTACTTATGTCAGGTTTTCCTACCTACCATGACATTTTAGGTAAGAGTTTATTTGCCAAAAATTAAGTTCCAACACAAATTTATGAAGTATTTTGACAACCCCAGGAGGTCCAGGATTAACATATCAAAAGGCTCTGTTTCAAGGTTCCAGGTAAAACCTAACCCCAAAACATTTTATAGCCCAAGTCCCTTGAGGCTGGAATACATTTGAGGGAGTTTTTTTAATTTCTCCCATTTTGGAGCATGTCTGATACTTTCACAAGTGGGGAGAGCAATGGGATAAAGGACTAGAATAAATATTTTGGTTTGTCCACACACAAGAGCACTCCCTGAGCATGCAGTGGATACGGGTAGAAGGGTGTGGGCACCAAGAGGTGGCTTTGTGTCCCCACACACATCTCTCCCAAGTGCCTGTGGGAGCAGTGCTCCAAGCTCTGACAGACAGAACATCAACCACAAAACTAGAATTTGGGTGGGATTGGATGCAACTTAGGAAGGGCAAATAAATTACAGCAAAATAAATAGAAAAGAAGAAAACTACCAAAATCATTCCCAAATGCACAGCTCCTGAACTTGGCAGGACCTGGCTCCCTCTTGCTTCAAGTCAGTCTTCCAGCTCTTTTCTCCACCACTTCCCACTTAGCCTGGTCTGGGCAAGCAGAGGGGGATGTGAGAGTTCCTGTGAGACCCTGGGATTTGGACTTTTGTTTGTCCCTACTGGAAACATGCTGTCTGTTAACACTTTTTCAAAGCACTCAAAGCACATAATGGGAGCACACAAGAAAATTTTCCACAGGAAATGAGATAAGGAGTAGATTAAAAGAGGGAGAAAACCATGGCAGCCATTGGAAAGAAGTCTCGAGAAGCTAAAATAGGGGAACCTAAGCCTTAATAAACTACATTAGGGTTATTTCCTTTTAAATGGCAGTCTGGGAAAGAACCGAAACAGTACAATAGCTTCTGTACAACCAAGGGCCCTTGTGTGCAACACCATCAGGCAGAAATCCAGGCAAGAAGCACCCGTTCCAGAGGAGACAAAAGCAAAGCTACTCATTTACTGCATCTTTACACAGCTGCTGCTGCAAGCTGCTCCTGGCTGCTGAGTGACAACTGTGCAGGACAGGTGAACAGTACTGAAGGCAATGAGACATGGAGTGCTGAGGTGTACTGACCAATCACAAAAGCGTACAGAGGGCACACAGATGTAACACATGTAAGAAGAAGGGTATAAAAGGTTCTTCTGAAGAACAAGAAGGTGCTGATGCTTGAACCCTTCTATGGTGTCACTTGTACCTCCACCATCATCTGGTGACCCCAACATGATCCCAAGGTGATTTGCACAGATGATCGTGGACCTCAGAGCAGTAAGACGGTGAAGCCAAGCAGAGTAGGAGCCTGAGAACCGAGGCAAGCACACCAGGAGCTTGCACGTCCAGACAACTTCTAAATAAACACACCCCCCCAGGTGAGCAGCTGAGAACTCAGGAATGGGGGCTCAAATATCAGCAGAGGAAGAGTCCATATTGGACATCCTGCTGGGAATATTACAAAGAAAAGGTATTAAGTGTGAAGAGCAGGCGCTACACGCTTTGCCTGTTTGGTACGAAAGAAACAGAGTAAGGCTAAGCACTTTGCTTATTTGTTAGAGAGTGAGACTACTAACTTCACGTAGTTGTTATGAAGGAGATGGAGTGAAGCTGCACAGTCTGCTTATTTGGTACAAAGGAGGTGGCCTGGGAGCAGACACACAAACTGCCTTTTTCATTAAAATGTGGGCGAGTACCAGCCGTGCCTTCTCCTGTGCCGCTGCCTCCCACTCTCTGCAGGTGCAGTGGAATGAGCCCTGTGTCCCCCCCGCCCAGCAGCAGCTGCAGTCTGGCCGGGTCCCGGAGTGGTGCCAGTTTCCCCAACTGCTGGTGTGTGCGGTGACATGGCAGGACGTAGAGCAGTGCAGCCTGAGTGGTGGCCAGTGTGGCAGGAGTGACTGCTAGGCAAGGAAAGAGAAACGCTGGCAGCAGGGCTGGCGCGCCGGTGGCCTGCACCGCAGCTGGTGCCGTAGCAGCGGAGTGGACCCTAGAGAATGTGGGAGGAGGTTTGCAGAGCTGCTGCTGCATGAAGCACTGGAACAAAAACAACGTAGAGCTCCGAGAGGTGGAGTCAGAGCTGCACAGAAAGCATGTAAAAGAGGCTTGCAGTAACCAGCTAACACAACAAAAACTGAAAAAGGAACAAGAGAATTTACTAAAGCAGCAGTGGGGGGTAGAGACACAATAGTTCTATTATTCAGTACAAGGTGTTTGTTTGCTGGTGAAACATATGTATTGCATTTGTGAATTGCAGCAAGATCAGGACAACACGATACCAAGTGAAGCAGCTTGCAGTACAAGTTGCTGCAGTTGTGCAAATCTCCAAAAGCTGTTTTCGATGCAGACAAAAGGGGCATTTCAAGCTTACCTAGAAATTACATCATCTCAGGGGTATTGCTGTCATAGTACTGCAACACCCAGGACCACCTCGCTTATGTTGAAGTGAAACACAAAAATTTTGCCATTTTTAGTAGCAAGAAAGTGATTTATTTGACTGGACATTTTTATGACATTCTGTCTGCCCTTAGACTGCTAGCAATAATTGATTTACAGCAAAATAGGAAGACTCAGGAAAAGTACTACCCAAAGAGCAAGAACTTTATATGTGCAACTCAAACTGCTGCTTCTTATTAGCTTCACTGGAATTCAGAATTGTGACAAACAATTTGTATCATTGAACGCTCATTTACAGAGAGCAGTAGAGTTAATTTCTAGTATTGGTCTCACGCAATAATTACAGATTGTTTGTCTTAGAATAATCATAAATAATGCCTCTTATTCTACTGAAGCTGATAAAACTAAAGATGCGTTAAGAGAAGCCTTGGAAGACTTAAGAAATTTACTTCACAGCCATTATTATTCCTAGTTGTAGCTATTACAGTATCAAAACTAAATAACTGGGAATTTTTTCTTTTACAAAACTAAGGAATAGAGTGCTAGATCTGCAGATGATGATCTCATTGAGGAAGCTGTTACAGGTCACTTGTGTCTTCTTCAAATCTCTAAATGTGACCTATATTGCAAATTAATAAATATGTGCTAAGACAGAGCAGAGCATGGCACAATAAGGCTACTTGGAAAAGGTTATGCCAAGGCATTGTATGTATTCAGCAATTTTCTTTGCTCTATTTTACAACCTAATCTAATTCTCCACTAAGATGTGCTAGAGACAAACACTGCAGATGCCTTTAGGTGCAGAAAGGAAGGAGAGGCAATTAAAAGTCTGAATGATGTGAAGTCTCTAGGTACCAACCCTGTATAATGCAGTGGAAGAACCTGGGGCAGGGCAGTATCTTGGTATTGGCCTCCATCATAGATGAGGACAAACACTGCTTTTAGCAACTTTAGGTGTAGCACATATTGTCAAGACTAATAATGGGCCTAGTCACGTAGCTCAGCATATGTTACCAGTACTTTGCATTCTTCAGCTGGTCTAGCTGTTACAAGATGTGTTCATTCTACACTTAAAGCCTTCCTTCAAAAATGGAAAAGGGGGAATGGTGAACGAAACCCCACAGGCAAGAGTTTGAAAGCTGTGTTTACATTGAATCATCTTACTATTCCTCCCTCATGTACAATGCCTGCTCATTATGTTCGACCTATGTTGGATAATGCCCCTCGAAGCAACAAACCTGGCTGTGGCTCACCTGACTCCTTGAAATAAGCAAAGACGTGCGGGTGATGAGAAGATACAGATTCTATCTTATTCTTGTATATTACTTTATGAAGTTGTATAGCTATTGATGGAATTATATGGCTGTTAATGAATTTGTATAGTTATTGATACTGTTAATATTGTATAGCTATTGACAGAATTAAATAGCTGTTGATTTTGTTAACATTCTAATATGTAGCCTTTGTTTTATTCTGTATGTTGCTACTGATACTGTCAATATTCTATAAATATAGGTATTAGGATTTTGACTGTCAATATTCCATAAGGGTAGGTATAAGGGTTTTGATGACCTGTAATGTAGGTTTGGGGAATGAATCAATGTCAGTACACAGATGCATTCCAGAGCTATGGGAACCTACATAAAAAGTAAGTTGACTTGAACACGTTTGCTATTTCTTCTGCAAGGCCCTGTAGAAGGATGGTAGACACGGCATTCATTTAAAAGAAAATAAAGGGGGAATTGTAGGCACACAGTTTGTGGTAATTGGGCGTGGGGCTGCAGCTGAGCCTCATCCCCAATGGGCTACAACTGTGCAGGATAGGTGAACAGTACTGAAGGCAATGAGACATGGAGTGCTGAGGTGTACTGACCAATCACAAAAGCGTACAGAGGGCACACAGGTGCAATGCATGTGAGATGAAGGGTATAAAAGGTTGTACTGAAGAACAAGAAAGTGCTGAGGCTTGAAGCCTTCTTCAGTGTCAGTCGTACCTCCACCATCAGGCAGACAGATAAAAAAGCCCACAAATGCTGAGGTTTCTTTTAATGTCAGACCAACGTTAATACAAACAGGTAGTTAATGACTTCTCTAGTAGCAGCTCTGCTGAAAAATTATTCCTATTACAAATTAGCCATTTCCTACACAGAGAGCTCCAGTGGCTGTTTCTACAGAAGCTTAGAGCTGCTGCAGCTTCCTTTCCATCATCACCTACAGTGCCTTTGGAACAAATAAAGAGGCTTATGGACAACAGGCACTGGTCCCTCAGCACCTCTACTGACAGAGCTTCTCATCCACAGCATCCCTGCACTGCTAAAAGAAACTGAACTAAAACAAAGCTGCTGAGTGCCCTGGCTGCAGCAAGCCTGCTGCTTGTGCAGACATTTAATCACCCAGCATAGCTGCCAGCTCGACTGGACTGTGGTGATTTTCCTCTTACTCCATATTTAATGTTTGTTCTGCTCTTCATATCACTGAACTGAAAAAGCCACCGGCAGAGTCTCCTTCCTTGGCTGTCCATTGTCCTTTCCATAGAGAATCTCTGAAGTCTCTACCTTTGATTATGTTCTC
This sequence comes from Irena cyanogastra, assembly GCA_013397155.1. Classification (NCBI taxonomy): domain Eukaryota; kingdom Metazoa; phylum Chordata; class Aves; order Passeriformes; family Irenidae; genus Irena; species Irena cyanogastra. The sequence continues at coordinate 268,347 of VWZV01006346.1, read as the reverse complement.
AAAAAATTAAGTATCCTACTCCAGAGGTCCTCTGGCAAATAAGCATGACCACACTTTAAGTTTATTTAACTCACTCCCAAAGTCAGAAATACAAGTGACCCCCTTGCTCACTTTGCAGGTAACCTCTTGAGTGCCAGGCGACACCAGGCACAGTAATTGATGTTACTGTTACTGATGGTAATAGGGTGAGACCGGCTAAAAAACTACACTGAGCAGCGAAGGGTTGAAACCTGAAAATAGATTGAAAACCTGCCTCTTTTTACAGCGTCCCTACAAGGTAAGTACCTCACCTGCACTGCCTTCTCCTCTCAAACTACAAGAAGAAATTTGGACTGAAATAAGAAACCGCAACAGCAACACAAAATTCCATGGAATTCTTAGGAGACAGCCACCAGCAACCTCAAAGGATTATTTAAGTGCCAGAAAGACCTGAGCTGAAGAATCCCAGTTATGCCAACAGTTGATTTTCTGAGAAGTGTTTGTAGCTTTTTGGGATTGTGTTTTTGTCCTTTCGTTATTTAGCAAAAAGGAGAAAGCTGTGGAGCAAGGAGCTGCTTATTGACTTTTTCAGGTGAATGAAGCAGAAAGTACTGTTACAGTAAGCAGCCAGCAACAGTAACAAAACAGCAATAATAAAATACATTTCTTTTCCTGGTTCAGGTATTTGTAAAACCTGTGTTGCAGTGTCAAATTTTGGGCTGATTAACAAAGCTGCATTTATTACCCAAACCAAAAGACACACCTGGTTGCTACTGCTGAACAGGAGTTTTCTGACCATCAGGCTCATGCGGCAGCAGAAGGCAGCTATGCCCACCTAAACTGCAGCAGGCTATCCCACAGCATCCCTACCAATCACTTCCCAGGAACATCTCCTGATTTTCGACTCCCTAACAATAGGTAAAGTACCTTCCCTAACACCCAGTGTGGTAGTGAACATTCCAGTTCTCTTTGCTTCATGCTGGAGGCCAGGGAGGCAAGGCTGTGAGCCTCAATGAATGTCATCCATTAAAAAAAACAGGAAAAAAGCAAAGACTAGCCCAGCAGCAGAGCAGTGTCACAGGCTGGAGCAGTGCAGGAGGGAGGCACCTCAGACGGTCACTCAGCTCCTGACTCCTGCCCCTCCTGTGCCTCCTGACTGCGGCTCACTCCCTGTGGCCACCAGTGCCAGGGCTTCTCCCACCTGGAGAGGTGATGCAATCCTTGCAGAGAATTGTTCACTTCTCCAGGGATGCTTGTTGTTAGACACTTCCACAAGGACAAATTAGCTGCAGCTCATTACCCCGCTGTCTGCTCTGCTAATTGCTACATCCCAGGCTAGGAGTGCTTCAGGAGCCTCCTATAAAATATACTCTCACACTGCTCTTTTATGCACCCCCTGAGACTGGGCTGCAAAGCTGGGCTGCACTTACTGGGAGCAACACTGTACTCATTTATAGCATATTCAAAATCAGATTATTTTGTTTTTCTAGCAGCACCAAAAGCTACACAACACAGCAGTAATTTCCTATTCTCATATCCTTAAGTGAAGTGAGGAGTGAAAAGAGAAATACAGTTCACATTTGTCACGCAAACCAAAATATTGAAAACCATTCAGGTTGAAGAGGTTCCCAACTGTATTTTAATTATGTAACCACCTAAAAAGCTCTTCTGAAGTAGCCAAAGTGATTGCCTGGAGTTGGGCTTCCTTTGGCCTTCCTACATAAATGCTAGAAGTTGCACTAGTGATCCATACAGAAGGAAAATTCCTCCATGAAACACTTCCCATCCTTCCTTCTGTGAACATTCCTTACAAGGGAGAAATTTATGCCTGTGCTTAGCAGACAAACCCAGTCTGGGTTAAAAAGGCTACTCCCAAGTTTACTTTATTTCTGAAATCCTGGAACGCATGCTAGGATCCCTGTTTCAGTGATTCTGTGCCCTGTGAGTCTACATCCTCTCTGATAAAAAGGCTCCCACTCTCTGAGCACCCAGGAAACACCTTGGACCCAATTGTCCTGGAAATACAGGAGCAGGAATAAGGATCTGCTTCCCATCAACACCTCACTCCAAGGCACTGCCAGTTAACACCTCACCCAGTTCCACAGCTAAGGAAAGCAGGCAGGAAAGACACATACACAGAGCAGCTAACCTGTGGTCAAGTGTGCCACCAAGAGGCAAAAGCAGCCACAAGAGTAGGAGCAAGAACAAAGAGCAGCAGCAGCAGCCTACAAAATATCCAGGGAAACTATGGAGGGATGTGCAGTGTGGGGCTGCAAAATATCCAGGGAAACCATGGAGGGATGGGCAGTGTGGGGGATGCAAAACACCTGGGGAACCCTGCAGTGATGTGCAGCTGCAGCAGAACTTCTAAGATTCTCCAGGAGAAAACCCCTGCCTCTCTATTCTTATCTGTTTATAAGGAGTGTATTACAAATGCTCTAACTTTTCAGGAGAGAAACCAAGGGGCAAGACTCTGGCAACAATTCCTTCTTTTCCTCTTTCACCTCACAAACAATCAAATCTGTCTGGTTTCCTAAAGGCACCATCAGTAATTCACAGAATTTCCTGTGGGGTCCCTGTGCCTTTTGCTGCCAACCCCAGCAGAGGTGCAGCCCCTGCTCTCATTCCTACTGCTATAAAAGCACAGAAATGCTCTTAGATAATCTTTATTTTGTCCAAAGAGTATTTCTTAAGAGTTTCCACGAGCACTGAGCTGTTTCTGTGAGACAACCATCATCTAACTGCCCAACTAATCTTTTCCTCGCTTTATTCCTGAGGCCACCCCAGGACAGGGAGACCTAGAACAACTCCTGTGCCCACAGGAGCAGCAGGTTTTGGCAGCACCTCCTGCTGCTGTGGCACGGGGCAGCAGTGCCACAGGAAGCACAGCTCATACCTGGTCCTGGCTGGTCAGCCCCAGGCGCATGACAAAGTAGAAGTGCACCAGGAAGTCAGAGTTGGGCAGCAGGTCCTGACGCTGGCTCATCATGGCGCAGAGCAGCCGGAACGCCTGCAGCTTCCCCTCCTTGTACTCACTGGGCAGTGTGGCTGCCTGCAACAACAAACCCTGCATCACTCCTTGCCTTCCCCACCAGCCAGCCCATGCAATGCACCTCCAGCAGCTCTCCCACAAAGCACACATTACCGTACATTCAGCTCCAAAGAGCCTTTGGAGGGCACTTGCTGTCTTGGCCAGCAGTAATTGGAAAAGTTAAAAATAAGGCAACTAAATACATACCCATTCAGCTCTGATATAGAAGAAAATACTCCTGTGTGAGAACTTCAGAACTGACCTTGAACAGCCATGATGCAAATATCCTGAGAGGAGGGATCAAGACGGGAGGAGAGGGAGTTGACTGATTGTCAACGCTGATAGCAAGGTTGTCCCGGATCTGACAGTTTTTAAAGAAGAGTTAATAAAACCAGTATCCTTTTTAACACTCTGTTTTTTGCATTATTATGTTTTACTTGTACTTTATTTATATTCAGGCACTACACCTGGGGCTATACAGAGCTCCCACTTCAGCCAAAGCCACCAGGAAAGGTTGTTCTATGCTGCTGCTCCCTGGCCAAAGAAAACATTGCCAGTTTGAGTCACACTGTGGGCCTTTACACAAATACCAATGTCTGTACTTCTTTTTTATTTGCTACTGTTTCCTCAGTCCATTTAAATTCTCTTGTCATTGGACAGGATTCTCTGTTGGAGTTTGCTGCTGGATACCAAACAAGACAGAGCTTCCTTTACAAAAGAGCCCTCCCATGCTGTGCTTATGCTCCAGGTGCTAACACTGAATCCCATTTAATAATAATTTTCACAATAAAAGAAATGTGTTATTATCATTAGCTGTAAATACCACATACCTGCACAAGTTTATACCACAGCTCATAAAGGTAGTGAAAAACTTTTGCATGGATTTTAGGTGACTGTATGTTGTTCACATCTCCAAGAATTCCCAGGATTCTCCTCCACAGCACAGCAGCAGAATCAGGATGCCAACCGATAAGGCTTCCACCAGCAATTATACTGCAGTCATCAGCCAGGAACTCACCGCTGTCTATAAATTTAAAGTGTTCCATTTCCACAAGTTAGAAATGCAGCCTAAGCATGAATTTGGTCAACAAAATCTGGTCATTACTTCTCCTAACCATCTTCCATCTCACAAGAATTCTCTCCCCCAAATCTCTTTCATTGCTGGAGCTGTTTTGAGTCAAAGAAAAACACAGCAGCAATTGTAGACAAAGGGGCTCTCAGTTGACAGTGCCACAGGGCACAGCACTGCCACACCACACTGCCCTCATCCCAGAAGCTTTTCAGCAGGGAGGTAAATGCAGCTAAATGCGACATTCAGGTACCTGAGGGACGTATTCAATCAATAACTGGCTCTTACAGGTAATATTTATATATTTATAAAAGTCCTTCCCTTTTTTTTTTTTTTTTAAGACCACATGGTGTAGCAAGACCTGGCAATACAACTGGACAAAGGAATAAAAAACCATGGCTGAAGAGTCTTGAGGAATGTGCTCAGGCATCACCGCTCATGCAGAGCAGCTCCTGAGAGAGCGAAGTGTACAGAGAGCAGGGCTTGGAGAAAGCTGTCAGGGTAATGGGATTTATGTTCTTAAATGGTACAAACCCACACTTAAGTACACCTTTTCACGACAAGAGCTGGTAGCTGCTCTCCTGTCCCAAGCAGCAGCACAGCCATGCTCCAGGTGTATCTGCAGCAGCAAAGGCATGGAGGGAGGTTGCAGGAAACCTCCAGACAAGCAGAAGGAAATAAGTCATGTCCTCTGAGGATTCAAGGAAGGTTAGTGAAATAAAAGGCATTTTAGATGCTTTTAGGTTTGAATATATTTAAAAAACAACTTTGGGGAATTTTTTCTGCCTTTTTGTGTTGTAGCATTACAAAGTCCCAAAGTGCTAAACCAGATGTTATTTATTAAGCACATTAGAATGACCTCCAATGGATCTGTGCTCAGAGAAGTGGCATCTCTGCTGCTCAGTGCTAGTGTCAGCGTTGTTCTCCCTTACCCCATCAGGTTTCCACAGCAAAGCAAACTGTGACTTCACTTAGAGGCAGGAATGCAGTGAAGGGTACTTTTGCTCCACTGGGCAATGACACATCTGTTAACCCACTTCTCCTTTCACTCCATATTACCTGCCAGGTTACAACACATGGTTCTTTATCTTCGTACCCTCAAAGGAGCAATTCTTGCACCACAGCCACAAACAATCAATTTATCATACATGATCATTCTTACCATGGGCAGTATTACCTTTCTCACAGCAGCAGTCCAAGCAGTTGGACTAGGTGTGCTGGTTCATACAGATATTTCAAAGGAAAAGTCAACATGAAAAAGTGCCCTTGAAATTGTATGTCCATTAGGAAAGCAGCCTGTAAGACATCCCTACGTTACTGCATTAAGATCCTGACCTAATATCTGACTTGCACCACCAGATGAAAGGTACTTTTATAAATGGCAAAGAATGAACCACTTATTTCCTATCAGTCAAAAAATACAGTAAGACATTTCCTCAGACCATGGTGTTATGAAATAAAACCTGTTCACTTGAAACATGTATTACTGTGCTGTACTTCAACACTGGGGCAGGCCCATTAGTGCCCAGTTACCACAGTCTGGCTGGGCACTGTAAGAAGCACAGCTATTTCCAGCTGGGCGGGTGGTGGCTTTCTGGATCATCATTCACTGGCAAATCAATTGATGGTCCAAACCCCTTCTGCTCTGGGCTTGCAAAACCATTCTGAGGGACCATGACGAAAGGTACTTGGTGCCATGTCCCACATAAGCCAAATGAGGAGCACGAGCTCCTCTTTGGGGCACAGGTGTGAGCTCACACAAAGTGTGGGGCCTACAGTACCTGCAAGGTTGGCGGGCTCCTGCGAGGGGTTGAGCTGGAGCCAGTGTGGCGCCGCAGGATCTCCGCCCGTTCCCGCGGCCGGCCCGGCCTTGGGGTCATCCTCAGCCACCTGCCAGGCCACCAGCGCTATGTCCACATCAGCTCCACAGCCCAGGGATGCGTCGCTGCTCATGCTCTCACCTGCAAACAGCACAGCGCTGCTCACACTTACACCCCGGGCTGCAGCAGCAGACCGCCCCAGAGAATCATCTCAGCTGTCTGCAACAGCAGATTTCAGGTGCTGCGCTTGACAAGAACACTCTTGGGGCACTCACTTTTCTCTCTCTCTCTGTAATACCGGTGTGATTGCTGCAAGTCTGCTTTCAGATCCAACTCAGCTGTACTGCTGCTCCTCTGCATTAGCACCTGCAGAGAAAGAATTCATCTCAGCTTATACAGCTCTGAGCACTACACCACACTCGAGCAAATTTCACACCCACAGAGTCATTAGAAATTAACCCGGCCAAGGCATTCTCGTGAATATTCAGAGTACCCAAGTGTTTGTCAGTGTCCTTATGAAAACATCAGGCTTTCCATTTCATTCTTTATCCTCCCTTTCACAAACCTCAGTTTTCACACCAACAAGCAGGATTTTTTACCTCTGTTTTTCAAACATATCTGAAATAATTCGTTAAGATATATATAAAAAAAAATCTTTCAACTTTCATATTTCAGAGAGATGATGAGGCTGTCATTTATTGTTTCAACTGTTCAGTCAAAAGTTGCCATTAAAAAGGTATGAAGTTTGCCTGCGCTAATGTCAACTCACACTAACATCTGCCATGCATGGCTGGTGATAGGAACTGTGCTGAAGAGAAGCATTTTCATCAGTGCTTTAAACCATCAAACATTTATTCCAGTGTACTGTAGCTCTGTAATAGCCACAAATTATTTCTATTTTAAAAGTTACTAACTTCTTGTTGATATTTCAAAAAAAGACCAAAGCCTTGTGTAAGACTAGAACAGAGATACACCTGCAGAAGCAGCTGACGATATCAGGAGACACAAACTGATCACACCCAGCAGGACAATAACCTGCTATGGCTCACTTCTAGATTCCACGCCAGAAATAAGATTTTCACACTTTCACCTCCTAGAGTTTCTGAATGCCAAAAGGCTACTGATTAGAAAGAAAACACTGCTAGGATCTTAGCAGAAATTACTTTTGAGTTTGCCTTACGTGCTCAGCTTCATGCTCCTTCGCATATCCCTTATTTTCCTGAACTGATTTGGAGTCTGAAGTTGAACTTCCAGCCTTTTTACCTAGAAATTTCAGAAAGAAAACAAGAACTATAAACATTTGTGAGACCAAAACATGCAGCAAGTCTCATGTAAATTCCAGTGATGATTACACGTCTCATATTTATAGTTAACACTTAAATGGGATACAAGAAGCTTTGAAAAATCCTTCAGAAGCATAACATACTAACAGGAGAAGAAGTGAACTTCAACTGCAGCTTGAATATGCAAATGCAAGTCAGGTGAAAAGTCAGAGTTACATACAAAGCGCACACACATTCCAGATTTCATTTTTGGCCTCCCTGCTTTACAAAAGGTCACATCCTGCATTCATGGTCTCTAACGTCTTTAAGGAAGTACATTCAACAACTTACCAGCTATGCAATGACTAAGACAATGACCTAAAAAGACATTTTAGAGGAGAGCTGGAAACCAAAGTAAGTAAGAGCAGCATTTGTCTCTTGAGGCTGAACAAGTCTCCAGTATTTTCCTTGAAAAACACAGTATTGCTGTACTTTATTAAAATTACCTTGAAAAAAATCAGATGGAACCTGATCTGCAATATCTGAAGTGCTGTTGCGTCGAGTTAGCTGCTGCTCTTGGTCTGCAAATGGGCCTGCAGCTTGTGTTCCTTCTGAACTTTCCAGCTGTTGAGATTCTTCAACTTCTGTTGATTTAATTACAACACAAAATATCTGCAGGAGCTCTGTGAGTCTGTGAACTCCTCACCCAAGCTCTATGAAAAAGTGACCCTTGCAAACACTTTAAATTCCCAAGATAAAATCAACAAGTTGTAACTTAAGTTCTGTAAAATATCCTTACAAAAACTGTAAAGTTTAGAGATGCATGAGCAGCATAAAAGGCCTAGAAAATGAGAGAAATTATTTTGGGAGTTAACAAAACAGAGGAGGTCCCATGAACAAAGCTGGGTTTTCAGTGCTGGAGACCCCAACTGGCTGCTGTTCATTCTCAAGATAGAAAGACAGAGCAGAGGTAACAGAACTTCCTCCCAGTGTGGGGAGAAGGCAGTTGCACTCCCTGAGTGCCTCCAGAAAGAGGGAAAGGGAGGAGGAATAAAGAAAAGCAAAAACTCAGAGTAAAAAAAAGCTCTGAGCTACATATAACTTGGGTTTAGCTTGTGGGGACAAACCTAACCAGGTGAGCTTTTGGTTTGGCTGTAACTGCAAATGAGAAACAAAAGGAGGAGAGAGAGGCATGAAAATTCCAAAGAGAAAGTAAATTGACACGCTGGGCAAGGAGCAACAGGAACTCTTGAGATTGCAGAGCAACATAAGCACTTTTAGAAATTCATTTCTCGTAGTATTTGGGAAAAAAACCCCAAAAAAGCCAATAACAATCCAGTGTTTCTATCCAGCAGTGTGCAAGTTTTAATACTGCTTTACTACTTAATAAACACTGTAGGTATTCCAGAAAGTTATCTCAGGAGGCATGTGCACAAAAACTAACATTTCTGGTATTTACTGACTTCAGCTGACTTTCAATGTCTTACAGAAAGCAAGAAATGAAAACATTCAATGCAATTCACTAACTGGAACAATTTCAGCATTCCCTCCCAGATAACTTGAGATGAAAACACCAAAGATGTTTCACCGAGCAGGAATCCCCACAGGGCCATAAAGCACCATGTACAAAATTCTCTTTTCTCTTGCTGCTGCAGGTAATGACTCTGGGCAGGACTCAGGAGTCACAAATTCCTCCCAGTAAGCAAAACATGGGAATTTTTACTTTAGCTACTAGGCAATATAGATTTAATTGCAATTGATGGCAATCTCTAATATCAACATGAACAAAAACTGCTTTGTTTGCAGTGCTGCAAACATTTTGAGAAGAACTAACCGGACAGAAAGGGAACCGACAGAGAGCAGTTTAAAAATATAAAGAACATTGATATCAAAGATGACTTTAAAGTACAGTACCTGACAGTCTGTGAGAGGAAGAAGTGTAAGAGATATCAGGGAAGAGAGAGCTCACAGTGTGAAGCAGAAGAGGTACACTTTTAGTGGGTGGCAAAGCCTCATAAAGATGGACACAGTTGCTGATAGACTGGCTTCGCTTAGCTTACAGGAAAAAACAGAGCAATAATTATATCAGGAACACAGTGAAATTTTGAAGTTCTGAGTGTCACAACACAACAAAACCCCGTGTTTCAGGATAAAGCTTTTCAACAGCAAGGCCAGGGATTTCTCCCCTGAGATGTAAGTTAATATTGTGCAACACTCTCTCAACTGCAAGGGCAATAATCAAGGATTTCTGATCCACAGCAAGCGTAGAAGTGCCTTTTGTTTGAAACACTTTTTGTTTTGTTGATCAACACTTCCAGGTACTGCCTACTGCTCTGGCAGGGTGTCAAAGGGGAAAATGCTGCAGCAGTAGAGAGAATCCTTCACTGGAGCACAAACAGGGACTCACTGAATTTAGAAACAAAACTCAGACTGAACTGGCTCTACTGTCAAAGCACTCTGTGATCCAGGCTAGAGGCTGTGGCTCAGCCATGGAGCAACAAACCGCCCCAAGTGTCCACCTCCCTCCTTCCAGCTCTCCTGGTAAGGAACCAAGGAGGGAGGGAGCTGTGCAGCTCAGCAGCTCCTGCTCAAAGCAGGGGATTTCCACATGTGTCTGCCCCAATGAACCAGCACATGGAAACACACTGACATGATATAAAGAAAGGCCAGGTTCAGGCTGCTGAAATGCTTGAACAAACCAAGATCTGTTCCATGTCTGGGGTCTCAGTCATTACCTCAACACTCCTCACCCCAGTCTCCCTCCTGCTTCCCTCTTTCCAGAAGTAAACATGAGAGTTTTCAGTGTAAACCTCATCATGCCAAGAAAAAGAGAACACATAAAGCAACTATGAAAGGATAATATTATTTATTAAATACTTGGTTTACCTTGTGGTCCTAGGAAATAGTTGTATCAATATCTGCTATCTGCCTGACAGTAATAAATGTTCTCTTAGGAACTGATCAAAATAGCAATGTACCTCTCTAGAAAAACCCCTAACATGAACAGGTTTAACCCACAATTCAATGTCCTGTAGCTAAAAGCTTATATAGAGAATTTCCCAAAATACTTTGACTCCGTGATTCACACTGGCCAAGACATCCCGACACAGGCGTACAACCTCTCTGTTGGGGCAGTTAATTACTGAGTTGCTTTTGGCAGCAGTAACCCCTCAAGAGGCAGATTTAAAACCTGAATGTTACTGAGTGTCTGGGTATCAAAACACTCAGCTGTGGTCTAACCTGTGGCTCTCTGACGGACAATGTTTCTTGCTTTCTCCACTCCTGGGGCCCCAGAGGTTGTGGCACTTCTGAATCTCATTGGCTCCACAACTTCAGGGTGACTTTTCCAGCTTAAGGAAAATGATCTTCCTATTACAGCTGTCTTCTTAGGCTCTAAAACACCACCTTAGGACAAAGAACACGAAATTTTCTGGTACTGGATGCTTTGGCATGTATTTTTGCTGAAGTATGAATGGACTCAGACATAGCAAATACTAATACTTTAAACAACACAGGTATTAATCATAACCAAGTGGTACTTCAAACTATGTGCATCCATCTCAAGGTGGCATGCAAACGTAGCTAAAATACTGTAAATTAGAAACTTTACTAAAAACACACAGAAAGGATTTTTTACAGAGCTGCCAGTGCCAGCACATTTAATCTCTGCTATCCAAAAAACCCTTACTGTAGTTGTAGACCCCAGCCTGACCAAACAGCTTGACCCCAACTACCTCTCCTCCCCAGTGAAGGATGACAAGACACAAATCCCAAGGGCTTCACACTTGATTAAACAGGTTCTTACACCAGATTGAGTAGTGTTTAAACATTAAATTAATCTTTAAGATTAAGCTTCAATATTTAATCAGTTTAATACCAAAAGCACTGAGGCACAAAAACAAACCTTTCCCTCTCTGCTTTTTTTCCTTTTGTTCACTGAGCTTGTCCAGGGGCAGGTTTGTCATCTCCACGCCATACACGGTCCTGGCTAGCACTGCTGTCAGAGAGTCCATGATGTTGGCCCACTCATTGATGAGCTCCTCCCAGTCTGTCAGGGCGGACAGGACACTGAGCAGCTCATCCCACAGCTCTCGGGAGATGTAAACGCTCAGGTTCGCTCTGATCCAAGCCACAATGATGGTCTGAGGGAAGAGGCACCAGTGGCAGCCTGGACAGGGCTGACAAGATGAGTTCAGCACACCAAGCCCAATCCACAACTCCAACCTGCACATCAGCACGGGCTCTTGGTGAGGCACAACTGATGTGCAGCGCTATTTTCCCTCAAAAAACACTCCCAGAAATAATAGGGAAAGCTACTGATGAAGGAAATTTAGAAAAATTTCAGGCTAAATTGTCTGGCAAACTGAAATAAGACACTGTATAATAACAGCAGAATGAAGGACTGTCCTACACCCACAGAACAACTGCAGTGACTGAGCTCTGGGGCAGCACTACACACCCAGTGACACTATCAAGGTTGGAAGTACAGTAGGAAGCATAAATGTGTCTCTCAGTCTGTGTGACTCAGTTTTGATTTGCCAGCTGGACTTTTAGGAAAACAGTTACTTGAACCTTACACTTTAGAGATCCTCACTGAAAATACCTCATCTGTGCTACCAGTTTGTAACAGAGCCCTGAAGAACAGAGCAAACCCAACTCTCCCTCCATTAGTAACAATTTACAAAATAATTACTAGCAAAACATGAGAAACCCCTCCTTCACAGTAATGCAAGTAGGTTTCATAGTACTCAATTGAAACTGTGGGCAGTTGTGACAGAGCAAACCAACCAGCCCCACTCACTCACTCGGAACAGCAGCCCCGCCAGGCTCTGAGCAAACATGTCCTTTATCTGGTTCTCCTTTGGCTTCTGCATCACAACTTCTGTTATTCTGAGGAGTATCTGCAGCATCTGCTCCCTGATTCCAAAACAAAAGGTGTTCTATTAGTTGTACCTGCTCATTAATCCCGCAGCAAAGCCTTATTTATTGAGAATGCAGTCATACTTCAGACTTCACAGATCACTGTTAAAATAGTTTGGTTGGTTGTGGACTGTATCAACTTTTTCTCTTAAATGACACTATGTTAACCTTACCACGTCTTTCTGTTCATGGACAGCTCCATTATCATGTGCCTGAAGATGCTGAGAACAGCTTTGCAGGCATCCACCTGCTCCTTCAGCAGCAAAGGAACCTCAGCGCATGGCTCCAGCAGAAAAACGTTCGCCGAGTTTGTCAGGAATACCTGGCATTGACAGTCCATTGTTAGGAATTGTTTCATTCCAGTGTTAGGAATGAAAACAGGCAAGACTTACAACAAAATACTTGTGCTCCTTCAGTTAGACCTTCCCCTTTCCTTAGAGGAAGTTTCATGTTTTACCCGTCACTTTATTTTTCTGTTTCTATTATTCCAGCAAGGACCCAGGTGGCATCTCACATCCACCAAGTCTCAGTATGCAGTTTGTGGGTGTCTCCTCTGCTTGGGCAGGCAAGAGGACATTCCTCCAGCCACTCATTCACTGCCATCACATCCTTAAACAGCCACCAGGATGTTCAATAAATGAAGTTCAGAAAAAAGAAAATGCATGTACTCACAGGAGGAAAAAAAATACCCTTCTGTGTTAAAATACAGATCTCTGGCCTCAAGACATGGCCATATAGTTTAATATACACGTTTCAGAGTGATACATGAAGTCCAAATTGTGTCTTACAGAATCAATCAAGCCCTGGTAGTTCTTTTCCTCCATCTCCGAGATTGTAATGGAATTTGCAGTGCAAGTTCTGCGACCAGGTAGGTTATGGCTCCATGCGTCCCCCTCCCACCCAGATCCTACCCAGTTCACCTGCAGCACGGCTTGAGAACCAGCTTTCACATCCCTGTCTTCATCCTCCAGCACGCAGCCCCTGCTGACAGCGCTAGTGAAGGAGTAGGTCCTGCCCCAGCTGGAGGAGCGCTTGTGTCCACAGGGCTTCGAGGAGAGCTGCCAAACACAGCCTGGTTAGCGACACAGCACAAAGGAACACATCCAGACTGAAACAAAACCATTCCTGAGGTCAGCAGCAAAAGTGAGGGAACTGGCATGGCATACACTCATTTCCACAGGGAATTCCTGGCTATTATTTCTTCATTTCCACACGTGGAATTTAAAGGCTCATAAAAGTTTTAAAAGGTATGTTACTAAAAATATTTTTCACCACTTTTTGTAGTCACTGATTGTAGTAACACTTGAATTAAAGTCTGGCAAAACTATAAATTCTTTACAAAACAAAGTAAAAACCTTGTATTTTTCAGTGTTTTACAAATCAAACCTCTTATTCAGTACTAGAAAACTTCCCTTTAAACAGCGTCGCAGTGTCAACAGTGTTAAAGAACTTCTACTGATGGTTCAAAACAGGATATTAAAAAATGATGCACAGGAACGGTGTCTACAGTTAAATTTTCTAGATTAAGGTGTCCGGTTACAATATACACAAATTAATACATATTGTCAAATTTTTAAGCACCACCAAAATGAAATAGTTCTCCATGCCTTAGGCTAGCAGACAGTCAATTTGAGCACTGTAAAACCCATCAGTGTTTCTTCCATGAAGTCCCTACTGTCATATTTACACATGCAGGGAATAACCACAAATGACGTTTCTCAAACTAGCTGCAACCCTCCCTGCACTCTAAGTGCTACTCAGTAACTATTTCAACTGTGAGTCCTTAAATAAAAGCATTTTTTAACCCTCCCCACACTTTAAACTGTTGCTCCTCTACAGAGTGAGGTGAAAAGCCCCATATTGCAGTGGACAAAGTAAGGAACAGGTATACCATACATGTTTACCGTCTGTTTGCACTGAGCAATCTTCCAAGGGAACAACAGCATCCTGGCTGTCCTCCTTCTTGTCTGGTTCCTCCATGAACACAGGTTTCTCCTGCAGTATCCACTTCTGGTACACCTTCACCACCTTCCGTGTTGCGGATATATCAGAAGGCGGCAACAAAAAAGCCTGAAAAGGAAAGTTCACTGATTTCACTCCATATAGGACACAGATGTGGTGCATACAAACACACACATCACCACCCATACTGCCATTTTAAGTAGCAAACTTCAGTTCCCTCAACAATCCATAATCTGGTTGTTAAACTAGACCTAGGAAGGAGCCTGACCTCAAAGGCTGCTGTTGTGACCAGCACTAAGTTTGCCCAGTGACCATCCCCTCACGGTGCCTCTCACATCTGTTCCCTTCAGAAACAAACACCAGGGCAGCAAGCAGCCACAGGCAGTGACCTGGCGGAACACCTCATTGACGAAGTTGACGTATCCACGTGTGGAGAGGAGGATGCCCTGCACCATCTCATAGACGCCGCGGTGCTGCTCCTCGATGCTGCAGAGGCTGCAGCTGCTGAGCCTCCTGTCCAACAGGCTGCTGCTGCCGGAGTGGCCGTGCTCCTGTTCGCCTGCGGGCGCCACGCTGCTCTCTGGCTCCGCACTCTTCTCCTGGCCTACGGCAACTGTCTGCAGGCACAGCATAGCACAGCCCATCACCCACTGCAGCAGCACCCATCACACTCCAGGATCCTCATGGAGAGCTCGGGATACCCTGTCTGGCACAACACTGCCATCCCAGCAGTCAGTCACAACAAATTTCAGTCTACCACTCCATCCAAGAAGGAATTTGGTCTTTACAAACCGGACACTACCTTACAGCACACAACAACTGAATTGTCCACTCCACACTAAGAGTGCAAAGGAAGGCACAGTGGAGAGGAATCCCCAAGTCCCTTTATCTTGGGGAAAAGATGGATTGTAGCACTACACATTATTACGCCCAACACCTTTTTGCCAGGTTTTGCTCAGGCACTGTGTGCATTTTGCAACCTCTCAAACAGTGCTGCTTCTCTGTTGAGCCCACAGCTGACACTCACCTATGGTTCAAGACTGAATGTAAGCTGAGACTGATTCAAAATTCTTAACAGGAAGCTGGAGAGTCTCTCAAAAGCATCGATTTGTAAAATGCATTGTGAGGCATCTAACACCAGAGGAGTCTCAACCATGAGTTTATAAACAAAATATTTCTCTAATATCTCATTGAAACAGCTGCTATAAACTGAGAGGAAAAAAAAGCAGCCTTTGATGTGACTGGGAAATGGTCCATGGAATCACCAAATATGACAGTTTACAGAGTAAATTCCAAAAGTCTAAATATAATACTGCTGAAGCTGGTAACGCAACAAGTTATGAGGGAAAAAACCTAGTGAATTACCGAAGGGTTTTGCTTGGAGATTCCCTCCTCCACCAAAGAAAAAGAAAATAAAATAAACAGCTACATAATTTATTCACTATGGGGTAGCATTTCTTTGTGCTTCAGCTGTCAGTGCAGTGAGATATCCTGCAAGGTTAGCACGTATGCAAGAAGAGAGGTAAACTTTAAAGCCCACCTGAATAATTTTAGGGAGCATTTCTCCTCCATTTTTCGTATTCTGAACAGCAGTCAAATACTTCTTTTCAAGGAAGAAGGTAACAAGCCACCTGATAAAAACCACTCGAGCTGCCATGTAGGGGATTTTTGTGCAGTAGACACTCTCATTGTTCCGTGTTGCAATGACATACACTGGCCTTGGCCTGGTATCAGGGATGTCTGGGTGGGACAAAACGGAAGAGAGAAACGAAGTGGAATCTTAGTAATTGCTTCCCAACTCTGGCTAAATGTACTGAACACATCGCCCAAGAAATAATAGATGCAATGATTGACTGCTTTTATTTTATTAATGCTTGTATTGTATCCTAACTTTACCACTCCTCAGGAGAATGTAACAGCACAGCTCTTTCCTGAGGTTATCACTTGTAATGCTCAAAACAAAGGAAAGCAAAAGAGAAGGACTGCAAAAGGAAGGGCAAAAGCTGAAACAAAGAAACCAGCCCTTCTACAACGTAAGTTAATTTTACACGAAATCAGGGAGAAAAAACTCCTCATCTCACAGAGCTGTAGCAATGCACCAGCAGGTAACAGAGATGCTGCCAAGAGCACGCTCTGGCTTTTTCTACTTCAAAGGCAATACCCACTACTTACCGAGCACAGGTTTGTAGAGGTTGGTCAGCTTTGTAAAAGATGGGAACAAGTGAGGAAGATAGTATTTCCTGAATAAAGTAAAGAGAAACTTAAACCCAGTGTCTTGGTTCTCCTTGTTCTTCCACTCCAAGCTGGCAGCCTTTGTCACAGAGTTTGAGAGATACAAACAAAAAACTTTAAGTTAATGTGTTATACTGACACTTGTTTCCCCCGAACACAAAAAACAAGCAACAACACTTTAGCAAGAGAAGAAAAAGTAGCACAGCCCCAAAACGACCTATACAAACTGTAGTAAAAATGGAAAGTAAGAACAGAGCAACCCCCCCAAAGCCAGCAACCTCAGTGGAAGGCAGTGTATTTGAGCTGTTCTAACCAGAAAAGGACAGCAACTGTCCTATTCTGCTCTCAATAAATTTGCTTCTTATGCATATGTAGGTACATTGTAGGTACCCGGTTTGTGATACTTGGGAACGGGGCTGTAGCCTAATCTCCAATGGGACTCAGCTGTGAAAAACAGGTGAACAGCATGAAATGTAATGAAGGACACAGGTGCAATGCATTAATCACAAGGGGTAGAAAAGGTTGGGCTTAAGAAACAGGAGCAGCAGATGTGAGCAGATGCTTACAGTCTTCAGAGGCTTATGATGTTACTCTGTCTGGGCCGACAGGCTGAAGCCTGCTGATGAGGTATGATGTTATTCTAGATTATTATGTGTCGTGGCTGCCTCAAATGTGACCTATGTTGTGCAGTATGCTGCAACACATGCATATACTTTGACAAAGTCACTTTGAGCTCTGCTTTTATCATAAATGCCTTCTTTGTCAGAATAAACACAAATAAACAAACACTGGAACCACTATGCAATGGGACTTATAGAGTAAGCAGGTTTGTTTAGATCCCACACAGGTAACAAGAGTATCAAAAGAAGAGTGACATTTTTGTTTTTAACCGAAGTGTTGTGAGACTCTGATATGTAAAACAAAGAGTGCTGGAGGAAGCTGATAATTTCATATAGACACTTTTTAAAATAAAGCATTTATTCAAGATGACAAAACCCTTTCCAAACATAATTTTGGTCTTGCCTTTTCATAATAGAAAGTGTATCTCAAAGTATTCAATTATAATTTATCTTTTTTTAATAACAAGGCTCTTTAATGTTCATTGTCTGCACAGCTTCCACTTTATTTCAAATGTTGCTTAATTCGCAATTTTTAGAAAATATATATATTATCTTATTTCCTGTACAGATTCATCTGATCTACTGCTAATTAAATTTTATGTACATGTTACTTGCATCCTTTTAAAAACATCACAGAAGCAATCTCTCTTTACCTCTTTGTCCAGTGGTCCTTTACATTCCTTTTCTTCTAGGTATGTGTCCAAAAATAACAAACTGAATTTTTACCCCACAACAATTTTCTAAATGCAGCCACAAGCACATTAAACAGTCAGCTACTCTGCAAGTTTACATTCATTAATTCTTATGACAAAAGTGTGACAAACTTATTTTCATCAAAAAAGGCCCAAGAAAATACCTTTGGGATGATTTTCCACTTAAAAACAAGAGTAAAAAAAGTGCTGGGTATCCTGGGTTGCAAGATGTGGGTGGAGGTGTGTATTCTATTATCATCTGTTAGAGGTGGAGCAGTTATCTTCTATTAATTGGGCAGTTTTTTCTTTATCTCTTCCACAATCAATCCTCCCTCTGGAGAGGTATGTTCTATTAATAGGCCATTGAGTCTCCCCAATAAAATTACCTCATACCATTGTGAGATGCTCTGCCTAGAGGGAGGAGCCAAGCATTCCTACCTGGATATAATGTGAGATTTAGAACACCACAGTCAGCCTTTTCCACTAGATTCCCAGAAGAGCAGTCTTTCCCCACTGGATTCCCAGAGAAGCAGCTTTCTTCTCCACTGGATTCCCAGAGAAAGACCAGGCCCATCTACACCACCACTATATCTTCAAAGGAAGACTACACCCTTCTACAGGATCACTGCTTCAACAGAACCACACCTGTTACTCCAAGAGGACTGTAGCCATCGTTCAAGCAGACTACTACCAACATCCTGACCAATAGGGTGTCAGGCTGTATTCTGTCAGTGTTGTTTTGTATTACTGCATTTTTTAATTTTCATTTTCTTCCCTAATAAAGAACTGTTATTCCTACTACCATATCTTTACCTGAGAGCCCCTTAACTTCAAAATCATAACAATGTGGATGGAGAGGGCTTACATTTTCCATTTCAGGGGAAGCTCCTGTTTTCCTTAGCAGACATCTGTCTTTTCAAACCAAGACACGGGGAAGGGTAAACCCAGCTCCACAGAGATGCAGTGTAGGCCTAATTTTCTACCACAAATACATACTCCAAACGTGAATAGTTTCAAACATCCATCCTCCTCACCTGAATTACCATATACTTTAGGAGGAGCTGGAGAAAATAGCAGGTCTGGTCTTCTGCAATTTTCTCTCCAGAGACAGCTGGCAAAAGCGGCATTATTTCTTCTGGAAAAATCTTGGCTAAAATCAAATATTTTAAGGATAGAACACATGAAAATACTGAAATAAAAGATATTCTCTGTAAAAGATTGATTTGAAAATACCTGTCAGGGCACTACCCAGCAGCTGCTTGGATGTCCAAAGTCCTGGCACATCCCAGCAAGGATGGCACCAGATTCCTGGCAGCTCAGAAGGCCTGACACCACCAGTGAGCCAACAAAGAGGAAATCTCCACACCTGCTTGAGAGGCAGCAAAATGCTGCTGCATCTGAATTAAAACCACCCCAGTGCCAAAAAGCAAACTCTGACCACTCAGAGGGACAGGAGCGGGCAGCTCTAGAGCCACGCCAACTCAGCAGCCACACGCTGCAGTCAGCTCAGAATTCCAGAGACAGCCAGCAGCACCCACTGTCCCCTCCTCCAGGAGAAAGCTCACCGTCGGGTGCAGCTGGGGGGCTGACCAGGCTCTCCAGTGTACAGGGCCCACGTGAGGACGGCAGCGGGGGAAAGCCAGGCACCAGGCAGGCGAACATCAGGATCTGCTCCTCACCACAGTTGGTCTGCAGGGCTTGCAGCCACAGCAGGAACAGGCGGATTCCTTCACATCTGATCTGCAAGGGGTTGCATTTGGGCAAAAAAGCAGTAACACAGGTCTGTAGGTGCAGTAACACAGGTAAATAGCTCACAACAGGCAGGTCAAGAGCTTCATCCTAACTAGGTGCTGCAAGGTCTTGCCATCATACCAAGGATATTCACATTATTCATATAATCCTAGCTCTAACGCCAGAGAAAGCTCAAAAAATTAGATATTAAGCAGTATCTGTTAATACCTTCTCCAGGTACCCTCACATGAGAGCATGAGGTCATGAGAGCAGGACTGAAATGACTGAAAACAAGTATTAAAATAATTAAGGGCCACAATAATAAAACGTACAATTAAAAGGTGAATAAGAAAAAAATTACAAAGCCTAACAATCTGGTAAACACTGTTATTGGAAAGCTGCAAAGTAGCATACTTCACAGGAATTAAAGTGAAAAGAAATATGAAAACATCAACACAATACCTTGAGAGAATTTCCAGTGTGCAAAAGCTTCTTCAGAATTGACCCTGGATTAGGAAAATTAAGTAGACATTATCAGACACTTCCCACCACAATGTTTCCAAAAATACTTCATGAAAGCCTACTTTAATTTATTCTGGAGCCACTGTGCTGGGTTTTAAGACAACTATGGGGGGAAACCCCCAACTGAATCTAGTAACAATCACCACCACCCAAGATTAACTGTGATGTATCTTTCCAGTGAGGTCCTCTGGGTTTTGTCAGAGGGCCACATCTCAAATTATTTTCATAAATAGTAAGATCTGTGAATTATACACATTCCTTAAATGGGCTCCTTCCCTCAAGATCTCACCATTTCACAAGATTAAATAGAAATTATTAACATATATAGGAAATGCACATTAACACACATGAACATTAAGCAAAAGGAAATCACAAGGCAGAACTGTAAATAAATGCTTGCCAAATTTTGTACATCACTTTATGGACGCAGATAAAAAATTATGCCACTATGACCACTCAAAAGAAGCATAAAGAATATATCAGCTACTGAGCAACCAACTGGAACCAATGTGGTCTGGAACAGTACAGCTGAACTGTTATGAAGTGGTCAGGCAGATGTCTCCTCTTGTTTTTGTCAGTGCTGAGTGGAAATGTGACAACAGCCCTTCCCTTGACCTTTAACTTCCACTCATTGTTCTTCTGCAAAAGCAATTCCTTGTTCTGATAACAAAAATGGCAGCTTCAAACCAACTCCAACCAAAAAGTCCTACTTAGAAGGAATAGAACCTCCCCCATAAAATTTTAATAAGCAGCATAAAAACCCATTGGTGCCACACTAGTGGCATTTGGAAGCAGAATTTGAAAAGTAGTGACAAATCCAAGGCATTTGATTCAGAGGAAATTATTGAGTTAAATCACTTCACTGGATTTCAAGGTGTTCTGGCCATCTAAGGCTGCTCTCTGCCAGATTCCTCCTATTCCCTCCCTTCTTCCAGAAGCTCCAATACCACTGGAGCATGGGGAAAGAACAGTCTTGGTCTGAGGAAGCCACCCATGAGTATCTTGTGTCTGTCATGGCCAAGGCCATATTCTAACACAATGCTGGGAAAATCCTCCATTTCATGAGAATCTGGGAAAGACAGCTGGGGCCAAACTTGCACAAATAACATGTATTCATAACTCTACTTATATATCACTCATTAAAAGAAAAATTGATCCGAAAAAGCTACTAAAGTTCATATTTTTTTGTTTTAAACCTTTTCTTCTTACCTATACTGCGAAAATGCCATCGATAAAAAATCCTCTCCGGTAGTAGCTGCAATATTTTCTGTAGGAAACAAAACTAGTCAAATTTTCCATAATAAAACTGGTTCATCAGGGGATACAGAGAAATGGACACACAACATACAAATGAGATGGGAATATACACAGTTTCTTTTTAAGCTACTGGCAGCATGGACTAGGGCTTGGCCACAGGTGTGGCAGTAGCACAGCTCACCTACTGCTGCTTTGCCTCATAAGGGTCTGGCAGTACACAGGGCTTCACACAGGTTCCACACAAAAAATGTGTCCAACTTACAACTTTTCAGCCATTGAAATAAGAAATTAGGAAGATATATTTAAATGGGAAACTAGTTTTGAATACTTCCGTTTGGAAATCAAATTAAATTAAATAATGTTAAAAATAATTGACAGTCAGAGTTCCTTGCAATTATCAAACAAAATGACTGGCACAAATTTCTGCACCACAAAGCACCTCTAAGTTCTCAGCAATACCACATGCAGGATGCAAATGGATGACAGGTCACCTAAGCAACAGGTCACCCATTTGAGGGTGTTCTGCACACAGAAGCTCACAGGAAAAAACAAAGCATCACAGCCCAGAAAGCAGCTGACACTGTGGGCCACCCCTGGGAGCCGCATGACAGCGTCACCGCCCCTGCCAGAGCGTGTGCTCGAGACATGGAACAGGACAGACCTCCTGCTTTTGACAATAAAGGGCTTTGGAAATTAAATTCAACACTCAGAACAGTCATTTTGGATATGGAACATTTCTTTCTTCACAGCAGAGAATGGAAGTCATTCTCTGGACATAGGGAGCTAGATCTCGGGTCACAGACAGGCTCGTCCTCCTCCACACCTCCACCATAGCACGGGTTCCCCACACAATAAATAGCATTTCTGAAAAGTCAACCAGAACAAAAATGCAAACCAGGCAGGTCCTTTCCATAGTCCTTGTCTTCTGTTCCAGTGTCATCCCCCCCCGCCACAGCTCCCTCTCCAGCACACTGAGGCAGCAGGACCCCAGGAGCAGAGGAGAGGATGCAGAGGTCAAGCTCCTTGTCCATGGGCAGCAGGAATGCTTGGGATGAAGGATCTGACTGGCTAAAAATGAGGCCATGACTAACATTGGGGCTTTACCTGTTAGTTAAGCACCAGGCTTCTGCCAATCAGATTGCAGGATCCATGGACAAAGAGTTATCGTTATCCATCTAAACATTAAAACACTGGCAGCCCAGCATTCCTCCAGACTATTTCTGGCATTAAGCATTACTTTACTTGCAACAGGGCAGAAAGGAGTCCTAAGCTAACACAGGAGCACTTCTAACCCAACCTAAACCAGGAGTTCTGCATGGGAGCTGGGTATGTGCCCAGGCTCACCGCAAGCCATGTGCTCAAGATGTGCAAGGAAAAGCTCCAGGAAACAAAACCCTATGGCAAACCAGCAACAAAAACTGGGCTGAATTCAGGTGTCATACAACACACTGTGGGAAGGAAGCTTCACACATTGGCATACTTAGCATGGAAAACCAGACAAAACCACATGTATATTGTTTCCATTGCTTTAGTCTGTTACACAGTTTCACCTAAATTTGAACATGAAGTTCCCTTCCAGAAAGTGAGCTGTGACGAGGTGTGAGTTGCAGAGGCTGGAAAAGTGCAAAGCTCCATAATAAAGACCCATTTGAAAAAGAATTTGGTAACAATATTCACATCCAAGTCTCAGCAAACTTTAAGTTGCATCCAGAGAAAAGCAGAAAAACAAATGCTGCTGCACAGTTCAACAACAAGCAGGAAAACCAAGCCTAAACTCTAAACTGCAGAAAACGGGGGGGAGGGGGGGTCAGGGCAGAAACCGAATGCTTACTGTTCTTTTCTCTTAGCAAAACACAGAACCCAATACCCTTGTCAGGTGACTGAATCAGAACAATTCAAGGGTTCAAACCATCAGTAAGAGGACAGAAGTTCCTATCTGAGAAAAGCTCCCATATGCCGAAGACTTTTCACACAGCAAAACTGTAGACACTTAAGTCACTTCCCTTGTGTTCTCCTTTTCAGCATTGCACAACCAGGAAAACAAATACATGTATTTTGAAGAAATGCAAGGGTGTGACTGATCACCTGCATGGTCCTGCCCCACAGCAACCAGGCATTCTCAAAAAGCAACCTGTGCCCCCCTCCTGCACTGCACACAGCACAGCTCTGCAGCAGAGCAGGGCCACTTCAAATGATGCAAACACAGAGCCCACATCTGCTCCTGCAATGCAAAAAGAAGTCATCCAAGTGCAAAGTCTACACCAATAAATATAAATTCTGAAGGTTACAAGCTAAGCCCCAGTCCCACCAGCACAACTTCCAGCAGGGGATTTTTGCCCCAAGCACTGCAGTCCCAGACTGAGGCGGTGCTGCAGCGTGACACAAGACTGCACAAGTAGTGAACCAGCTTCCAGCAACACTTTGTACACTTCCCCCACCCCTGGTTTTCTAAAGAACATACACTGCTATTGCTATAGAACAAATGACAGTTTCTTCCCCTCCAGCCCAGGCTGTCAGCCACACCACTGTGAATCCATGCTGGCTATTGACATCTTGTTCCTAGTTTCACACTATATTAATAAGAAATATTTTAAGAAACCCCACAGTGTGAAATAATATTGCTTTTTCAGAAAACACATAGCTCTATTTAATGCTTAGTGCTTTGCTACATCTATATGGTAATCCATTATAACACACTTGAAATAGAAATTAGGTATTACTACTGATCAACACATCAGGGTATCTGTCAGTTCTTTTAACTGATTATCCATAGTTCTTTTTTGTTTGGACTTCCTGCATGACTAGGAATAATGTTAAGTTTAAATCTTAGTTTACACAGGATGCTGCTTTTTGAAAGCTGTCTCTCTCTCTTTTACTGAAGCAAAATAAAAACCACCAAGGTTCGTATTTTGACAGACTCAGTTTGACTTAACCAAAATTTCTATTTCTTTTAAAAAGCCTTTTGTTTTTGCCCCCCTGGTTGAATCCCACCATGACTGGCAGCTCTGTGCCCATCACCGCATGCTGGCCACCCTGCTGCAGGACACAGGGAAGGCTGATGCTGGGCCCAAGCCTCACCCCAAAATCCCAGATGATATTTCCCAGCCCCACGGCCATGGGGGGCAATGAGCACTGTACTTCTGCTGCTCTGGACTTGCCAGGCTGGTCTCAGAACAATGACAGCCACCCCAAAGGTACCCTCACTGTCCAGACCCACTCCTGGAGGCAGAACCAGTGGCAGTGCCAATGGCAAGCCTGCAGTCACGTCCCTCTGGGGGAATGGATTCAGAATTTCCAGGAGTCAGTGGCAGGTGGATCTACTTCAAGCCAAGTCAAGGCAGAAGAGCTCTCCCAGGCCTCTGTGTGCTCAAGTGCTGCTGGTGGTTTCAGGGTGTTTAACTACCCAAACCTGCACCAATTTAGAAATTTTCCATCTCCTATTCAAAGACTCAGACAAGCGAAGAGGCCAATGGAGTCAGCGCGCCTGCAGCAGCTCAATCTCAATGAAGGGGTACTCCATTTATTGCATTAATAAATTACTTACAGTTATTTGTTGAGGGAAAATGTCTGCCCAAAGCACACAGAGCACTTATCACTGCCCCAAACATAACAAGAAAGAGTAAGAGCTCTGAAGTAAAATATGTGAAACACATAGCTAGAATTTACCACAGAATGCTCTAAGAATACCAGCAATATTATTGGAATTATGGCAGAACAAACTGTAAATGGTTCCAAAAGTAATTTTCTATGTGTATAAAAGTAGAGCTATAAGCACTTTTACTGCTATAAACAAAAAAGCCCCTTTGTTACGCTACTGAGCTTGAGACTCAGCATTCACATCTGCACCAGTCTCAAGAAACCACAAACTCTACACAAAACAAAGACTTGTGTAGTGGGGAAGCTTTTCTGCATCTGAAAAATTCTGAGGGTAAAGCATTTCATCCAGTTAACTTGTTAGATCAGTGGAATGAATTTTATGACACCATAGATAGACGTGGCTGCTCTTAACTGATTAAGAAAAATTATAGAGAATGGGAAGAAATTGATCTATGTATCTCAAAATCACAGATCTGCTTTTACTTCTTTAGAGATTAAAAACCACAGTGTCAGAGGAATCAGTACCTGCAAGAAAGAAAAACACTCTATTATTAAAAAAGAAACCCCAAACTTTCACAAACAGATGGCAGCACAATACTGCTATTGGTGCCAGAAAATAGACATAAATACAGTGCACCTCCTGACAAGTCTGTGACAGACAGGGCTCAGAGCTGCCCTCGAATGTGAGGTTTTGAGCTGCTCCCTCAAAAGGGAGCAGGGACACAAGGAACAACAGCAACCCGTTCAGCAAATGTGCTGCAAATAGAGAGAGCCATGCCTCAGCAGAAAAAAATCGCATGTCACGTAATTTTGGGCTTTTAGCTGAAACAGGGAAAAATAACAGTACCACTGCCATATCACTTCACAAATATCTATCTGGGAAAAGACAAGGCCAAATCACTCTATAGAGTCAGAGCCAAGCATTTTGCAATATTAATCGCAACAGTTAAGCCTTCATATTCCTCTCTGCTGGTTAATGTTTCTTCTTTGAGTAACATGTTGTTTGAAGTTGTTGCTGTGTGGCCAAGCTGTGCAGCTGATGCGTAAAGTCAGAACTTGCATAAATTACTACCAAGCCAAGTCAGTTTCCAGAGGATTTGTGTACACACACTAGGTGTCACTCCACAACAGCAGCACAATCCCACTAAACCTCCAGGAAAGGCAAACGCAGCAATTCCCTCATAAATATTTTTATGGATTTTTAAACTGTTAACCCTCAGCACGGGGACTCAGGATTTGTTAATCCTAAGTAACTACCTATTTAGCTAATTAGCAGAAAATGCAGCATCACCCTGGCTCCCGCTGAACCCACACTAAATATGGAAAGCTTAACAATCAATTAGTTCTGTTTCCTATGGCTTAGAGTATGAATGTTTCATCACTTGGCATTTCCCTGTCCTGTGCTGAGGCTCTCGGGCTGTTCTCACCCAAGGTCAGCTATCCATGGACCGCACATTCAATACATCAGATCCCCACCATGAAGGGAATAATTCTGAATCCCACACAAACACTGAAAGGATCCCCGCTCCCCCAGGGTGACCAGGCTGTTGCACAGCTCTCCTCCACTGGCACCCCAAGGAGCCCCCGGTTCAGACATAACCATGGATTTTTTTCTCCTTCAGACAGCAAGCTCTTCCACTACTTTTAAGGAAGTATTATTATTATTAGCCACCCCCTTCCAAGCCCTGGGAATGCCCACTTATTCCCTCTACTCAGATGAGCAAGCATCGGCTATTTCCCATTCAATGGCATAGGCACAGAAATGTCATTCTTTATTCAAGGCCCCAGCGTATTAATGAGCTTCCACTAACCTGCACAGCCCTGCTCAGCTACACAGTGACACCTTCTCTGCTGGGCCGGGCACTGAGTAGGAGGAGGAGGAAGAGCTTCTCCTGCCCCAAACAGTGCGGGCAGATTTATGAGCTCGTGTTCTTTGCCACTGCCTCGGGCAGAACCCTAGAGCAGACCCATGCTAATGTCACAAGGAGCAGAAAGCACAACTCAGATTTCAGTGTGAAAAAGTGTCTCATAGAGGGGAAAATGAGGGAGAAGAGGAAAAGGGAGATAGCAAAGTGAAAATCCAAGATCATAAAACCCCAGGAATTCCATGTCATCATTCTCATGGCATTTTTCCCACAACAGGCACATTAGGCTAAACAACATCATTCTTCTTTTCATTATAAATACCATTTCAACTACAAACTACTCAATGCAAAACCATGAAGCCACATACTTCTGAGGGTCAGGGGGGGGTCTTTCAGAGGAAGTGAGGGAAGTTGAGAGCAATTAATCTTTAGCTTCAATTTCTAGAGTCCCACTGAAAGTTTGTGGGCTTTTTTTACCTACCAAACAAACCCCAAAATATAAAAAAAAATGGCATTTCTATGATGCAATACTCAGGTAAAAAGTTAGTAGTTGGAGTAACAGAGAAAGAAACAAAGAAAAAAGGAAGAAATTAGTAGATGATGCGTGTTTAACCTTAAGAAAGTAATCTGGCCAATTATTTACCTAATTAACTGCCAGAGCTTTTTGACTAGAGACAGGCAGAGCTTAAGCTAAGAATTTCAGTGTGCGTTATAAGAACATTTTTATGTGTCAGGCTTTCATTTGGTCCAGTGATATTTTCTCACATCCAAATACATTTACATAATAACTCCAGTCAAAGAGGTACCTTGGAAAATGATCTATCCCGGACTATTCTTTCTTAAATTAAAGTAATCCTAATTTGATTATGCGAAAGTTAACTAGGTAACATTTCCTCCCCAGATACTGCCAATGCTCTGATGGTCAGTGCTAGGCAGGAGGGAAGGGTATGTTTCTGGAAGTAAAAGATGTTATAACGAATTTAAAAAAAAAAACCAACAAATTAGCAAAATAGCATTTCACACATTCATATCAAACTGATGTGCAGTAGCTGACAACTCCTGTCCTTTTATTTCCCTTAAACTGCAAGGCCCAACACTGCAATCATAACAGATGCCTCCATGTGAGGGGAGCAGAGCCCAACAGCACAATGCCACACTGACACAGAGGAAAGGGAAAGTGCTGCTCTTCTTAACTGGCCCTCTATGAAACACAGGAGCAAACTCTTGTTTAATTAAAACAGAAAAGAAACAACAGAAATCAGACTTTCTGAAAGCTTTAGCCTAACAGAGCCAATGCAACTACTGATTGCAGTAGTCCTCTCAAATTCCTCTAAAACCCTCAGCTTGTTTTCAGAGCATCAGTTCCCAGATCCTCAGCACAGACGTGTACTTGCTGGATTTCCAAGGCATTTTGGTAACATCTCTTAACTCAGGTGACTGACACCTGGTTTCACCCCTCACTGCAAAGCTCTAAGTAAGCTCTAAGCACAACAGTGAGATTTAAAATAGAAATTAGTTTTCATGGTATGGAAAACTTACTTCAAAAAGAAAGAGGATGGAGTCCAGCTCCTCCCTTTGTGATTTATTCCCTGCAAGACACAAAACAACATTGCTTGCCAGAAACATATGATAAAAGACAGCAGAATGAGGCTATTGCTGTTCATCTGAAGTCAAAGATGCCACTCAGTTTATTTATCATCTTAAATAAAGATCCCAAATGCGAGCTGTGCCCAGGCTGCAGTGCCTCTCTGCTCTGGCCATATCTCAGCTGAACAGAGGGAGCTGCAGCAGCCTGGAGCAAGGTGAGAGGACAGGTGTGTAAGTGCTGAAATGAACCCAGAAATGTGATCAGCTGCTGCTCTAACTTCAAAGAGTGATTTTCTATGCTCATGTCTCCTGCTACCATAAAATTAAAGTGATTAATACTTACACTGTACTGCAGGAAACTATTAGTGCAAATAACTGAGGATTCGACAACCATTGGACAGGCTCTAATGCAATAGTCTGGAGCACAGTTATGGAACACTGAACAACAGCTGCTGGAAAAACTCTAAAACATACCTTTTTGTTTCAAGCTGTTCTCCAGTGTTATGAAGTTCTCATAGAATATAAAATAAATTTGAGAACAATTGTTGTCAAAAAACTGCTTCAGGTCACTGCCATCCACAATATCTGAAAAGAGAAACAAACAGCAATTACACAAGAGCAGAAAGACAAGAATTGCAGGCATTCTGCAAATTTAGCATTAGAGAATGAAATAAATGCAATACAAAACTATTTTAGTGAGTTCACTGAGTATTCTGTACTAAACTGTGGGTCCATCCTTGCAAGGAATTTCACTGAATTTATGAGAGTCTGCAATGGGGCTTTGGTTCATTTGCTTTCTATTAAAAAAAAAAATGGGGTAAGTCTTAGCTGTGTAACCAAATGGCCTCTGTACCATCAAAATAAGCAGGCACTGCTGGAAAAAAACACCAGCACAGATTTTTAGATGCAAATTCAATTCTTACATTCATCTAGCAAGCAGATCAAACCAGAAACCAGCATATTCTCAATTGATATCTTAGAATAATGGCAACTTGAGCATGTAGCACTTTCCTAAGTGTTAACTTGGGTCTGAAATTTGAAATAAGTTTATTTTCTGCAAAGAAAAAAGTCCACTGTTTTCTAAGCCTGACACTCACCAAACACACATTCATTTCCTCCCTTTGGTCTTTACTGCAACTGATTTGGTCAAGGAAAGTTGGGTCATTTCCCCCAGAAGAGGGTGAAGGGCCGAAATCAACATCACATCTCCTCATTGAAGCCCCACCTTGCAAGAAACACATTTGTTACCCAAAACAAAGCTGATTCCAGCAAGAAGGCTCAATAATATCCCACAACTACAGAAGAAAGAATCATTTTAGCCCTGGACAACCTGATTTTTATTTTAATTAGTACCTTTCCAGCAGTAAGGCTCTGCTTGGCTGCTTGTACTATGGAAACAATTAGAGCAGGGAAACTCTTTAACATGATATTTGTTTCCTGCAAACTACTGGAATTTGCAAGCTAAGTGCAATTATTCCTCTCCATGAATGCATCCCGTTAAACACAACTCCAGGGGAAAACAAGGCTTTCATTTACAGGGATTTCACATGAGGGAAGGAGGTCATTAAAATCAAAACAAAAAGGAAACTTCCCCTCTAAATTGCGAAGGGAAGAGAAAGGAGCTGCCTCACTGAGAAAGCAAATTCTTCTTTTTTCTAAATGTGGCATCTCAATGGTGACTCATGAGTGTGATGTGAGCTGCATCCCTACAGTCACAGCCCTTTCTCACAGATGCGTTTAACTTGCAGCAGGGTACAGCTCATTCCTGCATCATACATGAAAAACATCGGGGAAAGTTTCCTGAACCATTCATCACTTGAGATAACAAGCTAAAACCCTGACTTTGGGGAAATGCACTGACTGAAGGAGTATTTAGAAGCACCCGAGGAAATGAGCCAGCAAGCTTGGAGCTGAACTGCAGGAATTTGGGTTTATTTTTACATTTACTCTCAGGTTACTACCGCTGCACACAGGCAACCAGCACTCACCCCTCAGGCAAGAGCCAGCAGCCATCCCAAACCCAAGTCATTCCCCCATTCTCACACAAGACAAGCTTACAATTCTAGCTGGCAGTAGCTGCTGCAGCAACACTCAGGAAAGAGTGAGACATTCACAAGGGTCACATTCTATTTCTTCTCTATAAATAGGACATGTTGGCTCACTGGATAACTGTCAGTCACATTGACTCACCTTACTATTAAATTTAAAATTTAGGGTAACACTTGGGTATCACTTAGTAAAAGCCTGAGTCTATTGCCAAACTCCTATTGCTCTTTCTCATATTAAAAAAAAAAATCCACAAGGGACACCCAGCATGTCCTTAGCACACAGACTTGCCTTTTATTTTCCTGTTAACTGCCAAATGTTATCACAGTCACCTGTTAGAAATCATCCCTTAATTCCATGAACTTCCAAAGTCACTGTATGCTATTTTCTCAAAGCTCTCTTAATCATCAACTACTTGAAAAATTAAAGGAGATGAAGAGAATTTTCCAGCCACACCCTGGTTAATGATAAACTTTTATGACCAGCCTCACCCCAGAGATAATGTACAATTCCTATTTATCTTCAAAAAAATTATGTCAGCATGAAACAGCCCGTTACCAAAACGCCCCTCCAACTGGAACAACTTCCAAAATAATGTTAACACCTCAAATTTCATACAAGCTCTACAGAACAACCCCAGCTCTGAATTCAGCAGGAAGTCTGCACACATCCCCTTTTGACTATATGTAAACGAAAGTTTCCACCCAGCAAGTATTAGTCCTACAGCTGTACAGAACCACGAGGTCAAGCAGTGCCAGAACCGAAACCTCACAACTCTCCCTTGTTATCCCACCTCTGGTCAAGGCAGTTCCATGTAAAGTATGGACCTTCCTAACGGGTATGTTTTAAAGGCAACAATTAAGGATTGCACTTGGTAAATTGCACTCACAAATTTCACATTTAGTCTTAACTCTGTGCATCTCCCACAAATTTGCCCACTGCTCAACAGAGAAAAGACTGAAAGTACTGGACAAAGCAGCATCCCACATCTGTTAGTAGCAGCACTTCTGACTCCTGAGTATTTCAATTGTGCCCGAGGAGAAAACACTATTGAAAGAGATGTTTCAATATTAAAAGGATATTTTTACCCAAGAAGAGCCACAGAAAAAATTCTTAAGGCACAGCAATCCATTTTTGTCCCACAGAAGTCTCACAGAAACCACTCTGGGAAAGAGCAGACCCTTCATTTATGGCCAGGCTGTGGGGAAGAGCTGAATCTGTACATTCTCACCACTCTTTGTCAAGTTACTTTTTAAGTATATCTTTAAAAAAAAAAATTAAAAAAAAAAAAAAAAGGCACCATACTACTGGCAGTTCCACAAACTGTATTTAGAACTTTAACAACTTAACAGAAATTCTGGCCATGAGTACATCTCCATAGCAATAAAGAAATAAGGGAAATGTTCTGGTCATTTCTCAAACACAACTGAACACCCACTTTTAAGTCCTGTGGTTGATATGGGTAGCATTTTGTCCTGCCATGTGGACAGAGCATCCCACAGAGCAGGAACTCTGATCCTAAAGGCCATTGGAAGCTTGAGAGATGTCACAACCAACAACAACTTAAGTGGAATCTCTTCTTTCACTTTGGGCACTGGACAAACTTACATAGGTGCCACTAAGGGACCCGAAGCAATCCAAAGCTCACATGAGCCCTTATTTATGGAAACACACACTCCTTTTGCTCATCCCTGCCTTATGATCATCTTCCCTCTGATCTGCATCCTCCGGCACCAGCAGGATCACAGAAGAGTAACTGACATTCTGTTTACAATTAAATCCCCGTGACTTAAACTAATAAAGGAAGAGGAGTTGGCATCTCCCAAGGAAACAGGAAAGCAGGAGCAGCTATTTAGGGAACGTGTGGCACTGTCGCCCAAGGTAAGCAGCTGGAGTAAGACACACACATTCCTACCCTGGCCAGGGCAAGGAGAGACGCATCTGGGGAGAAGGAAAAAAAATAAATCCAACTACTTTGAGCCTTTATACCAAAAGCTTTACGTGCTGGAAAGGTTCTTCCCACGTATGGAGTTTTTTTCCGTGCTGAACACTACCACGGAAGGCACTCGGGTGAGGGTGTCAAGAGAGATCTTCCAAAAGCCACTCCCGTGCTACCTCGAATGTTTACACCGGTGTCGCCAAGAGCAGATATGTCGGGAACATACCCAGAGACGCTCAGACAGTGCCTGCACTGACCAGCCGGGCAGCCAGACACACCACAGCCCCCACCAGCCCTCCGGCTCTGCAACAGCCTTCACCTGAAATCAGCCCCCACAAACACCTTTAATTAAGAAGTCATCAAACGCAACAGCGTGATACCAGACCAAATCTACCCGACCCTCTGTCCCCGAAACAACTGCTCCCAGTCAGCTCCTCTAGAGCAGCGGATCACAAGCAACAAGTGCGGCATGCCGACGATGATCGATCGCACCTGGAACAAATCAGCATCACCTGGAAATCAGCAGGGGCCCGTAAAGCACTAACCGCGCACAGCCTCTTCCCCTCAGGCGAGCCTGCTCCTGCCGCATTTGAACAGTGAACAGAGGCCACCCAAACCCTCCCGAACCGCAGCTCACAGCTGAAACTCATCGGCGGCTTTCCACGATGATGACGGTGGAAGCCTTCACCCGCAAGGCGCCCCTAGACACGTCCAGCCTTGCCCCAAACGTGAAGTCACCACAAAACACCACACCATGACTTCATTCAGAGTTTAAATGTCCAACAAAGAGCCCCAAGTTGATGTTATTGACAAGAGCAGAGTTTCTGCGAGCGCGTCTCCGAAACTGACCAGAGCTACGCAGCCAGCCCAACCGAGTTTCCCCGGCACCCCAAACTTTCTCTCGCAGCGCCTCACGGAGGGTGCGCACCGGGGCTGTCTCTACGGAGGAGAGAGCCCAGGGAGCCGCTCGGGAGCCCGGGACTGGGTGGGGAGGCTCTCCGCCCACAGCACGGAGAGCTGCTACGGCGGGCTCGCTGCTGTCTCCCCGGACACCGCAGCGGAGGGCGAGCAGCGCTCGCAGACCCGCCCGCAGCTGCGGCTCTGCCCAAGCACCCCACGAGGGGCTCAGGGCCCCGAGGCCGGGTTCCCCCGCGACCACCCCCCGCTCACCCAGCAGCGCGCGGAGGTGCTTCAGGCGGGTCAGCACGTCCCGCTTGGGATCCAGCGCCTTCTGCGTGGATTTCCTGACGTCGGCGTGGGTCTTCCTGGAGAACATGACGGCGGCACAGCGGGCAGGGCTGCAGAGATGGAGGCGCAGCGACCGGCCCCAGCTCTGCGCGGGGCGCGCCGGGAGCTGCCGCCCGGCCTACTTCTGACGTCACCGCCGCGTGGCGCTGACGCCACCAGGGCGGCCGCCGGGAGCCCGCTCCCCAAGAGCCCCCGGGACCCCCGGCCCCGCCAGGGCCAGCTCCGGGCCCGTCCCCCCGGGCACCGCGGGGCCCCGCGTGGCTCCAGGGACCTCCGTGAGGCGCAGCGGAGACTCCCGGGAGAGCCGCGGGAATGGCCCGGGCAGGGCAGCTGGAATGGAGGCGCCGTAGGGAGCTGGCTCCTAGGTAGGCTCTTGATTTGTCGTGGAATCACTGAACCACAGGTTTGGGTGGGAAGGACCTTAAATCCCTTCCGGCGCCAGCCCTGCCACAGGCGGGAACACCTTCCACTATCCTAGAGTGCTCCAAGCTCCGTGTAACCTGGCCTTGGACACTTCCAGGGATGCAGGGGTAGTCACAGGTGTTCTGGGCAACCTCTGCCAGGGCCACCCTATCTTCACAGGGAAAATATTCTCCCCGATATTGAGTGCAGATCTCCATTGGTTTTGAATAACCACTTGCACTGTAAGTATATAAGTATGTAAGTATATAAATAATACATGCTACCTTTACACACGTAAAGGGAAGGTAAAAGAACAGGCTCGTAGTTACACAACAAAAGCACAATCCATTCCAGAAGCAGAAGCCAGCAGGGTTTCAGTTAAGGGCCCTCAGATGCTCTCAGTAAAATTTCTGGGTAAAAACTAAACTCTAGTAAGTTTCAAAGCAGGCTGTGGTCCTAAAAAAGAAAACAAGGGGTTTCAGGGAAATGGCTTACATATATACTTCTTAGTTTTTAACAAAAGGACTTAAAAATCAATTTATACATAACATAGAAATTATTTTTTCACCCATGAATTGGTGTAGAAAATGAAATGTCACAGGAATTATTATTGTTAGAAGCAGAAAACACAGCACTGCCAGATCTCACTTCTTCTGAGTCCTCTCAGCGATCATTTCTGCTCAGAGGCCTGAGATCACTGGAGCAACAGGTCAACAAGCCCTAAACACGTCCCACTGCAGACAGGCCAGTCCCAGCTCCTCCACACCTGGGATGGCCCCATGCACGCGGGAGCAGGGAAGGGCTCTGCATGGAAGTTGCAGTGGACAAATAAATACACAAATAAAGAAGCAGACTTGAGGAGAGGGCTGCCAGCAGTGCTCATGCACGCTCTGCTTAGGAGTGTGGCACAGCTCTCCCCCTCTACAGCACAGATGGATTCTGGAAGGGGCAAAGTAACAGCTGGCTGTGCCACCAAACCCTGTGGTAAGTAGTGAGAAATCACTTGTTGGAATCAGTAAGATGGGTAGTGATGATGTACAGCATTGAAAATTAAAAAACTGATTAATCCCTTTTCTTACATAGAAAGATTGAATGCTTGGAGTCAGCCACAGAAAATTCTCTTCTCCCTCGGCTTGGAGCCTGGCTCAGGCTTACAGTAATTCCTGATGCACACCCTTCCCATCACAGGTAATTCCACACACCCTCTCCTTCTGGAGCAGTTACCATTCTGCAACAATTTCCTCAAATTTTGGGTCACATGGTACAATTTCAGCATCAGCACTTTTCCTGAGGAAAGTGAATTGGCCTGTTCTGGCTCTCCCTTTCCATTGCCACAAATCAATTTGTACAGTTGGCTGAGGAAGCACATGGCTAAAGTCTTGGCTAGCTCTTGTTTATTTTTTTCCTTCTCTATTATTTTAGTTGATTTACAAAACTAACAGCTTCCAGTTTGTCTCTTCTGGCGTTTTCTGATTGTTCCACATTTTTGTCGTGTTCTGCTTTGTTAAAAAAGGATCCATTGCAGATTCAGGAATTGTGGTGATACAGCTGCTCTGATGTCTGATAGCTTGTGTGATAAGCAGGGCAGTGTTATGGTGCTTAGCACCAAACTGCATAGCTTTAGGCACTCACTGGTTTGAGGTGTGCCAGAAATTCTGCTTCTGAAAAGCTCCAGAGGACAGAGATGCTGTGCCTGGAATCACAGTGCTCTAGGATAGTCCTTGCTCTCCCTTTGAGTTCAAACATCATCAAATACAACTTTTCAAATTATTCAATTAGGAGCTGGCATAGGACAGCACAAGCCAGAGAATGCCAGTAAACCTGCAACAGTGACTTCAGCCTGTGCAGGAGAACTATTTGTAAAGTTGTGATTTGTGTTGTCTAACAATATAACATTTGCAATTTCCCAGAAAGTCAGATGATGCATTTCTGAAAGCCAGTGCTTAAGGTAGAATAATTTCCTGATAGAGATTTGGTCATTCATCTTTCAGGATCTGAGGTAAAAATCTATATAAAGCAGTCACTTCAGGCAACAGAGCAGTAATTACTTGTGGCAGAACTGAATTGTTAAAGGCCCCAGCACCATGTCCTGGGGGAGGTGACAATGCCAGCACAGGCCCAGCAGTGCTGGGCAGGGGTCCAGTATTCCTTGAGAAAATCCCTCCTCATGCAGGACCCTGCCTGCCTGTCTGGGCCCACAGGAGAAAGATCAGCATTCATCAGTCTGGGCGAGAGTTCTGGGGTGTCATAACTCAGCCAAGATTCACTGACCAGAGGGAAAGGCTGTCCCTGCAGGTGCTGCCCTGCCAGGCTGCTGGTACTGGCCTCCAGGCTTCTCCTACAGGAGTTTCTGTTTCAGACATTGCCTTAAACAGTACAGGTGAGGGTCAATGCATTCCCAGTCCAAAATAGAATGGCCTGAATTATTAATATGCATTTGCACTGCGGGCCAGCATGGTCTCCCTGAATTGCATGGCTCATGCCCTTCCTTCCTTCCTCCCCCATCCTGAAAGCAGCCTGGTGCTGCAGAGTTTGTGGAATTTATGGAAACATGACACCAGCTGCCACCTGAATTTCACTGGACCTGATGAACAGGCAGGGTTGCTTTTCCCGTGGAGCCTGAAATTTTAATGGCAGAGATTAAATTACAGAACTTCTCTGCTTGCTTGTGTCAATATAATGCTTTATACTGAGCCAAGGAAAAAAGGTAGGGGAAAAGTAAACACAGGAGACTTGCCTCCTGAACAGCCTACAGGTGAGGTAGTGTTTTCCTTAGCATGGAATGCCTGTACTGACTTTCTGTCGTTTGAACTAAATGCTTCAAATTGCGTTTAGAAAGTTGGTTTTTGTGTCCTCTTGCATATCCTTGGTCCAACACATCCATTAAGGTGCCCAAACTGCTTATCCCTGCATTGTGATTGGCTCCCTGGATGATTCCTGGCTCAGGTGCAGGGGCTTGGCTGAGCTTTGGTGCTGTGCCAGCATGCTGCATAAGGAAAAAAGGCTCTGCCCTCTCTGCCCTGGTGTGACTAAGCATGTGGGAAGGACTTTTCCAGTGGGCTCTGTGTTTGAGGGTTTTTTTTCCTAACAGTGTTCCTGTAGGGCGTGCAGGCGTGGACCCCTGCTAGTGCAAAGGTCTGCTTCAGGCTGAAACCACACAGTAAGTGCTGAATTTCTGCTAAATGTCTGATTTCCTTTAAGTCTGAATCCTGCAATCTGATTTCCATGGATCAACTTCTGCAACGGTTTGGAGTTTACAGAAGCAAAGGCACCTCATCCATTTAACTGTCACTGAGAGTCTCCTCCAGCCCTTCTCATTTGGCTCCCAAAGGACTTCTCATTGTCCCTTGGCCTGTGGAGTTTTATTTAGGAAAAACCTGGTGGAAAATTTCCACCCATTGCAGCATATGAGGCAGTCAGATATTCTTATAGTAAAAATGATAGACAGGAGAAATCCACTGTCAAAAAACCCTGTCAGATTTTCTTCTGCCAGAATCTCCAACTGTGTAGAGGGGGAAAGGGAAGGATTTATGTCTATGGATGGAAAAAAATCCAAAATAGAAAGAACAGGGATTGCATGTCCCCTGATACCTTCCAAAAGGAAACAGTATGAACTGTGGAAATTTCATGGAGTAAAAATATCCACCCACTAAGGAGAGCTCAGAGTGCCTTTGCCAAAGGTTGAACTGTGCGAAGAGCTTTGTGGCACATTATGCAAGCCCATAACCTGCTGCTCCAGCCAAGATCTTTCCATGAGGAAATGGCTCAACTTGAGACTGGGCTAAGAGATGGCTTACACAGTAAAAACAGGAAAGTCATCCCTGTGCTTCCCTGCTCCTTGTGGTGCAGAACAGAGATAAAGTGCTGCTTGTCTCAACCACACTAAATCTGAGATCAAAGTGTTGTTTACTTCACTCCTCTCCAAGAGGAAAGGTTACTTGTGATCTAAGTGGAGCTGCAGCAGCAATTTCCTCCTGGCAGCATTCACCTCTGGCCCGGTGAGGCAGAGCCCCTTTCCCCTCCTTTGGGAATACTGTTAACCCTGTCCCTGAGAGCCATGTCCCCAGGGCTGGCTCTGAACACATGGGCACAGTGTGTGGGGTCTGAAACAGCACTGAGATGGTGACAGGCAAGCTTGCAGAAATGCTTCTGGTCCTAGAAAATGGTGCTCAGAGGGTGAAATAAGGGTCACTTGTTTCTGCAAGTTACAGAGGAAGGGTCCTGCCACCTGCAGAAAGAGTCTTTGTTTTCCTCTTGTCCCTTCCTTGGCTTTCTTGGATTTATATTGCCGTGTATTTAACCTAAACTCTTTTTTTTCTTTGACTGAACATTATGTTCATACTTTCATTTTTCTCTCATCTTGTGTTGGGTCTTTATCACTCAGAGGAAAAATAAATGAGGAAGGAAGCAGCTGAGTGGGATCACCCTTAAGCTGGGCTTTGTTAACACCCAGAATGACCACTCTGATTGTCTTAGCCCTGAGTGCAGTTTATTCTGACAAACCAGGCTGTGTGGTATCTTCCATTCTCATTCTGAAGAGAAGATCTCAAATGCTTTTTGTACATGAGAAGAAGAGCAAAAAATCCTTCAAAATGAACCAGTAACACACAAAGCAACCACTGGCCACTGATGTTCCACACGTTCTTCCTTCTTTTCTTCCTTTGCAAATGAATGACTGCAGAAAGGAGTGCAGTAATTACAGCCTGCAGAAACAGCTCAGGTTTACCTCCATGGACAAGCATGACAAAAAATAATAAAAAATAATTTTTTACCAACACAGCTGGTGTTCAGATGAAATTATGTGGTTAGCTTTGAAACAGTGTTAAAAGAGAAATTTTAATTAACCTGTACCACTGAGTCAGAAGATAATATCTGATGCATCTAACAGGCCTCCAGACAAAATATGATAAAATAATTATTTGCAATTAGATATATGCATTACAGACAATGTTGTAATTAAAATGTACTTAATGTCACAGGAGGTCCCTTATCAAAATAATCTGCAGAATGACTGTGGAAACAATGTGATGATTATCCATCCCTCTGACAAAAAAAAAATCAGAATTTGCCAAGAGCCTGAAACATCTCTGGATTTGGAGTGGATGCCAGCACAGTCCAACAGCCCAACTCCTTTCCCCCACTGCGAAGTTCTGCTTGTAACCAGGGTGGGCACAGGGCACCCATTTCGTGCTGTGCCTGTGTTCCTCAGTGCCCTGTCAGGAGATGTCCCTGTGCTGCCACACAGCTCCAGCCAGGAGTAGATACAGTGAAGTTGGATGAGAGAGAGATGCCACAGGTGCTGCACTGTTCTGTGGGGAAAATTGATGTCTATGTTCCGTTATTTGCTTATTAGCTGCAGCAAAAAGGAGTGATCAAATTTACTGGGGCTGATTCTTTTCCTACTGTGGCCCTTTCAAAGCGCTTGGGCCATGAAAGGGCTCAAAGCCAAGGAAAAATTAGATTTGTAGTTGCTTGATACTTTGCTTTTACATCTCCAGAGGAATGAGAGTGAGGGCCTGACAAGCACAATGCAGTAAATCTGGGGGGATTGCTCAGGCAGTCTTTGAGAGCCCATCACCTTTGGAGCCACCTCTGCCTGAGCCTGAGCCAGTCCTTGGAGCTGCCAGGAAACAGTGCCAGTGCCAGCTGCCTGCTCCAGGCCCTGACCTCATCGGTGCTAATGAAAGCTTTGGCAAAGCTCTCCCCCTGATTAACATTTCCCTGTCAGAGCTGCAGCACTGCAGTTGGGGGATGCTTAGCTGTTTTTCAGGCCCTTTTTCATGGCCACGGTTTGGATTCATGCCTCCACACTTGGAAAATGCCTCTGGATATTGATGGAGGCTTTGCCTGAGCACAGAATGAAGAGCTAGCCTCATCACTGGGTGCACCTTATGCTAGGGATATGTCCTCCTGGGAAGGGTATGAGGCAGCCAACAGTGGTGTTAGTGCTTCTTTATGGAAATAGATATTTCTTCAAGTCTTAATAAGGAAAACTGCTGCAAAATGTATTAAAGTGGAGGAATGGCTCAAGGGGAAAACACCCACCCTGTATATCATCAGCTATGTCTTTATCTCCCTTACACTTCTCCACTTACCTGTTTTCAAGAGAACAAATAGAACATACCAAAGCTGCTTTGGGATTTCAATGAAAAATAATGAGAATTCATTGCTAATTAGGGCTCCAATTAAAAAAAAATTATCTTTGCAGAGACACTCTTAATGAGCTTGTAAATTGAAGCTG
The DNA here is from genome assembly GCA_013397155.1 of Irena cyanogastra. NCBI lineage: Eukaryota > Metazoa > Chordata > Aves > Passeriformes > Irenidae > Irena > Irena cyanogastra. Next base: position 228,325 of record VWZV01006346.1, on the reverse strand, counting down.
CAGACTTTCATCCCTATAAACATTTCCTAGGTTGATTCCATGTGTTTGTGCAGGAGCGGTGAGGAAAGGTGCCTGGAGCTGGCAGCAGTGGCCTCGGTGCCCAGAACTGTCCATGGCACTTCGGAAGTGGCAAGTAGCAAGTGGCAAAGCTTAATGTAAGGAGTTGCTGAAGGCTAAGCTGAAGGCTTAGATGGTAATGGCATTCGTCTCACAAAGTGTTTGGCTTTGTGAAAAAGAAGAATGGTAATTCATTATGCACTTTTGATCAGCCTTAATCTAATTAGAAACGTCTTTATTTATTCATGTCGTGCACTGTGGTGGACCGCCACAGGTACTCGGGGTACTCACGTGTCACTGCAAACGGCCGTGTGGTGAGGATCTGCACCTTTATCCAGCTCCCGGGTTGGGAAAGGAGAGGCTGCTGAGAATTAAATGAGAATGTAAATGTGCTGGGGGAAAAACCCTGTTGCTTTTGTCCAGCTGCTGATTCAGGTAAAGGCAAGCAGAGCCAAACCTGGCAGTGCTGGAAGTGCAGCAGCCATGGCAGCAAAGCCCCCTTGCCTGATTCTCCCTTCTTCGTTCTTAGTTTTCTGGCATTGCAGGAGCACATCCCTGTGGCTTTTTTGTGCCAACCCTGGTTTTCCCCTCTCCCAGGAGAACAGTGTGAAGCCATTGGAGGACAATTAGCAGGAGGGTGTAAGACACTCTTGAAACCTGATCAAAGGTTGGAGATGGCAAGAACCAGATAAAATTCATGTTGATTTTACACATTTTTCAGTGAACTTAAAATGAAACAGGAGCCCACACAGTGGGTGGTGCCAGCAGCTGCCTCTGGGGATCAACTCAGGCAGGGACACCCAGAGCAGGGAGCTCAGGACAATGCCTGGTTGGCTTTGGAATATGTCCAAGGATGGAGCCTGCACGTCCTCTCCAGACAACCTGGACACCAAAAAAGGGAGATTTGTATGCTTGAATGGAATTTTCTATATTGCAATTTGTGTGTTTTCCTCTTTGAAGGAGGTTTGAAGAAAAGGTGCAGAGAACTGGAGATGAAGTGCAACATGAATATGAGGGGTGCAGGAGGGAAGTGAAACAGCTTGTCCTTGTTCTGGTATTAATTTTTTCTGTTTCATCCAAATGCATAGATTTTATTTCAGAAAGCGTGTTACAGCTGATGAGATCCATAATGGAGCCATTCAGGGCCATCTCTGAACATGCATTTTTCCCACATATAACAATGTACCTGAAATTTTGAAAGATGGAATACTCATTTGCCAATTTAAAAAGAAGATGGAGAGAACAAGAGGGAGAGGTTCGTAGAGTTCTAAGTCTTCACAGGAAACGGATGGAAAAACACATGTACATTTAGAATTATGTTGACATTTCTGAAATCAGAGATACAATGTTTTATCTAAATTACACCAAAGCCCTCCAAGATAATGTGCCATGTAATAGCTGCAGTTCTAGGCACTATTTCATTTTCAATTTTCTGTACAAAAAGCATGATTCTTATCCACAGTTCCAATTCAGTGTTGGACAAATTATTCGCAGGCACTGCCCAGCTGCAGCCTGTGTAGGGAAAGCTGTATTTGAGGGGAAGAGGCTGCAGCTCCCCCCTGCTCTGCCCTGGCTTTGCCAGCATTCCTCATTACCCAGAGAGGAAGCAGAGGGGCAAAACCTGGGGCTGGGGTTGGTGTGCTCTGGAGGACCCTAAGGCACAAAGGAGCAGTAGAGGAGCCTGGGGAGCAGACCCTCAGGAGCCTGTGGAGGAGCTGCTTTGGTTTAAAACCAGGTAAAAAACCTGGTAAAAGCAGCTCTTTCCACGTGCTCATTTACACTCAGTGCTGCTGGCTGCGAGCACTCGTGCATTGTGTGTGCTGGGCTCATGTTACAGAGGTGTTCCCTTCTCCTTGGCAGCTGGAAAGGTATAAATCCCTTTGGCACCTGCTTGGCATCACCAGTGATGCCACTGGCAAGGCCTGTTTTTTTCCTGGGAGTGACCCACCATGAGCTGTGGACAGCAGGATACAGGTGAACCTCATGAGTATCTGCAGGGTGTTCTGACTCAGGGGTCCTGTGCTGGGGGTATGAGAGGTAAAATACCTACCAGCCTTCAGGAGCTCCCTCCTTTCTTGTGGGTATCCACAGGAACCAGCATGTGCTTGAGCAGGATGCCCTGGGAGGAGCAGTGGTATGGTCTGACCCCCTCCAAGTGCCTTGGCCCAAAGCTCTTGTTTCTAGCACTACTTGGCCAATATTCTAGGAAAGTTTAGCAGTGTGGGAAAGTTTTTTCCTGTCTGCAGGTATGCCTCGTGCCAGTGGTGCTGAGTGAGGGAACCTGGAGCCTGAGTCAGGAATTCTGTTTAGTTCCCACACAAAGAGCAAGCTACCCTGATGGAGCTGTCAAGGGGTTGCAAGTAAATTTGGTGACAGATGCCATGTGCTTATTTGAAAGGTGGGATTTCCACTTACATCTCTGGCTGTGACAGGATGGAGAGCCTGCTCCCTCTGCAGGGAACTCCAGCTGCATGGATTTGTCCTCAGCGTAGAGGCAGGAAAATTCCTTTCTCCTGAGAAGTCTCCTGTGAGATACCAATGGATGAAATCTGGAAAGGTGTTATTTTTGGCACATACGCTGACAAGTGAGTGATCCTCAGCAAGCCGTGGGTGCAGTCCCAGGGATGGAGGTGGAAGTTGAGGTCTGCAGACTGGGAGCAGGAGGCTGCAGTGTCATTAGCAGGGGAAGGAGGGTTTTCATGACAACCAGAAAGCACAAAAATATAAATTCAACTCTGCTAGAAAATTAAATTCAGGGGACAGAAGTAGTTTCCTTGGCAGGCCAAGAATAATTCTGGCAGCACTTGGACTGGTTGCTAAGAGAGAGGGCAGAGCAAGGAAAGGGTAACAGTGACTGTGATTATGGTTGCTGCCTTAACAAATATATGCATTAAAAGTAGTAAGAGCCTGCTTTTAAACCATGCAGGATTTCTGTGTTTGGAAACAGAGTAAGGCAACCAAGAGTCAGAAGAGCCTTGGTATGCATCTCAAAGGTAGTCTGTCTGTGGTCAAAATAAATGTGTCTGTTTCAGCTGGTCGCTGGGAATGAATATGTATAATTATCTAAAATTGTGCTGGGGTTTCTGAACAAGGTTTAACTGTGTGCCTGTGCCTTTGCAATGGCAGCATAGCATCAGGAGGGGCACCTGTTGTGAAGAAGAGCTCATTGCAGACAAGTGCAAGGGAAATGGCTTTCACAAATTCCTGCCTTTACTTTGGGCCTTGATTCGGGTTCCCCTGGGATGGAGGCAGAGCTTCCCCCAGACTGCAGCAGGTGAGGGATTGAGCCCTGCAAAGGGCCTGCTGGAGAGGACAAAAGGAGATGGAAACTGCAGTATTTTGGCCCTAGGTGTTTACGGTATTCATTTGTCTTTGTCAAATGTTAAGAGCCACGGCTGTAAAAGCATGGCACGTGTGTCAAGTAGTTACGGAAAATGCAGTGGCCACAGCTCATGCCCACTTGCCCCAAGTCTGGTTTTGTGCTTCGTGGACTAGTGCAAGAGCCACGTCACTGTTCACAGCTAGGGCATAGCAGAGATGCTTCTGCAGTGGAAGTTGCTGACTAAATTAAGGGAGCTGCTATTTTGGGGCAGATATTCCTTTCAGTAAGCATGACAGGGCAGAGATCCCTGCGACTTCCCTCCAGGCTGCAATGCCTGCAGGAGCCATCCCTGGGAAAGGATGTTAAAGGTGTAGATCCTTCTAAGCCTGATTGGCTCACGGGCTTGGGTGCAAACTTGGAGTAAAAATACAACTGCTTTACTTGGGGAAGCTTCTCTGTCCCAGTGTGTGTTGTGGTCTCTCTTTCATACACACCCCCCCTAATTTTAGGGATAGGTTGTGCTCAAACATTCACTAAAGTAAAAAAGGGAGGAGGAGACTCTCTGGGCAAAAATGAACCTGAGATTTGAGTTCATCAGGTCCTACCCCTACGCACAGTCTGAGGTCTCATTGCAGCTCAGGCTTGAGGGATGTTTTGAATATTTTGGCTTTGACGTGCAGCAAAGAGCTTTGTATTTAGGGGAGTGAGCTCACAGCTGGACAGGGGTATGTTCATATTCAGATTTGTCTCTTAAAGAGACATACTGGGGTAAGGCCAGGCTGATGTGTCACAGAGCTCTAGAGAACTCTCCTCTGGAGGGTTTGTACCAGTCTCAGAATCAGTGATGGATTTGTTCCCATCCTCAGGAAAAGGAGAGGCATAATAGGATGGCAAAATGATTAACCCACACAGAGAACTTGCAAAATTAGATCTCTCCTGGGTCATTAGGCCAGACATTTATGCAGGCAGAAAAGCTACACAAATGGCTTGCAGTGTAAAAGATGATACTATTTAACTACCTGCTATTGCTAGTACCTCTGTAGTACACTATAATTTGATTTACTATTGATTTTCTGTCCTGAGATTGTTGGCAGCAACCATACAGATCCCTTGGTTTAATGCTTATTTGCATGTTTAATTACTCTATAATAGTGCAATAATTACCATGTAGCTTCTGAGAAATTATATGGTTGTCTGTATTCTGTAAACCAGTGTCAACCTTCTCTGCAAACAAAAAATTCCTGTTTAACTTCCCCAGGAATTAGCAGAAGAACTGGAGAAATGCAGAAGATGCAGTTGCTGGGGGGGTTTAACTTATTATTTATAATTTTTCTATGTAAAAATCTTTAGTTGTCTGATTTTATCTCCTACCATAATGTGAGACAATACAAACTGGAACCAGGGAAAACATTGCTATGGAATTAAAGCTGTCAAGGTTGAGCTCTCTAACCGTAACCAGTGTTATTTCAGAGCCTGGCCATTCTGCAGCTGCAGGTTGTGATGGAACAAATGGAAGTATTTCCAAACAACTTCCCATCTGCAGCTCTGACTCCTGCAGCCTCTTCTGGAAACCAGAGGAAAGCCACGAGATGGCAATGTGCACCAGGAAATAAAGCTGCCTGGCACTTCTCAGGGATCAGTCGCTCAGCCCGGAAATGCGGCTGGATGGACACTTGGCCTCCCACAGGAGCTGTGAGCAGGATTTCAAGCACCTTTTCCCTTTAAAAAATGTACATCTGTTTTCCCGGGACTGAAAAAAAAAGGTGAGGTGTATGGGTGAACATCTCCTCCTCCTATATTGTTTCATGATGGTGGATATCCTCAGTAAGTTTGTGTTTGCTTTAGTCTCAGATGTTCCCTGTGGATTGTTTGGAAAACATCTTGCCTCATGTTTCTCCTTTCCTCCCTGGGGATCTGTTTTGATTTCTGTGCATCCAGCATTGCTGGTGCTCACGGCAGGAGATCTCCAGCTTCTGGCCCAGCCATCCCTCTCCTCCACTTTCCCTGGCCTGTGGTGGGAAATGTTTGCAGAGCATGGTGAAGTAAGGAGTGCATTTCTGGGGTACAGCAGGACCTACCAGTGTGTAGTCCAGGCAATAGTGTGCTATTGATGGGGACAAACTGGTTTTTTTCAGTGTAAATCAAGTGGCAGTTCTGGATGATCCCCAGGGATGCTGGGAAACAGCATCCTGCAAGACATTTCCTCCAAAGGGGTGCTGAGTTTGTTTCCTGTTATATTGCTTTGGAGATGGCAAAACAGGCTAAATTTAGGGGAATTCTGGGGTCTGCCAGGACTAGCATGTCCCCAGCTATGTCTGCTGCAACACCTGGTACAGGGGAGGGACCTGTGAGGTGCTGGGATCCTTGAGGGGAACCCTGGGGGGTGACAGGGCCAGTCAGAGCAGCTTGCCTGTGGCCGCCGTCCTGGCACAGTGTCCGCTGGTCACCGGCCACCCCCTGCACCAGCAAAAACCTGAGGAACACTGCACAAAGCAGCTGCTGTCAGGTCCTCCAAAGCACACCTACCTCATAATCAGTCTCATTTCTCTGAGGGAAGGGGGATACTTGGCTCCCTGCTTTTCTTTATGAAGTCAACTCATTTATTTGCTCTTTAGAAAGGCTTTTTACAGCCCCTTCAGGACCACTGGTGTATGGGTGTGGGAAGGGAGGCCACTCTGGGGACGCATGCTGTGCCAGGACAGCTCTCCAGCAGCAGGGGTATCTGCAGTGCAACTGCAAATCCCCATCCAGGGGAGGCAACAGCAAAATTGAGTGTGACTGTTATCCATGTTCTCCTCGCAGCCCAGCCTGAGGCATTCAGACACACTAGTGCAGTGCAAGGGCAGTGTTAATCTTCCAGCAGAACAAATGCTGTGAGTTACTGTCTGGGGACTGTTGATTCCCCCCTGAACATCTCCCAAACTCTGCCCAGGAGAAGCCCTGGCCGTTCTGTCTGTAGACACCAGATGGCATCATGGCAGAGCGCTGGGAGCTAGCAGCCAGCACAGGCAGGAGAAAGCTCAGCTTTGAGTTTTTCTGGGCATGATTCCAGGCAATAATATCTTTTCCTACCAGTTGTGAGGGATCTGAACTTTGGTTCATGCCAGAAGTTTAAAAAAGCAACTGTTTAAAAACTTGAATCCCTTCTCCAGCTTGCATGGTGCGTGAGGCATCCACGTGGTCACGGGCTGCCTGTGGAGACACAGCGTGTGAGCACAGCGGTGCCCTGGACCTGCAGGGGTGTGTGGGGTTGTGGTTTTCCCAGATGGACTCAGAATGGGGGTCAGTGCCTGCATCAGTGTCACTGGCAGCATGAGGCTGGCAGGGCTCTCAGGACATCCCAGCACATCTTGGCCAGGAGGAGAGCAGGACTGAACACCTCAGAGCAGCACCAAGCACAGTCTATGCAGAATGCAGCTTGTGCAGTCTCAGCACCAGCTGGACTGTGCCTTCTCTGTCTGTGGCTGCGGCCTGGAGCAGGGTGTGCAGGGGAGAGGGCTCCCAAACCCCTCGGCCAGGATGAATGGTGGTGCTCTGCGCTCCACTGACTGGCTCCTCAGCCTGTGCAATCCAGAACAGCCTCTGCCAGCCCTGGGGAGGGGCTGCTTTGCTGAGGCTGAGCACCTGAGCCTGCGAGCATGGCAGGACGCAAGTACTCATCTGGTCAATCTATGGAAAACATTCCTGTTTTCTCTGGTCAGCCACCACCAGAAATCTTTTAGGCTATGCTGTTTCATAAAAATTGTGAGTATTTATAAGTGTGTAAGTGCTCAGAACTATAGGGACAACTCATTTCATCAAGGGCAACTTTAAAATCCTGCTCTCCCTGCCCAATGCCACCACCTGCTCTCAGGCAGTTCCAGGCAGTGTGACTGCAGGGCTGGTGTTGGAGCAAGGGGGCTCAGTGCTTTGTGTGGAACCAGGCAGGCAGAGAGGCAGGGCTGGGAGGGTCTGCTACTGTGAGGGGCTGTCACAGCCCCCAGAGATGCAGAGCCAGAGATTGACAGCCAGGGGCTCTGTGGCTCAGCAGCTCCCAGGGACCGGCTAAATGTCACTGGGTGTAGGAGGGACACAGTCTGGGCAGCCGCCTTCCCCGAGCCTTGTGCTGAGCACAGGGAGCAGCCAGACAATACTGGAATCACCTCGTGGCATTTCTCTGCTCAGGGATCTGCTAATGAGCAGCTGATCGTCTGTGTCAGTGAAACCTCAGGGCTATTTCCAAGGAAAAAGAAGGTCACAGCTGCTTGCCAAGGAACTATTGTTCTGAGCTGTTAGTTAGGCTGCAAAAGTAAACTTTGGAAGTTGTGCTTCATCTTTCTTCTCCATTGGCTGCTGTTGTATCTGAAATCAAAATGCTGTTTTCCCTGGAGCTGTGTCTGGCAGCCCCGGCCTCTTGTGTGCAGAGGCTGTTTTCCCTGGGTCCTGCAGTGTCAGAGCTGTTTAGTTTTCCAGGCTCAGGGTCACTCCTGTGGGAGTTCCCCTTCCAGGTGAGTTTGTGTCTTGTTAACATCCCAAGGCTGTCGTACAGTCCCACTGTGCAGAAGGGTGGGAGGCTGCTGACCCCACACTGCTGAGGAACACGTTGGAAAAAGGGCAAGCAGGATCCTGGGCACCTGCCTGCGGCCAGACGTCACTGCTGGGCTTGGAGATGAAATGTCCATGCTGATGGCTGGAGCTTGTCTGAAACATGCTCAGATCAAGTTTTGCCTAGATGCATGATCAGATGTGCCCAGGAGCTCCCTTTGAGCAGAACCGCAGTGCCAGTGTCTGGGAGGCTGCTTGAGGAGCAGCTTGTTCCACACACCACAGGGCACGTTTGCACTATAGCACGTGCAGGCTGGATCACCTGTGCCACTGTCGGTCCTCGTGCCACCTCTCCTGCCTCACCAGGTGAGGAGATCCAGGGTCCCTCTGTGCTGCTGTGGTGCACAGCTGGAGCAGTGGGAGCATATTTACCCAAGCCCACTCATGTTACATGTAACATGGTCTCTCATGTTACACTGTTTACAGAGCACTTAGTTATTTGTGATAGCTAATTAGTATTTTCTCTGTTTTGCTGATTCTGCACTGATCTGATACACGGTACAAAAGACTGTACACGTAGGATAGGGTGTCCTTCACTTTGTCAGCCTTCACCTGTCTTTGTTCTGTTGCGTTCAGAAATGCTTCACCAGGCCCACCAACCACCTCTTGGTGGCAGCTGATCTTTTTCCTCCTTTGTAGACTTGACAGTAGATTTTGCTTCCATTGAGCATAAGGGAAAGACTTAAAAGCACAGATGACTGTAAGGAATCTCATTTCACTGGAAGGTTGGGTGTCTAATTGCCCTTTGTGCCATCAGAAAAAAAAATCTCCCCATATGTGTTTTGTTTTGTTTGTGGGCTTTTCCCTCCCCATGCTGGCAAAAATCGATTGATCAATGTTTGTTACAAAGTTATGGGCAAACGTCTCCGGCCTCTTTACTGCATTGATGTCAGGCGCAGTGTGCTCTCCTCGCTAACAAAATTAGTTGCAAAGTCAGCAGGAGGTTGGGAGAACAGAGCGTGGGGTTTGTTTGCATAGCACACAGTCTGGCTGCTGCTTAAATAACAAACCCTGCCTCGCCGCGCGCACATCTGACCAGGGGCTGGCTTTTGGTTTTGTTTTTGGAGTTGTTGTTTGAATAAAAGGTAATTTTCTGCCTTACTGAGGGGGAAAACAACAGCGTAAATGTACAGTGGTGTGCTGCACGCTGCGGGTTTTCAGTGGGGCCACAAAGGAGAAGGTGTGCAGGATCTGTAAACAGCCCGCGGGCACACTACGTGGGGCTGGGCCCTGGGGGGTGAGACTCCCAAGGGGCCCAGTGACACAGAGATGGGCTGTGTGAGGGGTCACGCCTTCACCCATTGTCACGGTGATGGGTGTGTGACGGCTCACACCTGCCTGGGTCCTCAGGCACTCTACAATGTAAAACAGCTATCTGGGTGTTTCCAGGCTGGGCACCACCTCCCTTTACCTGTGGGTGGATCCAAGCGTGGCTGTCCCCTGCGAGTCTTGGGCCGTCCTGGCACACGGCCTGAATGCCCACGGGTGCAGCTCCACGTGCTACCTGTCTTTGGCGAGGCGAGAAACCAAAACAGGTCAGGCACCTGTGGGGCACCTGTGCTTGTGTGACAGCAGAGCGGGCCCAGCGGTGTCTCCCGGCTGTCCTGCACCTGCTCTTGCTCCCACGTCGGTTCTGAGGAGCCTCTTATCTCCTGTACTGCTACAGCCTTCATCTTTCTCTTCCCCTGCTAAGTTTCAACCTTAAAGTCTCGCAATAGTATTAAGCTGTCTTACGTGTTGCTTCACTTACTTTCAATGTTTACATGTTGTTTCAAATGTATAGAAACAAACATGTTCAGGGAAGCTGTCACAAAATGCCATTATCACTTCCTCCCACCTCTTTTTCCAGTGTTTCTCATGGTTCTGCTGGAACAGCAGGAACCAAAAATGTGCCAAATGAAGAGATATAATTTTAATTTATGGGAGTTCTTAAAAGGCTCCTTTAGGTTCAGATTAAACTCTACTGCAGGTTCAAGGGAAAGTTTAAGAAAATCAATTTTCCCAGGCTAAAAAGAGCAAACCCACTGCAGTGCCCTTTGTTAGTGGAATCAATAGCTCTGTTCCCAGGGCTGAATAATCACTTTTTTATATAACATTAGTACACACACAGACTTATCTCCTCCAGACTTTGTTGTCAAACCGGCAGTAAAATATTTTTGACATTTAATGGTTTCGTGCTCTTATCCTTGTTTAATTTTTCCCTGTATCTGAGCCTTGCTCTGAGCTTGAAATGGGATGATTATTCCCTGCTGTGGCACTGGTGTGGAATATAGAAATGTTTCAAATTAACATTTTCCCAAGAAATCATAAGAAGTGTCAAGCATGACGGTAGCTGAATGCAGCATCATTTGGCTGGGAGTGTTTTCATGGTTTTGGCCAGGAGTGTTTTCAGGCTGCCTGTTCCAGAGTGCTGGAGTGAGAGATATGAGGAAGGGCTGATTGTCTCTGTCCTGCCCTGCACCAGGGGCTGTTTATTCCAGTGAATATGGGCTGCAGGTGCTGTGTGGAGCTCTGTTGACTTGCCCTTGGCAGGATTTTCCTCCCAGACACTCCCACCGCTGGATAGGAATGGGAGCGTTCACAGAGCAGAGGTTATGGGCCCATAGCAGGGCAGGTATGCAGGTACCTGGGTGTAGGGGTGGGACAGGAGGCTTTTAGTGTCCTTAATCTTAGTTAGAATATTGCAATTGCCTTGCGAAGACACGAAGACACGAGCCCTCCGCCAGCCAGGCAGGGCCCACCTCGGAAAGGCTGACAGGAACAAAGGGGTTTGCTGGTTTGTTTCAGTAATTCAGGGTGATTTCTGCTTTGTGTTTTAAGCATCATCTTTCCCACTTACCGCCAGTAAGGCCATGATTAGGAGGGTTGTGTGCTGGTGGCAGTGGCTGTTGTAGATAATGGTTTGACATTTTGGATAGCCCGCAGCTAATCAGCCAGCCGTGGCAGCTCATTGCAGCTGGCCATTAGGGACATGTGGCTGCCAGTCCCCTCGCTGCTGGGACACGGAGCAAGACCAGAAGGGTTTCCACAGGGCTGGGGAGCATCCAGCCAGCAGGGCCTGAGCCTCGTGCCCTACTCCAGGGCGGAAGTTGGGAAGCACCCTGGCTTCCCTGCCGGCAAGGGACTTGCTCTGTCTCCTAGAGGACTGGAGGCCTTCCACCCAAAATGATGTGAGCCGGTGCTTTCCACAACTTCCTGATGTTTAAAGGGATGTTCAAATAAGCCACATGCTGTTGGCAGTTTCTGGAATCCTCCAGCGTCCAGGCCTGGGACCCCAAAAAAAAACCCAAAAAGGAAGAAATAACTGTTTTGCTTCTCAGGCCATTTGCGTGGCAGAGTTGCTTGGGATATTTCTTAAAGCGTTTGAGCTTGTTCACTGCTGAGGAAACAGGACTTCTGCTGAGGTGCTGGCTGGGGTTGGGATCTGCAATCAAGTGGGGAAGAGCTGGCTTTAGGAGCCGCCTGAGCAGTGGGATCTGGCACGTGCCTCTCTGGGCTTTGATTTTGTGACAGAGACCTTGTTCTGCAGATTGAAGAACAAAGCCCCCTTCCTCGAGGCTTTGCCTTTCAGGAGCTTTGCTGCTGCAGAGCATGCCCAAAACATGCTGAAATGCCAGAGGGAGATGCAGGTGAGGTCTCTGCTAATCTCCACTTAAACCTTCAAATGATTGAAGTATCCAGTGTTAGCAATGGCATGAAGAAGTCAATGTTGAGTGTGGTTCCTCCAGTGCCCACTTAAAGATAATGTGTTTTCATGGACACAGTTCAGCATATAAAAGACAAGTTTCTACCTGGTTACAGCACCTTGGAGTAAATGATGAGTGCTAGGACTCCTTTTTTGCTCTGTTTCTTTCCTCTTCAGAAATAATGAAATCGAAGTCATTGACTATGGTTGGTGCTCCTGTCAGTAAACATTTGTTCAGCACCCAGCTGAAGTTTCGGAGAGAAGGTGCCAGGTGTTTGCAGAGCTGGCCGGGTGTCCAGGACGAGCTTTTTCCCCAAGCTGCCTGTAGGTGACACTGGGCCTGGGGGCTGGCTCACCCCCAGGACATGTATCCTCTAACGCCATTTTCCTGCTCTGCACAGGGAGGTGATGCCATGCTACCTGGGCTGATGTCTTCCAGATACATCAAAATGCTCCAGAGGCGTTTTGAGCTTTGGAGGAGGAAACTATGAGTGGGTGCTGAGGATATGGGGAATGAAGATCTCTGGCACCGTTGGTGAAAAATCCCCTCCAGAGTGGCCTAAAGTGTCCTATTCCATCACCAGAAGGATGTCTGGACTGCTTTTGGCCATATCTTGTTCTTCAGAGCAGTTCTCCCTCGTGTGTGCCGTAGGGAAATCACTTGTTAGGGATCTGGCTGAAATTCCAGCTTGTCCCTGGGGCTTTGTGCTGCTCCCATGCTCCTGCAGCCCCTCCAGCTCATGGAAAGTCTTCTTCCCCTGCACTGCCCTTCCATAACTGCTCAGCTTCTGGGGAGAGAACCAGGAGAAAGCAGCAACGACACATCTTTGTTTTCTGGGGTTTCTTCTCATCGGCTTAATTGCAATAACATTTATATCACATAATATAGTGTAGCAGGGTTGTAATTTTCCTATCATCCAAATTGCAGGCTGAAAATGCTGTTAGGAAAGGACTGTAGAGACTGAATTGCTGCTTTCAAAATGACTCCTGTTAACTGACAATGTGACTGGCAAATGGCTCCCAAAGGTGGCATGGCTGGGAGCAGCCTGCGGAGCTCCAGCCTGGTGTGGCTGCGTGTGGCTCGGCACATGCTGAATAAAACATTCAGGCCTGGCAGCAGCCGTCTCTCTGCAAACACTCCTGCTCCTCACAGAGACGTGCTGACATGCTGAGACCCACGTCTGCTTATTGCTGAAGGAAATGCAGTTAAAATGGCACTTGTGGAATTCAATTCCCACTGTTACTTTGTGAATGCTTCTGTGTCCCTATGAGCCCCATCAGCTTCCCCTGTTCTCTGGCTTTCCTGGGGCTATGATTTTGGTGGTGTTCATGTGGGATGCGAGGGGCTGCTTCCCAGAGGTGCGCAGCCAGCTGGATGAGTTAGAGGCTCATTTGTGTAATTTAGGTCCTTGATGAAATGCCAGTGCTTCAGCTGTGACCTCTGAAATCCCTGTTTGGCTTGGGAAGCACTGAGAGATAGGCTGCAGACTGCTGGGCCAGTTGGTGACATTTTCTTCTACCTATACCTCTGACTCCAAATAGGCTTTGGAAGTCCAAATGCCAGCAGTGCGAAAAAGACTTTCACCCAAATTAATCTCGTCGAGTACTGGGCTTTCAGAAGAGCTTGTGGAAAGGCATTTTTGTGGATGTTGAGTCAATAGCTTCTGTCTGGGGTTGGGACGTTTGTTTTTCTTTTTAACATTTTGACTTCTAATAGAGGGTTCTGCCTGATTTCCCAGTGAATAGTCCCACCATATGTGCGTTAGCATGTGTCGTAATCTCCATCTTGCTTCCAGGTTTAGTTTTAACTGTAAGAAAAATGAAATCTGGTATTTGAGTCTCTTTTGAATTGTTGTATCCTATTCCACACCACCATCAGGGTTTCTTTTATCTCCTGAAGATCTCAAGCAGGGTTAGTGTAGCACAAAGCATGCGGTGGCTCTTGCTCATGCTCCGACCGGTCAGTGAGTTAGTTCTGCAGATGTTACTTACAGCAAGTATTAAGCTCCTTTTTCCAGACAAAGTAACTAAATGTGAAGCCTTCTGCATGTACAATTCTGCCACTAAAAGCCCCTGGAGGCTTTTGATTATTTAAACCTCCATATTTCCTTCCTTCCTTCCTTCCTTCCTTCCTTCCTTCCTTCCTTCCTTCCTTGAAGAACTTTTTTTGTGCATCACCAGAGCCAAGGCCTTAAAGTTTTGAAGCACCAGGTGAAGGAAGCAATTTCATGCTTCACGCCATCACCAATTTGTCCTGTTGTAATCTGCTGCCAGCAAGCCTCTTCTGCTGAAGTTGGGGGATAATGAAGGGTTTAACTTTTCGGTTCTGTCAACTTAGTTTGTGGGGGGACAGGGGTGCAACAAGGCCGCTTCCCTTTGGGGCCATGGAGATTGTCTGCACAGACAAATAAGTGAGCATTACAGGTGATTCCGTCCCTGCAGCGAGGCAGAAAGCTCCCATTTATTGCCATCAAATGCATTAAGCTGCAAGTCAAAGCCCTCCGCTTTCTGCTCACAGCGAGTCTGGACCAGAAGGCAATCAAGCCATAAGGGTCATTTTCTGCATGAGCTAACCTTTTCCTCTCGTAGGGTTTGAAGCCTTTGTTGACAATGAGATGCTCAGTGGGAACATTAAATTAACACTTCATATTCGTGGCTGTAAATTTACTGGCAAGCTGAGGAAAAGTCAGGGAAAACAAACACTCCATCATTTCTGCTTCATTTAGCTGCTGAATGGGGACACTCTCACCTGCAGAGAAAAGAGGTCAGGGCAAACAGGGATAATTTTAATCTGACTCTCAGCCTAGTCTTTAGTGGTGGTGGATTGTGTTGCATTCTGCACTGAAAGTAAAGGTGAGAGTGAGGTGAGAGCAAGAAAATGGGTAAGTACTATGTGAAATGCTTCAGAGACCTTGCCACGGGCAGGCAGGGAGGGATGGTGGGCTGGTTACTACGGAAACTAGCGGGCTAAATACTATTAATTTTGCAAACTACAGAACCAGTTTGCTCTCAGATAATGGCTGCACCAAGATTTCCTTGTGTGGGCCAGGAGATAACCTGGATAACGTAGAATTCCACCACCACCAGCTTTAAAAATGAGCTGGTTTTCACTCTGATAGCGATGCTCAGTGTGACTCCATCCAAGTCATGTGTTCCATGTCTCCCGTCTCTTTCCCAGGTAGTGGCAATGGCTTTCAGGGCTGATGGGCAAATAATGCTTGTCTGCTGCACCACTGACTAATGTGACAGTGCTGGGTTGTCACCAGCTGTTAGTGTGTGTGACATTGGTGCCCTGGCTCCTGAAATGCTCAGGCTGTCTTAAAGGTGGCTGTTTGTGGGTTTTGCCTTATTCTGTCAGCAGACAAACACAATAAATCCTGTGGAAAGGGAAACCTGAGTTCCAGAAAGGTGTTTGGAGGCACAGCATGTCTGACCCACAGCAGCATTTGGATCTGCTGGGGCTGCCAAGGTCATTTGTGTCAAAGAGCAGTTAGTAACAGGGTTTGGATATCGGAATTATTTTGGTGGGAGTTTCTTCTCTGGCAGGAGGTGATGATCTTGTTAGGGAGCTGAAGGGGCCGTGGGCTCCCCAGCAGGGCTCGCCCAGAGCTTCCTGCTGTCCTGGCCGAGCATCCCGGGGCGGTGAGAGCGGTGGGAAAGAGGCAGGGAGCAGGAGGAGAGGAGGAGATTAAAGGGGGAACAGTGACAAGCCAATAGTGAGGAACCCTTTCAATAGTCATAATCCTTGGTGTGCAAGGACAAACAGCACTGCTTTTGTTCTCAAACTCAGATTAACTTTTGGTTCAAGGGTAAAACTTGGAGTGACTTGGTGCAGCCACATCTCCCAGAAGGAAAAGCACGGACAGGTAACAGGTGAAGTGCAAAAACACAAGGTGACTGTCACCCATCTATTCCTCCAACTCACGTTGGGGTGGCTTGTCCTCTGCTGCAGTGTCCCCAGCCTGGCTGTCCACCCCCAGCACAGCTGGAAGCATTGTTAGCAAACTTGTTAGGGCACTTGGGAGAAAACAGCCTTCACTGAGAGGTCAAATTTGTGTGGACACACAGCCCTTCAGGAAGGCCTGTGAGAAGAGACTTCCATGGAGTGGAGACATTTTTGTAATAGTGATGTTATGGGCAGTGGTGGTAAAAGGGCAAACTGCATACAATAAAAATATGATACGTTCAAATACCGCTTATTTTTTGCCAGAGAGCTTTCTGATCCAGTTGCAGAGGATTGCAATACCATCCAGCAGTGCTACAAATACTTTAATTAGCTTTCCTTGCCTGCTGACAGCCTGGAATGAATGTCTGTTTACCTGTGCTCAGGAATTTGGAGTGTGGGCAAGGAGAGGAAAAGATGCTTTCCTGATGGTGAGAGGGGGAAGATTTTAAGATCCTGAAAGCAAATTAGGAGGAGGAGGGTGAATTAGCTAAAAAGTCTCTCTGAAGGAAGCCAAGTGTGTCTGGTAATGCTGCCCATGACTTCCCCCCCGTGTCATGTGAAGGGCGACTGTGACATGGGCAGCCCAAGAGCTGAGCTGCATTGGGCAGACAGTGAATTCACAGATTGTCCATCGACGAGGAGTTCCTGACACCCTCACCAAGGAGGGCAGCGGCACCACAGCACGTTCCCCTGCCTGGGCATTCCTGCTGGTAGCCAAGGAGATGAGCCAAGGTGCCCTTACAAGCTGCTGCCAAGGGAGGGGAGAAGAATGTGGGTGGGCGAAGTGAGCTGGGCAGGGCTGGGGCACGGGCAGTGTCCCCAGGCTGGCAGACAGAGAGCCTCTCCTTGGCGGGGCTCCATGCTGAGGCCTCATTCTGGCAGGACAGCTGACAGCGTTCTCCTGTCACTCCCAAGCTGCTGGGGACTCTCCCTGTGGCGGGAGAGAGGAGAGAGTTCTCCATGGAGGAGACCATTCCTTCTTCTCTACCCTCCTGAGGAAAGGGGGTTGTGGGCTTTGGGGAGTGGTGTGGGGGAAGAGAAGCAGTGGGACTCTTTGGCCCCATGCTGTACGTGGCTGGATGTTGGAGATGCCTGAGCTAGCCGTGGGTGCAGAGCAAGGGTTGCTTGGCCTCTGTAAAATATTTCCATTTATTTTACTGGCCTCTTCAAAGATAAGGCTGAAACACACAGTCCTGCAGTTGGGAAGGGAAAATAAAGAGAATCAGGCATGACCCCCATGCACACATATAATTTCTCGTCTTGGCTTATCTTGTAAGAATTATATGATACTGAGTAGGAAATAAATCATGATGTCAGGACAAAATGCCATTTTCTTGCTTGGTGTGATTTGCAGCATCACAGTCAAACCAAAGATTTAATTCCCTGGTGTAGGGTTCTCCCCTTTAATTGAATTATACCTCGGCGAGAGAATGGGATTCATTCTCAGAGATACAAGGAAATTACCTTTTGATGAAACAATGCTTTACTCCTCGCTCACCTGCACAAACATCCTTCAGGAAAACTATTATGCAGATATCCTTGATTACAGACTATTGTGGCTTTTGATCTCCATTTGATGTAGCGGCACCTGGGGATTGTACCATGAGTGTAGGTCCATCTGAGTGGTCCTAGCAGGGTTTGCTGCCTGTTCCCCAAGAACCTCAGAAGGCTGTTTTGATTCCAGTGAATTAAAATTCTCGTGTGGACAGGCAGGTATGTCAGTGCATCGCTGTGTGTGTCACAGCATCTTCCATCTCTCCTCAGGGGCAGGGCATTGCAGAATAATTAATGCTAATGACCCACAGGAACCCCATTTCCTACTAAATTATTCACTTGGGTAATCAGAAGTGACAGAAACATTTCTGTGTTCCCATCTGTGTTGTTGCCACAGCTGAGGTGGTGAGGGCTGCAGTTCTAGATCTGGAGTATAGGCTCCTGTCACTGCAGCCACAGGCCTTTGAGAAGCATTCCTTGGATTTGGAGTGTTCAGTGGTCTTTAGAATTAAAACTTTCACTTAATTCCTGGTGCTCACAGTTGCAAGGAAATAGAGAGCCTTGAGTTCAAACCCCAGCAGGTAAGGAAGAGAAGCCAATCCATATAATCATGAATTTCCAGCTGAAGCCGTGCTTTGGGAGAGGAAAGGCTGATCCCTGAGCCTCGCGTTCTTGGGCCCACTACACTGAGATGCTTCTGCTGTTGTGTTGTCAGCTGGTTTGTGCAGGAAATACATAATACTCTTAAAATGACAGATTAATTACCTTGAATAAACTGGCTTGACAAGCTCAGAAGGTTTTAAAGCCATTTTCTCTCTGTTCTGAGCATGTGCCCAGCACTGCAGGTTCCCCCTTCTGGATGGGCTTGCTCAAGTGGGCTTCTAGTGCGCTTGAAACATGAGCTGGTGAAAAAATTACAAGGTGGAAGGATGGCAACTAATCCAAGCACAGTGATGCTGTTCCTAATTAATTTACCAGCAGCAGCCACTGATCTGTGCCATTATTAGCAAACTTATTAGTGCTCTTTGCAGGAATTGCAACAAACACACAGAGCTTCTCTGGGAAAACTGTGCCACTGCCTCACCACCCTCACAGGGGAGAATTTCTTCCCAATACTGGAGCTTTTGAACCCATAAGCTCCTTCCTGGAAGATTTTGAATCCAAACTGACGTGCACCAACCTTCCGTCTGCTGGGAAGTTCAGGGAAAAGCAAAATATTTTCCATTTGAGATCAGCGGAGGGCACTGCTGATAGCGGTGGTCCAGCAGCTGTTCGGAGCTTTGCTGTGTCTCCCCTTGGCTGTTGGCAGGTTTGGGGAGCAGAGGAGGCTGTGCTAGACCTGGGATGCAGCAGGGGAAGTCTTGGGGGCTTTGCTGTGGCTGGCCAGTCCCCCAGCCCACAGCCTAGCACTGGGATTCTGGGCAGCACCATATCCCTGACCTGTGGGAGCCATGTGCTGGGCTTTGAGAGCCACAACTGCCAGCACGCACCAATGGGTGCATTTGATTCTCGACAGAAAACCCATGTTTGGCTTCCAGGCCAAGAACAGCCTTTGGAGAGAGATTGGGCTTTGGCTGGGGCTGAGACATGAATGGTTCCAGCCAGCCTTCCAAGTGAGGAAATTATATTTTGGGGCTGGATGGGATTAGAGA
Organism: Irena cyanogastra; assembly: GCA_013397155.1. NCBI lineage: Eukaryota > Metazoa > Chordata > Aves > Passeriformes > Irenidae > Irena > Irena cyanogastra. The sequence goes on along the minus strand of VWZV01006346.1, from coordinate 209,585 downwards.
AGAAGGCTCATTGCAGCCAATGCAATGAGTTCACAGAATCAAGCAAACTTACATTTATGCCCCTTGCCTTGACCAAGGCTTAAGGGTTCATCACTGCTCTCTCATCCAGGGCACTGTGGAGCTGACAGGGAGAGCAGCCTCTTGTAGGCCTGGTGTTTTCCTGCTGTGCAGTGGGCAGCTTATTTTCGAATTTGTGTCTAAGGGATGAAAAGAGAATAAATTTTGGCTGAATGCAAATGTCCTGCAAATAATCTTTCACACTAATCTGAGATGAGCAAGAGCTCAACTGAGGGTGGGATGGTTTTTAATGTTCATATTCTGCCTGGCTCTGAGGCCTTGGGGTGCTCAGATCCTGGATGTGGGTGGGCAGAGGCTGCATTCCTAGAGCAGGCTCTGTTCAGTCTCTGGAGGAATGCAAATTGTTCCGCTGCCAGTGTTATTCCTGACCATCCAGTAACTTTATAATTAATGTGTTAGCTTGTTGCCAATTAACAAGCAAAACCATCTTGGCTGCCAAAGGCTTTTCCACTCCCAGTGTATTCCGTTTTCTCTCCTGCCTTTCATCTCTGCAGTGGAGGGGATACCTCCAATCCAGCCATCTGCCCCTTTACTTTAGGAATTGTTGTTGTGGCTTCTAGCCTCCTCCCGCCTCAGAGCCAGCCAGCCCTCTCCAGGCTTGCTGTACTGCTCCAGGAGTTTTCTTCCTCCCCACATCTCTGATCCTGCTTTTCTTCCCTCTTGGCTGCTTGCCCAGCTCTTTGGGACCGTCTCCCTCTGTTTCAGACACTCAAATTCTGTTGCTCCATTCCAGACTCTCCCCTCCAGTTCTGCTCTCCTGCTTTGTTGCAGCACCAATGCTCGCTCACCACATCCAGTCACCTCTTTATTCTCTCCATATGTGGTGTGTGTGTGTCTCTGGCAGGATATTTATATAAATTCTTACTCACCACCTCCATAAAACACCCGTTCAGAGTGGGGCTGGGTAGGGTGACCCAGATGCACAAGAGGAAATGTTTCATATCTCGAGGAGCACCGTCTGTGCCCCTTGGCAGCCCCTCCCGCCCGCCTATCAGATGTAGGGCTTAATGGGCTTAAGAATTAGAGCAGCTGCTTGGTGCAGAATTTATTGACTGGCTGTGCATAACGAGGGGAATTAAAATCCTAATTGGCTGAGCTGCTCCCTGTCACCTGGAGAATTTTTACTTTTCTCAGGGCTCCTGGGCTCTTCCTTCCCTCCTGCTTTGCTCAGGTTGATAGCCTGCCCCAGGAAATTGCAGAACCCTTTAGGTTGGAAAGGGCCTTTAAGATCATCCAGTCCATGTCCTTGGGATGGTGCCATCCTTGTCCCCAGTGGTCTCCAGGAGTAGGCAATGGTGACAATGGTGTCTAGTGTCCAGGCCCTGATGGAATTGGCCACCGGCTGCAGCTTTCGGAGGAGGCATTTTCAGTGGATTTCTGGGTGTTACCCAGTGCTGTGCCAGCGAGGCTCTGTTGCACAAAAAGGTTGTTAAGTGTGCCTCGTGTAGCTGTGGCCACCAGGCCTTCCTGCTGCCTCTCCTGGGAGCCAGAGCCTGGCCTCTGCTCTGGGCTCTGCTGCAGCTCCCAGGAACAGGAGAGGCTTTTCCTCCTGCATCCCTTCCTCTCAGAGAGCCTGAATGGGCACGGAAGTGGCCTCACTTAAGGCTATGTCTCATTACTACATTAAGTCAACAACCACTTGAGTATCCAAGGATTTTGATCAAAGCTAGATATTGAAAGGGGACAAAGAGTGGCAAACTTATTTGACTTCCACTTATTTCCAGAGCCTGTTGAGCACTTGGGTGTACTCCTCACTGGCCTGAAGTGTGCCTGGGAGAGCAGCCGCCTGCTCTCTGCTCCTCCGTGGTCAGGAGAGAGGCTCCAGGCTGAGGGGAGGGAGGGCAGGCGCCTCCCTGCCTGTACTTCACCTCTGGCACCCAGCGAAGGAGAGAGGAGGTGGCCTGGCGACAAGGGACCCTGTGGTCTGGCTGTCCAGCAGGACCCCCCAGAAGCTCACAGGGATGTGCTGGTGGGACAGGCACCAAGAGCCGCTGGGAGCTCAAGTGTGGATAGTCCAGAAAGAGGCAAATCCAGCTTCCTGCCTGCTGCTTGGGATTCAGTTGGGTCTCTGATTCTCTTTTCTCGGAGTAAGGGAAGGTAACTGGCTTCTCCTGCCTACCTGCAGCATCCTCTGGGGATGTGAAGAGTAAGGAGGCAGGAGGCCAGTGTGAGCCTCAAACTAGGCCCAGTGCAGGCCCCTTGGGGACCTGCTGCAGGTACGGTTTGCCACCAAAAGTAGTCTGAAACTTTGGGCATCCATCATGCTGTGCCATGTTCCCCATCTTAACATGGATCCTCTTCTGCCTCTGCCAGCCTTGTCAAGGCTGTGCTCCTGCTAGATGCTGGTGCAGCACCAAGCTGCCAGCACAGCAGCACAAAGTCTTTGGGATTTTTTACGTGGAAGTCGATCAGGATTTCGGATTCTGCTGGAGGCAGGACCGAAGGGTTTTACTGCAGAGTGTGTCATAGTAAGCCCTGTCTCCTTAGTGCTCTGTACTTAACGGCGCTGTAGTAAAAATAAAAGTAATCTACAGTAAATGTATCCCAGGTCCTTATTTAATGATTAAAACCCCCTCAGTGCAGTGAAAATAAACTGTTAATGAGTCTCAGTAGTGTCTACAAAGACAGTACTATCTCTTGGGTTAATATGAAGTCCCCTCCAACAATTCTCAGCGTTATTTGCAGAGGGCTGGAAGACAGCAAGAGGAGCAGCAGCTTTCATGTGTTTGGTTTTTTTCCCTTGCAGGCACATGTAGGCATTGTCACTCTGGGCTGAATCAGACCTGTCTGAGCATTCACCCTCCTGTCACAGAAGAAGCAAAGGATGCAGCAAGGCTCAGAGGTACTCCTGCTTTGCATTAAGCCCCACTTTTGTTACCATCCTGAAAACCCTTTGCAAATATGAAAGCAGAAACCTGTTCTGGCTGTGACTGAAAGGCCATTGAAACTCAGAGAGCCCCCGAGTTTAACAGGGGAAGTCATGGTGAAGGCAGAGTGCAGCATGGGAATTTGCATTCAAGAGGGAGGAAAATGAGGGATTTGGGCAGAGAATAACTGATAGGTGCTGTGAATTCATTAAAAATGGGCTATAAAAGATACACTACAAGGTTCTGGTGGCAGACCAACAAAGCTTTTTTCTTCCCCTTCATTGTTTCTACTGTCACAAGATCCTCACAATAGCGGATAGTTTAGCCTTGTACTCCACAGTTCGTTATCTATTCTTCTATTTATTAATGCATTCTTGGGTCTTAGTGATGGGATAAACCATCCATGCTTTTCTTTTATGGTTTAATGGGATTCTTCTAGAACCCCCTCCGTGTTTACATAACCTTGCAATTCACAGTTATCTATCATTTATTTCCTACTTTGTGCACTCTTGATAAAGTCAGGGCAGCGAGGGGCTGTGGGGTATCGCCTGTTTGGGCTCCTTGGAACAAAGCCTTCCCTAAAAAACAGGGTCTTTTCCAGAGGGCTGTCCTTCTGCAAGGGCAGGAGGGAATCCAAGTTTGGGGCTCTCCATGCCTCTACAGGAAGGTGGTCCAGGCTCAATAGGGTCTCCAGGCAAAGGGACAGGAGTCCTGTGAGACCCCAGTGCCAGCCTTGGCCCTGTGGAGGGGCTGAGCTTGACTTCAGTGAGAAATAAACAATTCAGTGCTTTCTCAGGGAAACTCCAGAGCTCCTTTCAAGGAGCTTGGCTGGTGGCACAATTTGCTGCCTAATGGAGCTGGGGCAGAAACTTTTTTCGTTAAACAGCCTGTGGTGAATGGAGTGCCCGTGTCACTGCGGGGCCGTTCTCCATCAGAGCCAGAAAATCTAAATATGTCATCTAAATATGACACCAAACCTTTATTAAGCGTACTGGGAAAGGGATGTGAGACCTCATTTATGATTTTATTTATAATCCCTTCAAAATGAGTTGGTACCAGTATGTGATAAGTGGATTATGTGTTAGGCCCAAGTAAAGCCAGACACAATTAGTGCTTTAATAAACTGGTTGTATGCATTACTAACAACTAAGTCATAAGGGAATTGGCGTATTTACAAATCCTAATTAGTAGTTTGTTACTGCGATACCAAATTTAAACAAATCTGTAGCATTGCTGACCATCTGTGTTAGAAATCTCTGTTTTGAATTTAATTAGGAAATAGTTTTGACAGAAAATTGGTCCTTATTTGTTAGCTAATTATCATCATTGCCCTAATTGAAATGAAGAACTGGCTTGCAGGTTTGTGGGCTGTTTAGATACAAGCAGAGACAATCAAAAAAGATTCTCTCACTTAGGACTTTGTGAGCTGCGGTTATTGATTAAGTAACATCTCCCGATATTTTAGCAGCTAAAATGCAAATGACCCAGTGATGAGCGTGCATGACAAAAAACCTGGCAATTAGAGCTGTGCATTTCTGGGTTTGCTTTTAAAAGTGGTTCTGCAGGAGCTGGCCTGGTATGGGTGCTCCGGGGGCAATGACTTCACCTTCCTCCCCTCCAGCATCCTCAGGAAGAGCATCACCTCTCTCGGAGCAGGAGCCCGGCTGCTTTCCCAGTCCTGGTGCTTTCCCAGAGAGCAGCTCAGTCCCGCTGTGGCACAGCCAACCCGGTTCTGGCACCCGGTGATTTGGTGGGAACTGGCTGCATCCAAAATCGGCGGCTCCGCCCCATCCGTGCCGAGCAGACTGTGGGTGTTCAGTGGCTGATCCATGTGGGGAATGACATACGGATTGTTTCTGGAAGCACACTGAGGGAAGAAGTGAACGTTCCAGCCTTGCCATCAAAATACAAACAGTCCCTTCAGGACACAGGCTGCAGTTCTTTATTCATTTGAGCTTTCTCCCTTTATGGTTCTCCACAGGACTCCACAGGATGTTAGGATCACTGGTAACGTTTCCAGATGAAAGAAAACACACGTTGGCAATATCACCCTCACCAGTGCTGCTGTTGGAGCAGTACTGGATACTGTGGAATTCTTTCTCTCTTGGAACAGACAATGAAGTTTCTGTAGGGGCTTTAAATCACTAAACGTTGAAAGGAATTCCCTGACGGCTTCATCAGTCACTGTGTAAGATTGTTAGAGATCTCCACCAGCTAATAAATTTGATTTGGGGTTTCTTTTGCTGGAATTCACACAAACCCTCTGAGAACTATAGTTACTGTATTCCCATATAGTATCTGAATTCTGAATTGAGATACCCATTCCCCTCTACTCCGGGAGGTGAAATAAACCTTTGCCATAGATTATGAATGTCGGCTGTTTTTCCTGGTAAGCTGGTGCATTATTTTTTGAGAAGATATAGTGTTTGACAAAACCATTTATTTTGTTTCAAATATTTTATTGAGTAATAAAACTTGTTTGTGTTGCTGCCACATGGGGGATTTGTGCCTGTTAGGCTGTGAGGGAGGCGAGTGAAGGAATGGGGCCCTAGCCCCGCCATGTGTCCCTCGGTGCTGCTGTGCTGTCCCACTGCACCTGGCTGTGCCTGAGGAGCTGTGCGGGCTCGGGGTGCAGGGGGCTGAGCTGAGCTCCCCAGCCCTCCCTGCCCCAACCACCAAGGTGCTGCGGGCTCAGGTAGCCACACCGAAAAATACAGGCCATGTTGTTTTCTGGGACGAGTATTTTTTTTTCCTACCCAGCACTCACAAGTTTATTATGAATGATCCCTTTTCATAGATGTTCCCATTCTGAATGGGGGAGCAGCAGTGTTTCAGTCTAGAAAAATCCCCTCTGGGCAGAGCCAAATGCAGCTGAAGTAGGGTGTCAGCTAGACTGCAGCAACCTAGCTGGCCAGGAGCCCCTGACCATGAGCTCAGGCTGAGGGGCTTGGGCTCACCAGCAGGGCTAGGCAGGCAGAGCGTGGCCGAGCTCTCTGGGTGTAAACTCGCTCTTCTCCCTGCCCTGCCTCTGAGCTGAGGTTCAGCAAGACTTGCTTCAAACCCCGCTGTGTTTTTCTCTTTCCTTGGGCTCCTTCTCCCACCTAGCATCTCTTGTCTGTGAGACGGGGCCAAGAGGAATTCTCTTCCAGCCCAAGGCTGCCCAGGTTTGGGGACACGATGTCCTCAGAGTTGTCTGGAGCAGCCCGGTTAGGAAGAAGTTTGCTTAAGGGGAAGCCAGCAAGCCCTGGATTTGGATTTTTGTGGTGCTCTGCTGCTTCATGTCTCTGTTTTACATGCAGATGTTTGCTTGCAGGGCTCACAGGAAGCAGAAAGGTTTGAGTTCTCCTGTTTTAACACAGTCAGAAGCGTCCTTTCCATGGGTGGCAGTGGACAGGAAGCCACATGAGTGTCCATGCAGATGTGCTGCTGGAGTTGCATCTCAGTGCTGGTGCTGGCAGCTCCTGGGGCCCCTGGGGCCACCTCATCCTTCACCCGCCAGCGGCTCGGGAGTGACACTGATGGTGTGCAGCAGGAGCCCTCCCACCCACCCCTTGCGAGCAGCATGACAGCTGCCGCCGAGCTTTCCAAGGGGGGATAGGGTTTAATGCCCTGGAAAATCCAAGACCCCGTGGAGCACACAGAGCATTGGCAAATGGGGCGCACTGGCAGGTGCGTGTCACCCGCAAGGTGCGTGGGGAGCCTTTGCTGTGGAAAGCAGCACATGGTGCTGCCATCTCCCCCAAGCTTGGGGCTCAGCCTCTAGATGACACGACGTGTCCTTGTCCCGTGGTGTCCCTCATGCCATTTGCTTTGGGGAGCTGAATCCACATACCCTGGGTAATGCAGGTTGTTGTTCTGCAGTGCTGAGGCCTGGCCACAGATGTTGCTCGAACAGTTTCAGTGTTTGTGGTGCACATTCAGCATTGCTTTCAGCTCACTCTTGAAGCACTGATTGCTCCAGCCTGGTTCCAGCTGTCCAGGCAGGAATGGGGTGTGCAGGGACTGCCACATGGGCACCAGTCATCCTTTTGGGGAAGTTTAAAAGCATTTCCTTTGGTGAGTGCCTCGACCCACAGGCTTCACTTCCATATCCATCTGCCTGGCAAGGATGGCCTCAGGCACATTCTGTCACCATGGGCATCTTGGCCACCGCCGAGGTCATCACTGGCGGGTGCGTGGGGACTCGTGACTTGCCTGGGAGATGGATGGGAGGCATTGCTTTCCCACAGCTGGTCATTAGTCTTTGCTCTGGAAAGGCTTAGCAATTCCAACCAGGTAAATTATGTGTCGTTCCTCAAAAAAGTGGATAAATAAATGGGGCTAGAGCATGGGTTTTTTGTCCTGAGCTTCGGTGTATTGATTTGGACATATTTCCAAGCCGGGAGTAATCAATTCTTGGGGAGAATAAAACCATTTCAGGCAAACTCTTTGAGCGACTCGTCATTAATTTGCCTTTTGCCGGCGTTGGGGCCGGGCGAGATGCGCTCGGCATCCTCGGGAGCGGTGCCCTGGGGATCTCTCAGGGCTGCTAGGAGGGAGGGCGGGGACCGCCGGGACTAATGAATGCACTATGTTTGCTCATCTTTACAGAGTCCCTTATTACTGCTAATTGGGAGGGACAGTTCAAACAGGCACAGAGGAGCTGTTGTCTCGGGAGCGTGACTTGCTTCCTAAGGAGCAGCCGGGAGCCCCGCGCCCGGCCATATTCCGCCTTTGTCGGGGACCCCTCCGGAGCCGAGTACTGCGGGCAGCACAGTGCAGCTCGGGCGCCGCAGCCAGACAGACGGACAGACGTGCAGCTGTCCGAGACGCGGAGGAAGTCACCGGCTGACGGAAGGGGTGGGCTGCTGGCTCTGCGCACGGGATCGGGGATGTGCTCCGCATTAATGCGCCCCGCTGCACCCGGAATGCTGCTCCTCCAGAGCCCCTGGGGTCTGGAGAGGGCACGCTGTGCCCTGACTTGTTTTGGGGCTCCCTGGCAGGAGGGAGATTTCCCCTCCAAGCGTAGCCGTATCTCGCCTTTCCCGGTTATTTATACATTCGAGTGTTCTCATCCAAGCTCGTATTCCTTCATTTATTGCTGCTTTGCCTAATTAAAACTTTTTGGATTATCCCCCTGCACGCCGAGTGCTCCTTGCAGCTGGGTACCAATTCCATTCCTACAGCAGGATTGACCCGCTGCACTCATTTTTAAGAGATTTTTTTAAAGGTTACTTGGGGAAAACAGCTAAGCATAAATGTTTCAGAAATAAGAGGCGGATGGGCTTTGTTTCTTAGACATGTTTCAAGTTTGTGGTGCTGGACATCTAAGGGGAGTGGGCTCAGGGAAGCAGGCCCATGGCAGTGCCGAGGGCAGGGAGGGCACTGTCCCTCTGTCTTTCCCAGGCTCAGGGCTAGGGGTGTCCCCTCAGGCTCAGCCTGTGCCCAGATGTGTGGTGGAGTAGATGGGATCCTCTGGGTGGGCTCAGGGCTGCTGCTGAGAGCTGGGAGAGGAGGGAGCTACTGCCGTGCTTTGAGAAATCGAGTCTGGCTCCAGCCTGCATTTTTGTTTATATCTCTTCTTTTCTAATACAAAAATGAAGGTTTCCACAGTGAAAACTTAGTTTCTCTTTGAATGAGAAATTCCTCTCCCTTTAAAAAAAAAAACAACCCAAACCTCCATGTCTCCTATTTGTGATGTGGGAGGATGGAGATTATGTGCATCTGCAGCCTGGCTTTAAATACGTTCCAAAGGCGTATTGTGCACACGTTGTCCCTGAAGAGGATAAACCTAAGGGAACAATCTTAATCTCAAAAGTTCACACCCACCACTAAAGCACTGGCAGAAAACACTCTGTGTGTGGCTGGAATCCTCAAGAGGAACCCCAGCCCTGGCAGAGCAGCCAACAAGAGGCATTTTTTCCTCTTGCATGTGTGGTGCAGATAAATCAAGTTTGTTTTGCAGCCCGTTCTTCTTTAGATTTCCTGTGTCATAACTGAATGAATTTGTTGTTCATTGATACCTTAATATATAGGTTGTTGGGGAGGGATTTTTTTTCTTTTGAGGGGGAAAACAATGACCCCTTCACTCGTGCCTGAATGGATTCATTTATTCTCTGTAACCTCCGGAAGTCATTTATTTCGCCCGGCGACAGCTGCAGGGTCTGTTTGTGTAGAAGGGCTGGCAAGGCCTGGCCTTTCCTCCTGCCCATGCCCAGTGTCAGCGGGGCCAGGATGGGTGTGGGCTCCTGGCCTTTGGGAAGGGCTTGGGACAAAACTGCACTTGGACTCTCAGAAAAGGCTCTGCTCTGCTCAGGGTGAGGCCACGAGCACAGCGCTGCTGCTCTCTTCTCCCCAGGATGCTCCTGGGTATTTATTTCAGTCCCTCTCCGCCACTTGAGTCATTGATGGGTCCTAATCAGCAGCAATTTAATTAATATACATGCCTTTGCAGAGGTTGTGCTTCACTGTAACTTAGTGGTAACTGGTAACTAGGGGCCATGTGGTGGGAATGTGGGATCTTTTCCATTTATTAAGGAAGGAAGGGAATTGCTTGCTGAGATGTCAGTGTGGGTCCACTGTACCCTATGGCCCGGTTCAGTGAGGGCAGAAACTTCTGTGTGTTTCAATGGCCAAAATAAATTTTAAAATCTCATGCTTCTCCAAAAACACTTCCAAACACCCTAAAGCCGTTTCCTGAGAGAAACCAAACCCTACACATGTCCAGACTCGGCAGTGCCAGGCTCTGTGGGTTATCCCTGCAAACCTGAAAACAGCTATTGGAGCTGGTGTAGAAACGGGAAGGGAGGAACTCATGCTGCCATTGTGTCGGGCATGGCGACGCATCATTTGGCCCCCTTGGGCACGTTAAAAGTGTCCCTTAATGTCACTCCTGGGCTTCCTTTGCTCGGGGGAGAAAGGTGAATTTTCTTCCTTTCAGGGGAGAAGGACATTGAAGAGAATGAGGAAGGAACCCCTCCATTGATTTGTGGATCTGTACTCAGCACACTATGTGATGCCCACTGACCTGGAGCTGCTCCTGCAGGCTCCCCTGTGTGCCTTGGCATGTGTTTGGCTTCCCCAGAGCCCTGTGGAGCAAGTGTGTGCCAAGTGTCGAGCTGGACTGAGATTTCATCCCTCTCCTGCTAAAGGATTGCAGATATCCATGGTCCAGGCAAAATCTCCTCCTTTCCCACTGCGCCTTGTCCCTTGGCACCTCAAAGAAAACCTAGCTCTGGAGGTTTCGGGTTGTGTTCCCAAATTCAGTCAGCTCATCTCCTGCTGTTGTCCCCACCTGTGCTCTGGTCATCTCCTCAGGCAGGGGCTGTGGGGCTCTGCCACTCACGGGGACCAGAACCAGGACACTTTTCTCTGTGCCACAGCAGCCCCATGGCAGCGCATCGAAGGAGGATCTGTCTCCCTTGGTCCCTGGGAATGGGGACACAGCCTGGCCACAGGAGCAGGGTGCCCACAGGTGGGGAGAGAGGATGGAGCCACTCACTAGGCTCCACTCAGAGCTATTCTTGGTCATGCCCGGGCTGCAGAAGCAGCAGCACCAGCCAGCTGTGCTAATCAGAAATAATGTGCGGCTTAGCAGAACTTCTCCATTAAAAGATTGTGGGAATAATGTCTAAAATGGAGGGTTGGGGAGGTGGGGAGGGAGGGGAGCCCCAGCAGAACCTGGCTCTGAGCGCACAGTCATGCTGTGCCTAAACCTGGAGCTGGGAATTAGTTTTGATTTTTTTTAAATTTAAAATTCAAATATCTGATGTTCTGAAATTGAACAAATGATATTTTAAAAACATATATCAGGCTCCAACATCTGCAGATTATGATTTGCATTTTGAAATTGGCTGCTTGAATTGAACAAGGATGAATACTGTCACTCTTCTTTCATTCGCTCCATTTATTTAATGAAATGCTAGAGGTCAACCCTTTGTCCTTAAATTAGTTACTATAAAAATCTTTTTGTACTTTTCTGCTTGTTATGATGTCTTCTAAGCAGAAGAAAAGGTTGCCATTAATTATGTCTTTGTTGAATATGGATATCTATTCAGAGTTAGTTAAACAGTTTCAAACAAAATTAGCATCGAGCAACTCGAAGGCCAGCTTTAGGTTGGTTATCAAGAATTTTTTTGCTAAGAGAATGCTCTCCTGCAAGTGTGCATTATCTAATATATTCAGCTTTCAGTTGCTAATTTTTTTCCAGATGAAGATGGGCTTAATTGAGGTTGTGCTTTTAAGTTTGTAGAGCTCTTCAGCATCTCATACAAAAGCATCTAGAGGCTTTTAATTTGTCTTGAGTATGTTTTAGATGTACAAATATTATTTACTTTAAACTCCAAATCAAAAGGCGCACTGTAACTATTTTAAATAAAACATTATTCTCTGCTGAAATATATATAAATTCAAAGGGAGGCTTTTTTTTTTCATTATCACTTAATTTATATGAAAGAGCCGCTATTAGCAAATTTTAGGATAATACTGTGGGAGCGGTTTAGTGGCTGGTCTCAAACAGGCATTTAGTCCTGTAATTTCGTCGTCAGAGACAGAGGCTGTGACTTGGGAGTGAGACACAGCCCCGGTTTCAGGCGACGATCGGAGCTGAGAGCCTCCGGAGCGTGGCTTCGGGCATTACACCGCGCTCCTTGCCCGGGGAGTGCGGGTTTTCGGGAACAGCCCCCTCGGGCGGGTGCCTGTCTCTCTGCTGAGGCGTTCAGGCTGGTGTGTTCTGCACTCCCTGCCAGTCCCAGGGCAGCCCAAGGTGGCTTTCAGGTGGTGACAGGGCTGGCTGGTTCCTGAGGTACCCATGCCAGGGATGGCTCACTGCTGAGGCTGCTCTCTGCCTGCACTGTGCCCCAGGCACCAGACAAAAAGCCCTTCCTTGCCCCCAGAAATGTTTCTTAACAAACCCTAACAGAACCAAGCCCCTTGGCAGGTCATCCAGGCTCTATATGTGTGTGAGGCACCCAGGCTTCCCTGGCTGTGGGGCCTGGGCAGTGTGGAGGAGCCGTCAGCAGCCCCTGATGATCCAGCCTCGAGCCAGACAATAACGGGCTGAGGAGCTGGGAGCAGGGACGGGAAGAAAAGCTACAAACAAACAAACAAACAAAAGCAAAACAAAAGAGAGAGAATTAGGAAAAGTAATAAGAAAATATAAACGTGGTAGCAGAGGATTAGTCCTAGTCATTGGAAATGCAAATGATCTCCGTGCTTGCTCCTAACATCTTTTTTCTAGGCTTGTGTTTCAGAAAGGATTTTTCTCTCATTGTGTTTTTTTGCTCCTCAGAGCAGCAGTGTTGCTTTCCCAGCAGCATTAAATATTCCCCAAGCTGAGATGCTAGCCTTATAATGCTTTTAGGTATAATATACAGACTTTTTTTTTTTTTCATTTTAAATGGTAGCTCATAATGACATTGTGGAGTAGGGATCCCGAGTCAGCCTTATTATCATGGTGTCTCCTTGAGCTGAACCTCTGAGAAATGTGAAGGGGAGACCTTTTGGAATGAACAAATCCTTTAGCTGCCTATAATTATTTATTAAAATAGACGGCCAGGATAAAGGCCGGGGAGGGGGAGGGAGGAGCAGCATTCTTCTCCCTGTCCGTCCCTCCGTGCGGGCACACGTAGATACACACACGGGCAGCCAACAAGGCCGCTGCCGTGGCCGGGCTGGCACTTCAGAAATATAAAACAATGGCTGTGCAGTCAGAGAGATAAACCGTGCCCAGGTGACACGTGTTGTTATGCACCGAAGGGGAACGGCTGCGTCCTGCCCGCTCGGAGCATCCCGCGCTGCTTGGGGTGGGGGGTGTCTCACGGCGGTGCTGGGCAGGCTTGGGAGGAATGTGGGGATGGACCTGCGCTTGTGGCGCGTGGGGAAAAGGGAAATGAGGATGGGAGCAGTGCTTTCCCACTTTATGTGCGAGTGGTGAAAGCGAAACCGTTCTGCTTCATTAGCTGGGTAAAAGAAAGGGGGGGAAAAAGGGAACAAAAAACCCCCCCAAACAAAACCCGACCAAAACCCCGACAAAACGCAAATCAAACAAACAAGAGACACACAAAGCAAAAGCTTTCCAAAGCACCAAGCAAACCTTGCTGGGATTTCACGGAATGCTCGCCCCGGTGGCCGCAGACGTGTCCAGCTCCGGTGCCCGGCCGCGGCAACCGGGAGCGCCGCGCTGCAGAGGGTGGCCGCGCTGCCGCAACCCTCTCCCCTCGTCGGCAGAAATTTTATAAACTTCTGCTACTAAAAAAAAAAATATCTTTGGGGTCAATTTTCCACTTGTGCCTGTAGCTCTTGAACAAGTACTTTTATGGTTCCTTCTAGCACACAGGATTTATCTGCAGCTCTGAGAAGGGCTTTTACATTTAATCCAGCGCTGAAGTAGTAATTTGTCGCCGGCGCTTCCTAGCAGGCTTTTCTTTTAATTTAGCCGGGATGCGGGCTCTTTGTGCGGGCTAATCTGCGCCGCACAATGCCGGGGCACCTTGGGGCCGGGACAGCTCGGGGCCGCCCCTCGGATGTCCTCTCGGCCGAGCGAGAGGACGCGGTGAGTGCCGGGCGGAGGGAAGGGGCTGGGGGTACCTCGGGGCTGCACCCACCGCGCTCCCGCCACGACCCGGCCAGGAGCTCAGCTGGGTTTTCCACGAGTGTGCATGGAGCCATCGCTGCACGGAATTTATAGGCGCTCCTGTGCCTTTTCTGCAAAGGCTCTGGGTTTTTTTGGTTTTTGGGGGTTTTTTTCAGTCCCCTTAATAATCGGTTTTTTAAATCAAATTTAAAGTTCCCCTTGCATTGGGGATAACGTGCTTGTGTTTGTTTTTTTCCTGGAGAAGGCAGTGCTTTATAGCCTGTCCGTATATATTTTTCAGGGAGAGGGAATTATCATGGTAAAGAAAGAGAATCTTTTACCAATTCTTTATTTTAATTGAAGTATCACAGTTTTTAGAATAATTTTTAAAGCGAGAGTTTCACCCTTTTGCCTTGCAGATGCCTGTCTTTTTGATTAAAAATATCATTGTTCTGATCCCAGGTGATGGACGAATATTTTATTCCAGATACAAAAACATCCTGGGGATACATTTGGACATAGCAGAAGTATGTGAAATAGTGCCCGACAAATATGAAATAGTCTCTCATAAATAAAGATACCAAAGCTGCAATATTAAAAATGGGAGCAGCTCTGCCTGCCTCCCTTTTATCACAACTTTTCTAAACTAGACTGATACTGCAGGCGGCTTTTTGGTGACAGCTCAGGAAAGAAATGTTGCTGTATTTACATGAATTATGCCCGTACTTTATACTGTCTGGGGGCCAACTGGATCCCTTTTCTATGTTGGGTAAATGTCAGTGTACAGCAGCAGCACCTCTTACGGTGGCACTAAAAAAGTTGCTTTTGGGAGCCGTGTGCCCTAGGTCTGGGCAGGGCCAGCCCCTCTCTCCCTGCCCAGTCCTGGCACGGGCATCCCTGAGTTGCAGCCCGAATCATTCCAGCCGCAGCCTGGCAATCTCCATGAGCCACAGAGAGGGGAGCCCTCAGGTACGGCGGCAGCGGCATGTGGGGAGGGAGCTTTATGGGCATGATTTAGTGAATATGAGAACATATTTTGTGTTCCATTGTTTAGACTCAAGAAGGCATAAAATCTTTAACATCAATTTATCACGTTGCTGTTTTAATGTAAACATTTGTCTATTTGGATGAAGTGTTTTCATTATTAAGCTAATTTCCACATGTTTCAGATAGACTGATGGGTTCGAAGCAGAGCACTTGCTGATGAGAAACGAAATTCGGCCGCGGCTCAGCCTGCTGTCAGATACATCTTCATTAGTTTTTGTCATTCACTGATGGCAAATGCTCTATAAATGAGATGACGATCAGGTCTGCCTTGATAACTTGCCTTATCTCATTAGTTTTCACATCAAAGTTAATCAGCAATGTGAATTGTAATTGCTGGAAGAGACAATGCAATAGATCACTCGGCCTTTTTTTTCTGTGTGGCATCTTGAAACATCAGCAGGCTGGTGTGAGTAGATAGGCTCTGAAGGAAAATTATGTGGAAAGCATAATAAGCAAGCTGCTCAGAATTAATGAGCTTACCCAATAAGAAAAGAATAACCAATCAATGTGAGCTGGGCAAATATAATTTAGGAATAATTGCTTGATTGGTTGTCTACAGTAGGCTGATTTGACCACACACAAGGATTAAGAATTAAGATGTCAAGGCAAAAAATAATTTGGCAACTGAGGGCATGTAATTTTTTGTTCCCCTCCCTTTATGACTGAAAGCAATTGCTGTTTGATATGTTATTCCCCGGGAATGAAAACATTAGACGGGCACGCACCAGTGGGTGGGGTTCTTCCTCTCCTTTATATGCTCCTTTTATCATACAAGGTCTTTCAAACCTCGCCGGGGATATTGCGGCACGGGACATTAAAAACAAATGGGGGAGAGGGGGTGAATAAAATAAAACTACATAAAAGCCCCCAGACATCTTCATTTGTGAGCGCTGCACGGAGAGGAGCAGGGGCTGCACGCTCAGCGCTGTGCCTGGTGGCATGAGCCCGGCTGTTTGCGGAGCCCGGCCGTGCCCTGCTCTGGACCCCA
This sequence comes from Irena cyanogastra, assembly GCA_013397155.1. NCBI lineage: Eukaryota > Metazoa > Chordata > Aves > Passeriformes > Irenidae > Irena > Irena cyanogastra. Next base: position 194,053 of record VWZV01006346.1, on the reverse strand, counting down.
ATCCGGAGCATGATTCCTGCACGGCACGCACTTTCCGTGTAATTCTCCCCACAGTCACTGGCCAATTAGTAAAGAACCCTTATATTCTTCTATCTAAACTACGGAGAAGGCTCAGCCAGAAGGTAAATTTGCTTTGATCTACATTACACCTAATTGAGTCACCACCAATGTCTCTATCCCAACATCAAGAAATGTGAAAATGTTAGATTATTTCACTGGGGATTAAACCTAATTTTCGCGTGTTCTGCATTAACCTATTAGGCTGACTCATCTGCATTGCTAATGCGGCTCAGGCAGCTGTCACCGCTAAAGAAAAACATGATCATGCAATCCTTGAATGAATGATTCCAGCTCTGATTAGTGTTAGTGAAGTTAGCTGAGCCCTGGTGATAAGGCAGGAAAATTCCCAGGTTGCCAATAGCTTTGAAAATTATCAGACTCTGGGCAAAATGTAGCTGGCGGCGCGTGGGGCCTCCCTCCGAAGGCGGCATTATTTAAGGCCGTCTCTCTCTTCGGTCTGCTCGATGGACACCCGGCTGCTGCTGCAGCCTCTTCCAGGGGACTGGTGCCAGGGCTGCAGATTAAAATGCTAATGGGGAGTGACCTGAGCATGGACAGCCGCAGGTTTTTTCCTGCCTGGCCGCGTTCGGGCTTTAAATGCCGTTTCCAGAGAGCAGTGGCTGCGATTCCCGAGCGGCTCTGGCCGGGAAAAGGAGCTTGGGGTACCGGCACCAGCCACGACGCCGGGCTGGACTCCGCTCTTTGTTCCAAGGCGCAGGCACCGCCATCAGCTCCAGCCGTTCCTCATTCTATCCGTCAGATTTAAGTAGGAAAAGAAGGGGGAAAGCAACAATGGCCCATCCCCTTGAGATGGGAAAAAATTTAGGAGTGAGTTATCCCCAAGCAATAGAGCCAGGAGCCAGTTTAATCCGATTAGCGCCTGCCGACAATGGATGCTCCTCACCCATTGTGGACAGAAGCTTTCATTTTATTTGTTTCTATTAGCTGAGAACCCAAGATATTGGAAAAGTGGAACTTTTCCCCGACAATCGACAAAAAAACAAATTGAGAGAAATCGTCTAAAGTGTCAATATTGATCTTTTGGCCCTGACTGTGTGGGGAGAAGACTTGTTGAGTGCCCAAAGTTTGCGGCACCCATTGCTGCGTGCTCTTGGTGCTCCCCGAGCAGGGGGTGGTGACGGCTCTTCCCGCTGGGATGGTGGGTGCACAGGGCAGGAACTGCTGAGGTGGAACAGAGGGGTTTTTCTGGGAAAAGACTCAGAGCTCTTCACCAAACCACAGCACTGATAGGAAATGTAGCAGGGCTTTAAACTGCCACACACCTGCTTGTGTAACTCCTAGTTCCTCAGCGAGCACGCTCACTGCAAGTGTCAGTGGAGTTTCCTTCCCATTACATTTCATGGGGAGAAGCTCCTTTCCACACACCTGGAATGCATTCTCCTGTTTCCCAGCACTGTTATCTGCAACAGCCACGGCAGCACTTTCCGGTGCCAGCGGCCCTCCCCCGTCTCTGTGTGACTGTGGCATTGCTCCAGCGAGGACAGGCCACACCTGGGCTCCCTGTGGTGCTGCTGGAGCCACCTCCCTGAACCGCAGGGATTCCCTTCGTGCTGCCCCTGAAGGGCCCTGCAGAGAGCACGAACGCGCTCACACTTCCCGCAGGGCCTACTGGGTTCCCTCACTGACCACACCTGGGCCATGGCCAAAGTTGGGCAGGTTGGTGTGACCAGACCTGCTGCAAGGCCTGGTTCATTTTCCTGGGAGAAGCAGGATGCCCCTCGGTGCTGCCCTGCGCATCCAAACCCCACAGACATCCCCAAGAGCCCTGGGAATGCCACACTGGAGATGTCTGAGCCTGTCAGGTATTGCTGGGCAGTGAGGGGCAGGATGGAGGTGGACACCGAGGTCAGCACAAGGTGGTGACCTGTCCCCTCTAGATCAACACTGCTGGCATTAAAACACAACCTTCAGAGCCTCAGGGATTCCAAGGGGAATGGGAGGAGAGGGATGCGTGGCAGCAGGAGCACTCCCTTCACCAAGAGGCCTTCCTGGGGACCCCCACTGTGGGCTGGCAGTGCTAGCCAGGGCAGCTCGGGTGGTGCAAACCATAAGATTTGGGGTTTACCCCCAAGTTTTTTGCTGTCTGGAAAAGCAAGGACCCACTGAGAAGAGCTGTGTTCCCAGAAAAGGAGCTACACTACAGGCTGGGAGAGGTGCCTGTGAACATGCCAGGCTCCTGGAGTACCTGCAAACTGGAATTCTGTCCTGATCCACATCCTCGCAGGTCAGGGGGAAATTTCCCTGAGCACCATCCCTCTCCTCCCTGCTGGTGCTGCCCTGTGAGTGACAGCCTGCCCTGGGAAAAAAGGGTCGGGGGAGAATTATTTCCCAGAGCTACCCCACAAAAATTACTTCTTATCCCAAAATGGGATTTTTTTTCTCCCCTCGGTTCCAGTGAACGGCTCCAGGTGTTGCGTGAGCAAAGTCATGATCAGCTGCAGTTATTCCAGAGTATGTGCAGAATATTCCAGAACAGGTATTTCACTTTAAATTCATGCCCTGTCTTATTCCAGAATATTTTCCCTGCATAGAGAAGCACTTGGCTGGGGTCTCTGCTTGTTGCCGTGCTAGTGATAAGATGGATTGGCTGATCTAATAGGTCTTTTCAATCTCTGATTTTGAAAGCTAAGATTGGGAAATTAATTTCAGAAAGGTCAAAACAGAGCAAGGCTATCCTGCTGCTGTGTGATGGATCCTATTTTTTTTTAAATCTGCCTATTGAGGGAAAGGTTAGTTATTCAGCATCCTGCAAAAGAAAGAAATAAATAAAGCAGGCCGAGGAACACAAAAGTGTATGGATCTGCTGACCCATTCGCAATCCTCAGTTAATGAGAATGACGGGGAGTGGGAGCGCGGAGAGGCTGCGGAGCCGGGGGCGCCGACCCCGCGGGCAGGGAGGGGGGGGCGGGGTGTCGCCTCCACCCGCACCGCGCGCGTGGCCGCCGCAGTGGCCGGAGCCTGGGAGGTCTGCTCCCATCCCCTGGCTGGGAAAACGCTGAGCATATCCCTGGGGTCTTCACAAAAAATCCAGCTCGAGGCACCGGGGGGACAGAGAGGGGCAGCGGCATCACTTGGGAACCACTGCGGTCGTGGGGAGGTTTGGGGGGTTGTGCTGGTTTTAGCATGGAGAGAAACAGAAGGCTCAAAAGGAAGGGGGGGGGGAAGGGAAAACAAAGGCTTCACGTAGATATTTCTCTGCTTTTTATTTACTTGTTCTCTTCCAAGACAGCCAAACAGTAAAATGGAGAGTAAATTGCTTTAGTGCTTTTAAAGACCAGGGAATCAAGGGGAGAGAAAAGGGGCCGGTTGGGAGGGAATGACTTCTTAATTAACCACAAAATAGATTTATCTTGTTTGTTTGCCCTTTTTTTTTTGGCCTCTCCACATGGTATATTCAGCAACTTGCTGAGGTGTCCTTCCTCTGTCTGCTTCTCTTCTTGTGGATGAGTATGGGATGCTGGAGTTTGGGAAGTGGGGAGGAATCCACCAGTTTCAGCAGCACTGATCAGACCCTGTTCCAACAGCCCAGGGAGATTGTGCTGTGCCTGGGAGGTGCCACCTGCGGGGAATCCTGGTGGCTGCTGCTGTGCCTGGGATTGCTGTGCAGCCCCATCTTCCACTGGGATCCCCATGGGGTGTCCCTCAGGGGCTGCTGCAGGGAGGAATGGGGTGAGGGACAGGCCCAGGCAGCTGAAGAGCTGAGCTCTGGCCAGTCCAGACATCATGAGGCCCCTTTCCCTGATTAAAGAACAGGCTATCTTGTGAGCACTAACCTGAGTCTTCTCAGAGAAAAACCAGAGAATCCTGCTGATTGCTCTGGAGATGGGATCCTGCTGGAATACCTGGCCAACGCAACATTAATTAACACACCCATCTCAGGTGTAATTCAGCCCTGAACCTGTACGAGCCAGTGTCACTTCATAGTTCTGTCTTTGCAGACAAATGCTAAATGTTTATGAATCCAGGGCTGTCCCCGCCATTCCTGGGGCTCTCCACTTCCTGCTTTTCCTGTTGCTTTCTGCAGCCAGCTGTACAAAACCCAGACAGGAATAATGGGTAAAATAAGTATTTCCAGTTGAGGATTCTGCTCCCAGGTTCAGTGGTAAATGGTAATTATAGTCAATATACACAAACTACTTAATTTCCGTAGCACATCAGGCCACTAGAGGTAAAACATAATTTGGGAAGTGGGTTGCATATGTCATTCTGAACACAAGATGCCAAGGAAAATGCCGGAGCACACAAATCATAAGATCTGGGTTATCTTTTACCAGCAGAGAATCCCTAGGAGACACCAGAGCATCTCTGGTGCTGGGTAGAGTTCTCGTACCTTGGGATTTCTTTCTGTAACTTTCAGAGGAAGTCCTCATAATCTTCCCCTATGAAAGTGCATCTTTACTTGCAAGAGAATCCAGGCATCCAATACTTATGCTTAGGGCCAAAAAGGTGTTTGGGGCTTTTTTTTTTTTTTTTTTTTTTTTTTTTTTTTTGTGTCATGGACTTTCTCAAATTCAACCGCTGCTTAACCATATATTTGAATGTTTTATTATCATTAATGAAGTAACTTCACACTGAGTGTGCGCTTGTAGTGAACGGGCATGGAGAAACAGAGTAATTCTTAGTGAGGGCGCCACAAAGGTGTGGTGGCTCTGTTGGCATGTGTGGAGAACAAGGTCCCCAAAAACTGTCCCTGCACCAGCACATGCTGGCTTGTGGCTTAAGCTGCTCCATGGGGGATCCCTGGCCCTGAGAGAGTCTCAGCTTTCCTGGAAGCTTTGCCCTGGCCAAGGGCCCCACCCCAGCACTGCTGTGTGGGCTGTGGGTTCTCAGTCTCCGGCAGATCCAGGGAACACCAGGGGAATAGTCATAAACCCCATTTAAATAGGAGCTGGTGGGAGGGAGAGGGGAACATTACCATCTAATCCCCCTCAGGTTTTCTGCACCATATGTCTGAGCAGCAGAACATGTGAAATGTGTACTAATTACTCTGCCTGTGTCATGTGTGTATATTTTATATGCAGTTCCTGACCTTTTTGTTAATAACTTCACATTATATTCATTGACCTGAAACAAATTGAATTCAGTGGCACTCACTTCAGAATTGAATTACATAGTCTTCTTAATTGGTCTCTTATTTAAATGTGGAAAAGTAACAGTTTACCACCTGTAATTATTCTTTTCCTTAAGAAATTCTTGTGGAGAGTGTGTGTGTGCATGTCCGTGGCACACATGCTGGGGTCCTGTCCGGGGGGAATTTCCACAGGAACCCCAAGCCCAGCTGGCACCATGGGGCAGAAAAAAAAACCGTAAGAGTTCTGTCCCTCCGAAGCAAAACTGCTTGTGAAAGTGTATGAAAGTCTCAGAAGGATCTCCCCTGCTAGGGGAAAGGGCAGCCCTGGGACAGCAGCCCTACTCAGCCCCGCCACCTACGAGCCAGCATTCCCTCACTTTGCCAGGTCCCATCCCAAGCCAGCATTCCCTCGCTTTGCCAGGTCCCATCCCGGGACACGGAGAGCACAGACAGTGGAGGTGGGAGCTCTGGGAATGCTGACCCGCCGTGAGAGAATGGCTGGCTGGAATCTCTGCTCAGCTTTCATCCTTCCAAGGCTGAGTTAATTGCCAAAGCCTTGAGGAGAAGACTTACTCTTTACTTACTATATTTAACTTAAAAATGCAAATGTTATTAGTGTCCCGATCAGTGATAAGAGTGCCTTTGTGCCAGGCTTTAACCTCCATTAGGGGGGATTAGGAGAATGTATCCACATTGGCATTTTCCAAGTGTCACTGTGACAGCACTTGCTGCACAAATGCCTGGCTGTCACACTGAGGTTTATCACCAGGTTTTTTCCTACGAATGCAGACTAATAAGCCCAGAAATTACAATTGCCTCCCTGCCGAATCTGTGATAGGCGGAAATAATGATATCAGTGCCCTGCTAATCTCCTGCCTCCGCGCTTGGCACCAGCCTATTGAGTCACCTGTCATATGCTGCTTTGATGAGGCGAATTCAATCTCTCAGCTATAATGACAATGGAGCCATTTTAATGTTTGGAAATGATTATGTGAAGGTTTCTCTTTGCTCTGTCTTGGCAAGCAAACCAGGTCAGCATTCCGGCTGTGTCTCCCACCACCGCTAATGACTTGGAAGGAGCTGGCCTGTATTAAGTGAATATGCCAAGTTATTAGAAAGGAGATGCCGAAGACAGCTGGAGGGAGGAGACTTTTTTATTTCCTTTTTCACGGCAAGTATGAGCCTGAGAAGATGCTTCACACATGTGAGCATCTCCCACACACCCGCGGTGCTTGGTGGGCCATGAGACCCCCACGCACCACGTGTGGGCAGCCAGAGGCTCCTCACCCCAAAATCCACCTGGGAATAGTGGGCTTTGCATAACAGGCTGCACGGAGCTGTCTCAGTGAACAAACCAAGGTCCCAAACCTGTTCCAAGCCCTCCAGCCTGCTAGTGTGTTGGAAAGGGGGCTGCTGGGGAGCTGCACCCAGAGCCTGGGTGGGCAGCCGTGGAGAGAATCTCCAGTGCTGGATCCACCCCTGCCTGGGTGCCCGTGTCAATTCACTTTGTGGTAGAGACACGGAATTTCTCCTTCTCTCAGGTGTCTCTGTGTGTGAAACTAGGTCACACTCCACCTTTGAACAGGAGCCGAAATACTTGGTTTGTTCATTTGAATATAAAAGGAAAATGACTATGTTTCCTCAAGCTGCCAGAGGTCCCAAATGCATGGAGGAAAGCATCTTCAGCTGGATGAGGGTTTAGGTCACCTTGGAGAAGCACAGGGTCTGTCAGAGCCTGCTGCTGAAATTCTATAGGTTGGGTACAACCTGGGGACTCCTGGTACTGCCCAGTCTTCCAGCTGGCCTCTCCCTGGCGTCTCTCTGTCAAGATCCTGTGGGTATGGGTGATGCAGCCATGGCCCACTCCTGCTGAGAGGCTGGCACATCCCAGCGGGAAGTGACACTTCCCATGCGGTTCCATCGCCACTGCCCTGCAGGAGCCTCTGGCACTGAGGTGTTCGCCATCTTCCCTTGGCCTTCCCTGCCAGGGTATGGGTTTTAACCGATATGACATTAATTTTCCAGGATCTTGACCAAGTCTTTGCTAGGGCAGGGGTAAAGCAGCAGAATTTCAGATGTGAAGCTTTTATTAAGGCGAGTGTTCGAGGCCAGCCCTGGATGGGTGTCCTGGGCCACACTTCAGCGGGTGAAAGGCAATTGTTGAGCTGGAGAGAGGATGGAGCAGAACCCAATTGACCCATACTACACAGGCAGCAGCGCCAAGCCCCTTTCACTGAGGGTCCTTGCAAGGAAATCTTTTTTATTAGAGATGAGTGCTGAAATTATTCCAAGGAAGTGATTATCTGTCTAATAACAACTGTGCCCGCATGAATGACTGCCACAGAAAGAATTAAGGCAGCGGATTTGGAGCTGGGCTGAGCAGGCGTCGGAGCGCCAGTGACACAGGCACACGGGGCTGTCCCCTTGTGTGTGTTTGGAGGGATGCTCCTGCTGGGAGCTTGGCTCTGGCCCCTCTGGTGGGAACGGCATGGGTGGTGGCATCCATCAATGGCGGGATCTCCTTTGGTTTTGGGTACATCCTAACCACCCTGGAAGAGCCCAGCTTGGGCCTGGGCATCATCCAGCTGCCTTGCCAGGCTGGTGCCTGCTCTGGCAGGGAGCTGGGCACCGCCACACCCATGCACCCCCAAATCCATCTCCCCTAATTAAGGCAGCCAATCTAATTAGGGCGGCGGCCCACGCAGCCGCCCTGTGGGGGCACATCAAAGCCAGAGTGGGGCTCACGCGGGCAGCGCAATTACCCAAGTTAAGAAAACATCCCTGTAATTAGCCAGGCAACTCCGAGCACAAGGAATGGAAATTAGTCACAGTGCAATAAATTAGTTGGTGCATATATTACGTGCAGGGAGCACCCCGGGGGCCTCCTGTTTTCAAAGCTTTGGTTTGCAGCCCCATGCTTCTCAATAAAGCATTCATCCCTAGGTGATTATGTGCCAGCAAAAGGAGTTTTTAACTGAATTACAAATTTTCTTTTCTAATTCTTTTGTAGGCAGAATTGGGATCTCTCACTTTTTTCTCTTTTTTTTCTTTTTTTTTTTTTTTCTGAAGGTCTGGCGAGCAAAGCTACTTCCCTCCCCCTTCAGCTAATAATTAATTTTCAGCTTTTCAGGATGTTTCAAGACCCTGCATTGTTTGCTTTAATTGGGAGCAATAGTTAAGGAACTATTTCAGAATTCCTCCCCAATTCTGAACTATTTTAGCTGTTGTTTCTTTCCTGGGGGAAGAAAAGGGGAGGGCAAAGCAGGAAATTGGACTGTAGCAGCACATAACATTTGCATCAAAATAATACAGCAGGCAACAGAAAATCACAATCACATCACTCAGAAGGAAGGAACAGAATACAAATTAAAGGAATCATGTAAATTTTTTGCCATTAAGCTTCAATGACCATTTGAAATGGTGCAAAGCACAAAGGTTTTGATGAGCATCATCCAGTTTGATTATTCATACTTGTGCTTCTGCTTGAATTAAAGTAGGAGTGCTAGAGACTGTTAGAGCAAAATATTTGAATTGGTAGTGAACTCTCACCTTTACTTGCATCCATTTACTTTTCAAATGAATACCAGATAAGTTAGTGCATTTTATAATCGGCCTGTTTTCCAGTGAGTGCTGTCATTACATACCAATTTCTTTTAGAAGTGCTTCCTAAGAAACATTAAATACTTACGAATAAGGATGTGTCCATCACTGGCAGCAGCCCTCTGCGAGCAGGGCGACACAGGCAGGTTGTGTGTCCTCCCTGCCAGGGCTGTGTGCATGGCTTCTCCAGCCCTGTGTGGAGCTGCCAGCAGTGTCTGACCCGGATCTAGAACTCCCTGTGGGTTCCAGGCAGGGATCCAGCCCTGCTGCCCCACCGACTCAGGTGTTGATCTGTGGGTGCTGCAGAGCCACGTGCAGGAACATCTCTCCCAGGCTTTCCAGCAGCAGGCATGGAAGGAAAGAGCACAGCAGGAGCTCTCCCTCAGCTCCCAGCCTGCAGCTTTCTCCCCTGAGCAATCGCTGCTTTATCCTGGTTCCAGCAGTCGCACACGCAGATGGCTTGCAGAGAGGAAAAAGAAGAGGAAAGACCAGGAGTGATGTAGGTTTTCAGGTGCTGCACTGTGAATAATTATGGATGCAGAGAAAAAGCAAGGAGCATTAGGATAGGGTGGCAGGAACCAACCTGGAGAAGCTTCCCTGGGACCTGATCTGACCATCATGAGGGGCTGGCAGGTTTGCTGGGTGCCTTGAGAGCAAAACTGGCCAGATGTTTGTCTGAGAAAATACCGTGGGATTAATGGCCTCAAAAGTTGCAGCAGGAGAAAATGAGATTGGATAGTGGGAAAAATTTCTTGTCCAGAAGAGCTGTTGGGCATTGGAACAGGCTGCCCAAGGCAGTGGGAAAGTCACCATTCCTGGAGACATTTAACAGATGCGTGGACGGGACACGTGGGGACATGGGTTAGTGGTGGCCTTGGCAGTGCTGGGGGAACGGTTGGACTTGATCTTAGATGGCTTTTCCAACCTAAATGATCCTATGAGCTCCTGAAAAAGCCAAAAGGCAGACTCAAAATCAATGCAGAGAATCCCAGAAAGATTTGAGTTGGAAGGACCTTAATGCTCATCTCATTCCATGGGCAGGGATGCCTTCCACGATCCCAGGTTGCTCCAAGCTCCATCCAGCCTGGCCTTGGACAATGCCAGGGATCCAGGGGCAGCCACAGCTTCTCTGAGCAAAGCTAGTTTGCTAAGGAATAATTAGGTTATTCTTAATGAGCAAAGGGCTGGTGATGCCACTCAGAGCCATCCTCCAGCACCATGAGCTTGGTGGTGTCAGCAGAGCTCCTGTGGGCTGGCAAACACCCGCTGCCGGGCCAGCGGGAGCTGCGGGATGCCTCACCCTGCCCCGCTCCGGTGGTCGATAAAATGCCTTTTATTAAGATGAGGGAGGGGGAAATCAATGCGACTACACATCAAACCCGAACAAACCTCCGGTTTAGCAATTCCCGAGCAATCCCTCAGGAGCCAATGAAGGCCGGGTTATTTAAATGAGAAAGGCCGGGATGAATGCCTGCCTTTGTCCGGGCGCTTCCCCAAGGTGATCTGGGTTAAACCCGTGCTCTCAGGGTTAATTATCAGCTGCTTTTCTTTTTAAAATGTTTTTTTCCTTATTGACACAGGGGGGTTGATTTATGTAATATCCATCATAATTCCCAGATTTCTGTAGATTACAAGGTTATCCCCACGCACCACTCCGCTGGCAGAGGGGCTCCACGCTGGCCTCCCGCCTAGCTCCGGCCACCACTGCCCACCTGCCCACTCCCTGGCCCTCCTTAATTAGGGATATTTAATACAAGGGGCTCTGGGGTGCAATTAAAACCAAATAAAACAAAAAGGCGGCATGGAAAAGCGCAGCCCTGCTCTTTCCCTCTTTCTCCCACTCCCCAGTGTCTGTGATGCCTCTCCAGTCCACCAGGGATGGCTTTTGGGGACCATCAGCCCCAGCCCAGCAGAAGCCCAATCCCATTCTCTCCAAATGGGGGGAATGGTCCCCCTTGGGGTCTCAGCCCCACACATGAGCTTGGAGGTCCTGTGGGGCCTCTCCTGTCCTCACCACTAGTTCCATAAACCAGCTGAAGAAGACGCTGGATTGGCATCCTGCTCTCCAAAGCGGGTCTCCAAAGCCTGAATCCCTCAGTCCTGGGGAAGAGGAGCAGTGCCTGACCCCTCCAGTCCCAAGGTTTGAGATGCCCCTGTGGTGCTGAGGAGGTTTCCTCGTGCCCAGTCACAGGAGCAGGGCTGGGCTGGCAGGCAAGAGGAGGCACGCCCAGCTCCCTGCAGACACAGCACCTCAGAGACTTTGGGAAGGAGCGTTTCCTTGGGCTGGCTGCTCCATGTTACTCGTCTCTCCATACTTATTTTTTTTCCTCTCATCCTTGGGTTTTTTGCTGCTTCCCCCCTGCCCAGTGCCTTGAAGCCCCACTGCCTTTGCAGGCCCTTTTCCACATCTTTGTTTTCTGTCTGCTGTCCTGTGTGTGGGCAGCCACAGATTTCTGACAGCGCTGAGCGTGTCCCTGCCGCAAACCATGGCTTTCATGGATCATTCCACTCGACTGGCTGAGAAGAAAACTGCTCTGATAGAAACTGTGTCATAATAGTTGGGAGCTGGATAACAACACCCTGCTGCCAGGGCTGATCTATTCTCCTATGCCAGTGCAGGGAACTGGTCTCCACCAAAGCAGAAAATGGAGCTGGCTTTTCAGGAGGGTTTAAAATCAAGCAGCTCCAGAGTCACCAGATGATGGTTTCAGTAATATTTCTGTTGCCAAGCCAGCCCTTTCATTCTGGGAGGTGCTGGCCTGCAAAACAAATGTCCCACAGCATCAAACCAGAGCTTCCCACAAAAGTTTGACTTTGAGCTCCCCATAGCAGCACTGCTGGGGATGGGAGAGTGCCACTGCCTCTCAGGAGTGACTAAGGGGAGGAGGTGAAGTTTAAGAGCAGCAGCCTGAGCGATGATGAGAGGAATGATGCGTGCTCTGGATTTACTCAGAAATCAAGAATATCTGCCTAGGTTTGCTTTGGAAAGGCAGAAATGAGGGGGCCACTTGAGAGTGAGGGCTGGGCATCTCTGGTGATGGTGGGGAGAGTGACACAGAGTGACAGAGCCACCACTGGAGCAGGGCTGGAATATCTGGCCTGGAATACCTCCTCCCATATCTGGCTTGTGCACATGGTAGTCCACCCCAGCTGGCACCCTGGCAAGGGTCCCTGGGCAATCTGAGGAATTAGTTTAACTCTGGGTCTCCAGTTTGGTTTTCCAGGGGAGGAGATGCAGTCATCGCACAGCAGACATGGAGCTTGCAGCAGGTCCCTTCTGGTGGCAGGTCCCAACTGGAGGCTGCCTGAAAAGTGACGTTTTTCCATGATCTGACACCAGCTGACTTGGATGCTGCAGCCATCCCCACACAGTTGGCCGCTGCTCCCTTTTCTTGGCACGCTTTGCACAGCTGGAGTTGGCTCATGCAATAAATGGACGCAGTTCAAAAATTTGATTCCTCTGAACTTTTTAACCTTACACAAAATGGAGGAATTCTAAGAGCAATGGGTAAAATTCAGTTAACTGAGATGACAGAAAATAATCTACTGAGCATGTACATCAGGCAATTGGAAGCTTTCATACCTTTCAAAAAGGAAATAACCTATTTCTTCCCTTGTTATCTAATGACACAGGAGTTTATTTCTCTGAAAGCAGTTACAAATCTACCTAATGGGGCCTAAATGCTGTTGCCAGGCAATTAGGGGTTCACCATGTGGCTAATTCTTTAATTTCCGTGGCAGCGATTGCAGTGGCAGGGGAGCTGAGGTCCCTGGGCCGTGTTTGCCCCCATGTGGAGCACACCTCTGGCTCTGGGTGCGCCTGTGCTCAGTGGGTCTGCCCGGGGCATTCCTGGCCTTGTCACACCATGACTTATTTGGTGTCTGATCTGTGAGTTATCCCATCCCTCTGAGCTGACTCCAAAGGTTCCTGTGCAAGCTCTCTGAGCAGCCCAGGCAGCTTTTGGTTATGAATGAGTGTGGAGACACACACAGGGACATTATTTATCTAAAATATATAAGCAGGAGGAATCTTCATAAATCACAAGCTGCTATTATCCTGGGGTTCATGACAGGCATATCTTTTTTTCCACGGAAACCAGGAATACATTAAACACCCCAGGCCTTGGAAAGGGACCTTTCAGACCTGTACAATTGCTCTGTTTATCCCATTCTTTTAGCATTTAATATTTGAAGTCTGTTCTACACAATCAATTTTCAAATAACACAATTGATGTTCAAATTAGGATTTAAGCCAGAATTTATTGAGGGAAGCTCCTGTATCTGCCTGTAGGAATATTGTTGTTTATGACCTGAGGAGTGGGATGGTTAATCTTGGAGGGAGAACCTTTGGAAAGCTGTTTTACATTGGGTGCTGCTCATGTCAGGCCTGTTGGGGAGCACTGGAAGGCATGGGGGAAAGGCTGTGCCTGGACCAGGATGCTATAGGAGACCTGGGATGCTGCAGGACATTGCTGCCCTGCAGTGGCACCTCACAAGATCATTCCAGAAGGCCCCTCCTTGGGCTGCACTAATCAAGGGCTGTGCCCAACAGTTTACTACAGCATTTAATTAAACAAATTTACCTTTTGAGGGAAAATCCTTCACAAGCAATTTGGGTTCTGGTGTATCAGAGTCTTTTTTGAGGTGACTAGTGCTTTTAACCACTGTCTAAAGTGCAGGCAGTGTTAATTAGCATATTTAGGATTAAGTAGATTTAGCATGCAGTAATCATTCCCTAATTCAGTAAGAACTATCTCTGGTGAATAGTGGACATTAATGACAGTTGCAAGAGCTTAGATATTACATAATCACTAATTACATTCTGCACAATTAGTGGAGACTCCTCAGTGTAAATGGCTAATGGCTGATTTGTGTCAGCAGCCTGTACAGAAATATAAACAGTCTGCATAATGTTCTGAGGGAATTAGCATAGGGAAGGAGGTTATCTGTGGAGGTGGGAGGCCGGAGGAGCTCCGATGAATGGGCTGAGCCTGGATCCAGTGTCGTGCCTGGAGACACACCTGTCCTTCCTCACAGATGGCCTCAAAATGCCACCACGTGCTTTGGGGCTCTCAGCTCCCATGGGCAAAGGATAAATCTGTCACCCAAGGGCCTCGGGGGGAGTGGTGAGGTGTTCTACTGAGTGCTGAGCGAAGCGGTGCAGAGCTGGCATGCACAGCCAAACCCTTGGTCCATGGAGGCCTCGTGCTCTGTGCCAGGGAGCAGCCGGGAGCGACACACGGCCTGCCAGGGCAGGAGCAGGGCAGGAGCTGGGAGATGCAACCTGCAAGTGCTGCTTGGTTTGTTTGGAGTTTTTTTTCATGACTCTGTCTCTGAAAATAAAAATGCAATAGTGTCTTGCCCTGCCACATTTGGCATTTCCTCACCATTAACCGTTTCCTAAAAGATGAAAAGGATGAGCTTTGCTTTCTGCCCTTCGTGTACGTCAAAGCTGCTCCTTAGGGAGAGGGTCTTCCTTGGGCGCACCTTCCAGGGATTTGGGCAACACTGAGGTGGCAGGCAGGGGAATCAGTCTGTGCCCCATTGATTTTTACTGATGGATTATTAGAAGCAAATTCAGGCTCCCACATTTGTTGTGTGATTAAAATGAGGAAGTGCAGTTATTAAGCTGAGGGAATAGTTTTGGAGAAATCCCAAGCTGGAGACCGGCACTGGGCCCCTATACCTTGAGGTATTGGATATTTTAAATTAAGATTGCATGTGGTTTTAAAAGGCATTGTCAGAGCAGAAGCAATTTAACAAAAGGCAATGTATCTGACAGGCGACTCTCCTGTCTGCCAAGTGCTCTTCTCTGCAAGCGCATTGTAGGGACGAAGATTACATCTCCTGAATATTTTTGTCTGTTGCTCGGTTCATTTTCATAATAATAACTCACATCCGTCTCCATCCTTTCATGTTGAAGGGTTGCAAACTATTACACGAACACACCCGCTCCTGATGCAGCCATCTCCAGGGGACGGCCGGGAGCTTTTGGCAGTGGGGAGCAGGATGTGGCCGCCCAGGGGGACGCTGACCCCAGCGGCCTCTGGTTGGGGGCATGGGGGGTTCTGGGGAGCCCCTGCCTGCAGCACACCCCACCTCATACCTCCAGCACAGATCTATCGGTGCATGTCTGCTGGGGAAACACAGGGCAGGTGAGTCCCGGTCCTGCCTGTGCCTGGGGGGGACCCGCAGAGGGGACACATGGGGCCCAGAGAAGCTGTGGCTGCCCCTGGGTCTCTGGAAGCATTCCAGGCCAGCTTGG
The DNA here is from genome assembly GCA_013397155.1 of Irena cyanogastra. NCBI lineage: Eukaryota > Metazoa > Chordata > Aves > Passeriformes > Irenidae > Irena > Irena cyanogastra. The sequence goes on along the minus strand of VWZV01006346.1, from coordinate 179,036 downwards.
ACAGGACCTGGAGTGACCTGGGATAGTGGGAAGTGTCCCTGCCCATGGCAGGGGGTGGAACGAGATGAACTTCAAGGTCTTTTCAAGCCAGGCCAGTCCAAGATTCTGTGTCTGAAGGAAAATGCCTCAAAGCCCTGGAAGCCTCAGCGAGGCTACTTCTGCCCCAGCACACAAGTGACTGTGCCCCGTTCCACACCCCCAAGCAGGACTTGGGGAGGATTTATAACGTTTACAATGTTGTTTCCCAGCTACTGGGATGTTCAGAGTCGAGGCTGAACATACTGGCCTTTGGGTACCTTGTCTAGAAATCCCATTTTTTCATCTCTGTGGGGCCAGTGGCCGAGCTGGCATGAGATAAGGAGAGCAATGGTGGGGCTGAGGCCAGCAGGATTTCTCCTCGGCATGATGGGGAGGAGCAGTTCAGCGGGGCAGATGTGCCACGGAGAGCACCATGTTCAGTTAGGGTCTCTCAAAGCCACGCTCCTCGGTGTCACCAGTGACTTTTCCATGGCAACGACCAAGCACGGCGCGTGCCGTGCCCTCCCGCCGTTGGCCTCAGAGCGTCCAGGCTCCTCCAGCCTGGCTCTGGGGGCTGGAGACAAGTAACAGGCCCCAGTGTGGGGCAGCATTTCCTAAGTGCTGTTTGCAGAGGCAGGTGCTATTCCTTACGTTATCACCAGGACATTTACATCTCACTGATTGGCATTGTTGTCTCAAAGACGGTGTTTTTCCTGCTGAGAAACTGCATTAGATCTGCGAAACGGAGCTCATTTCCATTCACGAAGCAGTGTCTCTAGAAATGACATGCAGTGCTTGAAACTGTTTATTTCCAAATTCAGGCCTCCTCCGCATCAGTCATCAGCTTCAATTACCAGTTTTCCGGAGCCGAGCCATCAGGCAGTCTGACACGAGGGTCCAACCTAATTCCCACCTTCTCCAAAGTCAAGAGCATAATGTGCAGATGAAAAGGTGGAAAATAGCCTGGACTTCATTAGCATGCAGAGCCTGGCTGTTCATTTGCTTGCTGCGAATGGAAGTTCTGACACTCGGCGCCTTCTGCAATATGAGAAAAGTCCTCTTCAGAGTATATGATGTCCTCACCAGCCAACAAAGGTCATCAAAAAGGCAGGCGCTGACCTTGCTCCCTGCTCTTCATGACTAGTTTATTGATTCCAGGAACACCTCATTACATGCTGGATCAACATATTATTGCCATGTTCAGCGGCTGAATTGTTTACAAGTGTCTTTATAACCAGCAGAAAGCCTTCCGGATGATGCATGACTACACTCATTTGGATGTGACCTGCCAATTAGATGTTATCCGATCCGGTGCCGTGTGTCCTGATCCTTGACCGGGCCCGCTGCCCTGCATCAGCATGGGCCCATTTACTACTTCTTTCGAACGGCTCTTTGGCAAAGTGTCCATTAGCCTGTCAGTCTGTAAATACTTTATTTTTTTACCTCGGCAGCAGTGGAGGCGCCGCCGGCGCTCCCACTCTGTCATTTGCTATGCATGAGGTTCATAATCAGCTGGGGGAGGCAAGGGGGTGTTTTATGGCAGCGTCTGATGGACCACCCCATTTGCAGTCAGCATACATGGCTAGCGCTCCTGCGCCACATGCCGCCTCACCACAGGGACCCAGCATATTTTATTTCAGCACCGACACCGCAAGGCTGCTGATTTATCGGTGGGGGGAAGGCAGGAGCGAACCCCACCCTGTGTTCAGCCTCCCCCTGCCCTGCCTCCAAAGGCCCCATAACTTACCACCCAGCAAATGCCTTCCCCCTTCTCCATCTTTCTGGCGCTTTGCAATCTCCCTCATTTATATATTGCACTGCATTATTTATCCCAGCCCACAGCCTGGGGTATTTACATGTGCAGAGATGTGAGAACTTCAGAAATAAATCACAGGGCATGACTACTATTTTAATCTCTCATTACAGACACTTCTGTGGCCCCATAAAGAAAAGAGTGGTGCAGCGGCTCGATGAGCGAGTCCGTAAAGAGAGATCTTCTGTGCCAAAAAGCGGGGCTGAGATCGTGGCTTCCGCGCACCAGAAGTCTGCACAGGCTGGGGTTTTGATTTTTCCACCTCAGCCTTTGATGGTGGTGAGGTGGCTGAGATGCCAAAGGAAACTCCGTGCAGCTGTGGATGTGGCTAATGTGGCAGTCTCAAGATGTCTGTGGGGGCCGTGGCCTAGCTGGAATATGATAAAATGTTCACACACAAGGCACTCTCTGCCCAGAGCTCTGCAAATGTTAATCCAGTTGCCCAGCACCCCTTGGCAAGTGGTAGTGCTGAAATCCCCTTGCTGGTTAAATTCAAGGACCAGAAGGGCTAAAGAGCTACAAGGGTGAACCCACAGCCCAATAATGCCGCATATCCGGTATCTTGCTCTCCAGAGCCAGCATTTTGTCTTCACAATCCCAAAACCCATCATGCCAGGCCCTGGGCTGCTGAACCACAGGAATGTGTCAGGAGGGAGGGATGCCCGTGCTGAGTGACAGAAAACAGCTGAGGGTTCAATTCCCTCCTTACAACATGAAGCATTGGGAATTGGGGGCTGCAAAAGGGGGGATTTAAATTCCTTAAAACGGTACAATTAGCTTCCAAAATAAAAACTGGAATGTGTTTGTTTAATTAGAGCTGAGGCAAAATACACACTCAGCTCAAACCAGCCTCAGGCTCCAGAGACAGCACAGTGCATTGATATGAATTTTGGAAAGGAGGGGGGAAAAGGTTCCATTTCCTAGCAAATCCCTGGCTCTGGGCAGCCCTGGAGCTGCTGGTGTTGAATATTTGGAGGGCTGATTCCCCACAGTGAGCTTGTGAGCTCGGAGCTGGCGCTGCAGCCAGGTAACTGCAGGCTGGCACAATGGGAATAGAGCATGGGAGCTCCAAATCCCAAATGTGGGATCTCTACCCGGGCACTGGGATCTCCCTCCCCCAGGGGCAGGTACCAGGTCTGGCGTCTCCCACAGCCCCAGTGGGGTGTCTGGACTTATTGTCGCTGGGATAAGCCTGCAGTGGTTTATCAAGCCCCAGACATCCCTCCAAATTTGGCACCTCATCCCTTCCCTTCTGTTTGTGTCCCTGTTTCTGGATTTCTGTTTGTGGTATAAATTCTCCTTTTAAATTGGAGAAAAAAATCAGCTCTTTATGACAGCAGACATGAAAGTTGTAGGACTAGGGAGAAGTGCATTAACCTTTCCTTTAGCTTGGAGAACTTCATAATCTTTTTAAAGTGAATTTTTTATTAATTTTGGAGTGATGCTTAATGCCTGAGGGGAGTGAGGAGCAGTGGCATTGCCAGTGGAGCTCTTTGCCACTCTATCTTAAGGTCAGGCCTGTGAGTGCTGCAGGAACCACAGCCTATGCAGACATGGAATCATGGAATTGTTAAGGCTGGAAAAGCTCTCTAAGGTCACTGAGTCCAAGTATTCCTCCAGTGCTGCCAAGGCTGCCACTAAACGGTGTCCCCAGGTGCCACATCCACACATCTTTTAAACCCCTCCAGGGATGGGGACTCCACCACTGCCCAGATACAGGGCAGGAGCAGCTAAGCGCCACATCTTCTCATACAGTCCATGGGGGTGAATTAAACTGGTATTGCTTGGCCAGCCTGGAGCTGGACCTTTGTATCCATGTGGGGAAGGATGAGGGAGGCACCTCAGTTTTATTATATGATTGGGTTTCACTGGGAGAAAATCAGGATGTCCTTCCTGGGCTGAAATTTGGATTTAGCAGGGCAACTGTAAACCATTCCTCCTTGGAGACTGGGGCAAGGAGACAGCCAGGAGAACCCAGCACCTTTCCAGGGGGTTGTGTGGGGAAGGAAGCAGCTGAAGGGCTGTAAAATGCTGCACCCGGCAAAAGCAGTTCATGGGGCCACAGACCTCTCATGGATCCACCTGGAGCCCAGAGCTGGGGGACGGAGCCCAGAGCTGGGGGACAGAGCCGGGCCCCGTGGCACATGCAAGCCTCTCCGAGTAGTGGACACACACCAAGCAGGGTGGGCTCTTATTAATTACTACTAATTACTTATTTCACATATCATTCTTGATGGGGTTTTGTTGCAAAGGGCTGCTCATATTTTAGGCATACGCAGGGCAAAATCTTTATCTGTCCAGCTGAATCCCTAGGCTGGGGCTCTGAAGCCACCAGTGCAGCCCTCACCAATTGTTTCCAAACTGAATAGTCATTGGGTTGGCAGATAATTCAGAAACTATTTGTATGAGCTGTTTATCAAGTTATTAACTGCACAGATGTTGTTTGGTTGAAGAGCAGCTGAACCTTCTCTCTGCCAGCCGGGGAGACAAAGGTCTGCAGGAATAATTGGAGATGTGCATGGAATATTAAATTAATTTACTACTCTTAATTCTTATGCAAATCCTGACCTCTGATAGAGCCTATCAATTACCCTGCACACAGGGAAAAGGAAGGAGAACAGTTTCTTTCTTTTCTTTCCCCTCCTCTCCTTTTTTTCCTGTTGTTCTCCAGTTTGGGGTTTTGTTTCTTTGTTGTTGTTGTTGTTTTGTTTGTGGGTTTTTTTTTTCTTTTGAAAGAGAACTTGGGAAAGGAAATATTTGTGGGAGAAAAAAAAGCCATTTATTTGTGAGAGAAGCAAGGGGCCAGGATTATTTAATTGAATGTCCTGGTTGCAGTGATGTCCCCTGGGAGACAGGGCACAGTTTTTAACATTGTGGGGTGCTCAGGGGAGGCCTGGGAATGTAGGCCAGAGCTGGGCTGGAATAGTTCCACATGCTTTCCCAGGAGGGGCCCCACTCTGCCAGCACCGTGGTGGACTCAAGTGAGAGAGGGCTGGAGGCCCGGGCTGATCCTGGCTGGGTTTTGGTGAGGTTGGGGGCAGGAAGGGGCCCCTGGCTCCACTGGGATCCAGTCAGGGTTCAGGTGGCTTTTTGGGGAGGGCTTCCTGCACTGGCAGTGGGGCTGATTCTGACGGTAATTACCAGGGAAGAAGAAAGGGAATTTGTTGTGAGATCCCAGGTAAAATGAAGCAGGATTTAATTGGTCCTCGTTAAACAGAGCTGGGTTTCTAATATGGAGAAAGGCCTCGTCCGGGCAGGGTTTAATTGGGGCTGTCTGTGCTCTGCTCAGCCGGTGCTTAAAGGCAGACGCCGGGCCGTGTTCTTTCATCCCATTTTCTAATAAGGATAAATAAACAGGATGAATAATGCCATTGGTCTCTCCTTTGACCCCTGTGAGACCCCAGCAATGCAGTGCTGTTCACCCCAGAGCTGCTCCCTAGGATCCATGAATCCAATGCAAGCTGGATCCCTCAGCACATAGCGTCCAGTGCGGCACCGACGGGCCCCGTTAGCAGGACCCTCAGGTCTAGCTACAGAGCAATTTGGGGAATTCTTTGGTTAGTGGCTGTCAGAGAGGAGCCTGAGGAGGGGATGGGGCTCAGGGGGCAGGAGGGGGAAAGGAGAGAGAAAAGAATGCAAAATAAAATTATGTCTTTCCTTTTTATTTTTCCTTTTTTAGTATTTTACCCCCGTAAATCCTGAGAAGCGCTGGGAGACTGCACTGCCCCTCTCGGGTAATTTCATTTATCCCGCAAATCTAATTACCAATCCGTGGCTGACATTAATACAGATCTAATGAGGCCAGCGATGACCAGATTATCAGGCAAGAGCTGACAGAGCCTTAAAGGCATATCGAGCCCTGCCGTCAGTGGGACCTGGCAGGG
>VWZV01006346.1:98812-173028 GCA_013397155.1 Irena cyanogastra | reverse complement strand
GGGGGGGGGGAAAGAAGAAGCCGGAGCCCAAGGAGTCGCTCTGCAATTTATTCCAAGGGGTGGCTGTTGAGAAGGCGGCAATTTGCGGCGGCCGGGGGTTATTTAGTGCTATATGAAATCAAATGATCCTATTGCTCAAATAACAGTGTCTGGGAGGAGAAGCGAGCGCGCTCCAAAGGTAATTGTCTCCAGATGATATTCCTATTATCCCCCAATCCCGGCCTAAACACCGCCAGCGCCGAACTGGAATCGATACGGAGGGAGGAACGGGGGAATCCCGGGGCCGAGGAGAGGCATCCCCGGAATTGACCCGCCTCGGAAAGGGAGGCAGGGCTTCGAGAAGACCCTAAATTCCCTGTGGCTGCTGCCTGTCCGTGCCTCGGCGGGAGCTGTAACACCGGCGGTGAAGCCGAGCCCGAAGCGCAGGTAAGGGACCTATCGGGGGACGGGGAGTGGGAACCCGGGCCCTTCCGTGCCCCGGCCGGCAGCCGCTCTCCGACTGGACCCTTCTGCATTTCTTCACCCCAGCCCAGGCTGTCGGGTGCGGTGCGACCTCCCGCGGCCCCGGTCCAGCCCCGCCGCGCTCGGTCAGCCGCTGCTTGCGGTCACTGTCGCCTGCGGTCGCTGCCGCCTGCGGCCGGTCCTGTTTGCCCGGAGCCGCTGGAAGCGCAGGCAGACCAGGGGCGGCTTCACTCTATCCATCCCCTGGGTAGCGGATGGAGCGGCGGCCCCCGCTCTCCGCGGCGCTGCCCGATGGTAAAATCGCCGGAATTCAATGGCTCGAGGGAAAATCCAAGGGCACGGAAGGCGGTGAGGGGGAAAGAAGCCAGCGGCACTTACCTGGGCGGGGGTCCCCGGGGCAGGGTCCGGGCTCGCTCCGTGGCCGCTGCGGCAGCAGGGACAGAACGCTCAGGGTGCGGCAGCCCAAGGCGAGCGGCGGCGCCGCAGCTGCTCCCCAGATTCCATCGAGGCGTCCCCCGCGCCGCCCGTGGGTTGGCCGGGGTTCCACCAGGAGCTGCGGGTACTGGGATGGGGCTTTTCCCCTTTCCGCCTTTCTTTGTCAGCCTTTTGCCTGGGCGGGCAGCGCGTCCCCGGCGCTTCGGGCACAAAGAACAAACATGCTCCTCCTGCAAAAGAAGTAATGCGAGTATTGAGGGAGCCAGACTCCGGGCTGGGGCACTCAGGAGTGTCCCAGAGGGGCAGCTCTGTGCTCCGGGGGGCCAGGATTTGCCCTGGACCAGTAACAGCGGGAGGTGGCTGTGCTGAGCTAGCGGCGACACTGCGGGGAGAGGCAGGAGGAGAATGCTTGGGGTCAGGCGCCTCTCTCGGGTCAGGTCCTCATGAGAATTGGGCACAGGTCACCCTCCGGGCCGCCAGGAGAGGCTGGTGTGGTTTGTGTGTCTGCAAACGGGCAAAGCATTTGGAACCTGAAGCCTGGAAGTGAGCCCCAGCCTTTGCTCACCTGTGTGTCCACCCCACACTGCCTCGCAGGTACGTTAGAAACGCATTTTTGAGCCCTGTCAAAACGTGCTGTTGGAGGATTTATCCCATCTCTGCTCGAGTCTTTTTGTCAGCTTCAGCCTCAGGTTCCTATTTCTGTTTGGCATGTTCTAAATGGAGTGCAGGGCCCAGGAGTGCTGAGCTCTGAGCAGACACAGCTTAATTAATTGAATAGTCCTGTGCTTGTTCTCCCGCTTTTTACAAACAAATGAACAGTTGACGTGTGTGGATCCTTTCATTCACCACCAGAAAAATCCTGTGCACAGGAAAGGGGGAAAATGTCTAATCAGTCACAGCAAACCAGCACAGTGGTTTGGAGTGGGAAATGAAAGATACCTCATCCACTCAAACCTGGATTTCACAGCACTGGAGGAATGGGAGAGGCAGGGTGCAGGACTTGCCCCAGGTGGGACCTGGGCTGGCTACACAGGCAGCGCTTCCTCAAAGGCAAGCCAGCTTCCCCCAGCACTCCCAGGTTCGAGCACTCAGCTCCAGACCTCTGGCAAAAGTGAAACTGGAAAAGAGGCAGCAGCCAAGCTGTGCCCAGGCAGGAGCTTGGGGTCCCCTATAGCATGAGCACGGAGCGCCACACTTGCTCTCCTGCGTGCCCCTTTTGCTGATCCGCTTGCTTTTATTTCCCAAAGTCACTGCTGACCTGCAGGTGTTCCTGCTGAGGCACAGACGTGGTGGGCAGAGTTTGAATGCTGGGGTGTGAGGAGGCCAGGGATCCTCCAGGGACCCCGTGTTTGTGTGTCTGTCCCAAGAGGTGTGCCCCACTGCCCATGCTGCCAGATCCAGGTTCCTGGCCCCACGAACCACATGACTTGCCCAACTGCCTCTCTTTGTTTCAAACCCTTGGAGCCTGGAGCACTTGTTGAACCTGATGATGAGTGCATCACAGTGGCTGACAATTAGGAAATAAATATAATTTGAAGCATTTTTGGGTGGAATCCAGTCATACATAGATGGGCTCGTTGCTGTTGTTATCATATTGAATATTCCTCGTAGTTGGGATATTTGTGCTATGCAGCAGCGTCCCTGGCACAGCACGGCATTATCTCACTGTGCAAAGGCTTCATTAATCAAATCAGACAATGGGCCAGACGCATCTCTTTGATCCCGGGCGCTGGGATCCTCAGGGCTTTTCACCTTGTCCAAATGCTTCATCCCTGTCAATGCAGGCAGCAGCTCTTCAAAACCGATGGCTCTGAACTGTGGGACTGACAGGAAAACGTCTAATCCAGTTAAAAGAATTTCCCAGTTATTTTATATTCTCCCTTTAATTTTTCATAGCTTGTAGAAGCTAAACGTCTTCAGTCTTTCTGTCTGTACATGAGATTAAGCCAGTCATGTGTTAAAACACTAATGAAAGAGCCTAATAGATCTGTGTCCTTTAAAGCAGCAGCAGTGGCAAGCACTGAGATCGAGGAGGATGGAGTGGCCTGGCCGAGCCATGGCCCGCTGGCAGGAGCTGCAGAGTGGACAGCAGTGGGAACAGCGTGGCTGTGAAGATGCTGTTCTCCTGAAAGAGGATCCTGGCAAAAACATGGCTTGGTGCAGAGGACGGCACGCCGAAGGCAAGGTAGGATCTTGTGTGCTGGGAACAGGTATGGCTGCAGTGCCCCCTTTTCCCGACTGCAGCACCGCATGCTCCAGGCGCAGAGCTGGCAGCAGAACAGTCAGGCAGAGGGAGTCCTGAGAGCCCCCGGAGGGATGGTCTCCATCCCACATCTGTGAGGAGGGGAGCTCCTGGTGCCTGTGGCAGTCTCTGCATTGTGCCGGGTTCTGTCCCCTTAGGACAAGCTGCAGCTGAGTGGTACCCTGGTCCTCCCAGCCATGGGACCCCAACGGGCACTTGTGGCACTGAATTTGGCTGGGTGTTGTGAGCCATTTCTCCTGCTTGCAGTCTGGTCACTGCAGGCCTGAAGGACATACTCCAGAATTACCCTCTCTTGAACAGAAATACACCACAGCTAGTTCAGCTTGAGGAACAGAAGTTGAAGGAACCGTGGCACAGGGCACTCACAAGTGTGAGGTGTAGATGCTTTCCGTGAGATGAGAGTTGAGCCCTTTGGCTGTGAGTGGTCTGGTTCAAATTCAGCCTCTGGGCTCACATCTCAGAAAGCCTGAATTCAGTTCTCATTTCTCTGGGGACAGGGAAACCCAACACTGTCAATCTCCTCTTTCCTCCTCAGACAGCAGCAGACACTTGAATGGAGACTCCTCATGTTTACAGCCTGGTCACAGGAACAACTGAGACCAGAAATCTCCCTGACATCCTCTCTGGATGCTTGGCCTTGGAACAGCCTCATTTGTGCCACACCCGCTCCCTTCCGCTTGTGGAGCTCCTATGCTGCACAGGACACTGGAAAAGTACTTGGAGATGGCTGGAGAAGGAAGGGGGCTTCCTGGAAAATGGTCTCTAAACCAGGCTCTTCCCTGTGCCATGGCTTTTCTGGCGCTCATTAATATCAGTGGTATGTGCTTATATCTCAATTCTCCAGGATTAATTCAAAATCCACGGACAGTGACATGCCTAGGGGCTTTTCAGTTATGTCACTGGGCTTTGGCTAAGGCCCTAACATTTGTAATAAACATGACATGCTTTTAACTGCTGCAGTCTCCAGGTTTTTGTGTACTCAGCCATTAGGTTCTGCATTCCAGGTTCTTGCTGGAGGAACTCTGTCACCTGCCCCGAGGGAGCAGATCTGAGACCAGATGTGGTGTGCGCTGCTTGTGCATCAGACACGAGTAATAACAAGTTTCGAGGAACTGTACCCCTTAATAAAGGCATTTTATTACATTTAAATGAATTAAAATGTGAACATTAAATTCAACATGCTAATTACTGTTCCCAGGCATTGCCACTGACAGGAAATGGATCCTCACAACTGCTCTGCTGAGATTGCTCACTGCCATTACTGCTCTTTGGTTCCTGGTGTGTTATTAGTGCTCTGCATTCGGGACTTGAGTCATTAACAAAAAGGACTCATATTGGGCATTATGTAAATTCTCTGTATGTTTTCACACAGCTACTAGGGCCTGTGTTATGTGTCTCATTGAGGAAAAGAAAAGCAAATGCATTTGGCTCTGCCCTGGCTTGTGGGACAGGGATCACTCAAGCACAGAGAGGGAAAACCTCTCCCCAGCACATCCCTGTGTTTCTGCAAATCCCTTTCCAGGGCAATTAGTCCCCCCCGCCGCCTGCTGCATGTCCCATGTCCTACCACAGACACCAACAATTCCTGCTCTGTAAGGAGTTTCCCACTTTTCTGGGAGCGAGGGGCTTCCCATCCTTGCAGCAGGCATGTGCAGCACATGGATCCATTGCCCTGGAAAACTGGGAAAGCCTGCCAGGGGTCTCTGGTAGGTGAGGGGCCTGTGGCCAGGTGCTCAGCTCTATGAGGCCAATCCCACACCTTCTGGGATACAGTTATGTCCCAGAGGAAAGGGGGATGCTAAAGGACACATGGTTGCCTCCCTAAATGAAAAAGAGTGTAAAGCTGTTCAGATTAGTGCACATCAATCCCTGCACTGGAATCAAGAGATGCTTTGGTTTGGTAGCTATTGGGGACAAAGCCACTATTTCGTTCAAAGTGTATTTAATGTGACAGAAGCAGGTGGCTTTCTTTGACAGTCTTACAGCTCTTATCAGATTACATAAAAATTAAATTAAAACAATCTAAAAGAAGTGTGAAGTACTGCAGGGAGAATACAAATAAAACACTCCTCTTTGTAGGCTTTCAGGGAAGGGACCACATTCCTTATCAAGGATGGGAGGATGGAGATTATTATTGAGTCAGTTATGAGCCCAGGGGCTGCGGTGAGCACTGAGACACAGAACAAAGTGGGAAATACATTGGGGGAACCAGGCTAAGGCTCCTTATTTTCTTTATTTTTTGTTAAATAAATAGCAGGATGTTCAGCCCTGCCTGTGGTTCAACACCCTGAGCCCCCGCTCAAGGTCCACAGTGAAAAAAATCCTTCCAGGGCTGCCCAGGAGACAAACTGTGCAGCCTGATGGGTCAGGGACCATCAGCCCCTTTCCACCAAACCCTAAAACTACAGTTTGGGAATAAGGCTTCCAGTGGGTTCAGGATTTCAGACAATGCTGGAAGCGCTTGGAAGTTTTGCACTGTTTTAGGTGTTCTTTTAGCGAGCACAAATATTTCCGAAAGCAGGCCCAGATTCCACCTGTGGGCTCTTGTGAAGGTGTGAGGGAGATCTCCAAAACACATCTTTGCTTTCAGTAAACAGAAGCAGCGGAAAGAACAGTCCTCATGACAGGTGCTTTTTATGGGAATGCAATACTAAAAGGCTCCCAAATCCTCTGCTGGGCATTCCTGGAGTGGGAAAGCTCTGACTCAAGCCAATGTTCTCCATACTTTGTTGAGCCGGGTATTTAGATGGACACACATGGTCTGAGCCAGGCTAATTTGAGGGTAGCTGGGTGCCACTACCTCCATTCCACAGAGCTTTTCACTCTGTTTAAATCCATGGAGCTGAGATGGAGGCTGCAGGTGTTGGAAACACCAGGAAGGCTGCTGGATCACCAAACCCAGTCTAGGAATCCCAAAAGCTCTCAATCCCCCCAAGGCCAGGGCATGTCCCCAGCTGGAGCCTCTAGCTCTAGCTGAGCTTTTGTGTGTGTTCTTGGCCAGAAGTTCTAACAAAGGGTAATTACTGTGATGATCTCGCACTAATTTTACACCGATCGTCATCCTAATTATGCTTAAGCATTTCACTGCTCTCCGCAATATTGTCTATTGATGTATTGCTTCTCCTTCATTTCAATTATTCCCACAGTGTTCAGATTTTATTGGGGCCCTAGAACTTAATCGCTCATTTGGCAACTTCCTCTCGAAGGGATTGAAGTTTTTACCTGGAAATGAAAGGCGGGTGTTTTGTTTTCATTCTCCAGCTGGAGATGTGAATGCAGGGCTGGAGCTGACTGTAGCTTCTCCCATATGAATTTTGGAGAGGTGACAGCACTAGAAGGACACAGTGGCACTCCAGAGGATGAGGAATCAGGTTTTTTTTTCCTTGAAAACCATGATGTACAATAAACTCGACAAAACCAACTGTAACTGTTCAGCAGCTCCCAGTTATTTTTTTGATTGGCGCTTTGCAAATTTCCTCCCTTTCCAGGGACACAGATCCTGCCTCGCCCCAGGTGCCCTCCAGCACCGAGCTGGGGGCTCAGCTAGGCGAACAGCAACACCCACGGTAACAACGTGGTGGTGAGAGATGGGGTGACGATAAATAATGATTAAAAAAAAAAAAAATAAAACGCCTTCAAGGCTTCCAAAGCGCCTCTGGGCGGCGTAGGCTGCACCCGCCCATCCCCATGGCAACGCGGGGCGGCACTTCCGGGGTCCCGCGCGGGGCACGGCGGGAGCCGCACGTTGGCACCGGCGGAAACCGCGGGGGGTCATCGGGATCGGGAACGGCACCGGGAATGGCATCCGGATCGGGGCCACTGGGACTGCCCCCCGCGACCGGCAGCCCCGCAGCCGCCCCGCGCCAGGTGAGCCGGGTCCCCCCGAGGGGTGATTTGGGTTCGGTTCCCGCCCCAGGCGGGGGAATGCTTTTCCCCGCCTCGTTCTTATCCATCTCCTTCTTCTTTTTCCCTTCCATATCTAAGTTCTGGAGGGGCTGAGAAGTCAGTCACCAGAGATTCAGCTCCTGATCGAGGGACCAGCCCGGGACGTGTAACTAGACTTTAACTCATCCCTCAGACTCTCTTGCCCGGGGTTTAGTTCCTGATGCTGGTCCCTTGTCCATCCTGTACGTGGCAGTGCCCACGTGCCCGGGCACTGCAGCCTCGGGGGGGTTTGTTTCGCTGTGTTCTGCCCCAGGAGACTTTCCCTGGGTATCTCTGTCTGCCTGAGTAGCTGCTGCAGGCTAGCCAGTGGGGTACTGAAAAACCTCGCTGGTGGGGAGGGAATGGGCTTTGCAGAGCTGAGGAACGCAGTGTGCTCTGCGGGATGGGGGAGTGGGAAATGGGATCGGAGGCAACGGCTGTTCACATCCATTGGCTTCTTCATTCCTTAGGATATCGGTGTTCTCCACTGAGGCAGGAAAATTACTTGAGGAAGTGCAAAAACAAGATCTTGAAATACGCATTTGCTTGACTGTCCATCGCATAAGAGGAAATTGAAGGGATGAGATCCCAGATAGAGTGTGGCTGTTAAATTGTGCACATGACACGAAACCCTAATCCTGCTCCAGGCTGTGGCAGGATCACACGGCTAAAACGGACGTCTTGATCTCCCAGGCAGAGCAGCAGGAAGAGTTTTTCCTGTCTCCCTTCTTTGCAGGGAAACTGCAAGGGGATGTCTCTGTGTGTGTAGAGAGAGCCAAAAACCACAGAAACGTGTGCCAAGACATGTTGGGATGTGTGATGTCCCCTTCACTGCCACACCTTGCTGCCTAATGACAACCTGATGCTGCTCCTGAAGAGGCACTTGGCTTTGCTCGTGGCAGGGTTTGCAGTGAGAATCTGCTGGAAGGCTCTCTTAGTTATTTTCTGGTTTTTGCTCAGGGCATAGTTGTTCAGCCTCAGGTAGAATTTGGAACTGTTCAATAATGGCAACTTCACGCTGTTCCCAAAACCACCTTCCCTATGGGATGGCTTTAGGTGAGGTGGGGGTGACTTTGTTGTTCAGCATGTGTCCGTCCCATGCCTGGTGGCCCAGCGCTGTTCCAGGCTCTAAGCACCGTCAAGATTCCTGGTGGACACTTGTTCCTGCAGCAGTGCTGCAGGTGGGGCTCACTTGCCTCTAGATGGACATGGCTTGGATGCCAAGAGGGAAATATGAGCTTGGTTTCAAGTTCAGTTCCTAAATAAAATTCTTGGCTGGTATGTGGAGTCTGTGAGCTGGGAGAAGTTTTGGAAGTGTGTTCTAATCGATCCCTGTGGCAGGTTCAGGGGAGCTGTCCTGGGAACAACTCCAGCCAAGTGTTTCTTGTGTGGAAAGCAGTCTGCTGTGGGATTGTGAGGTAGGAAGGGGAGGGATGGGCTTGGGAACTGCCCATTGTGGGGTTCAGAGCCCTTCCTGGGCCATCTGGGGTCTCTGGCTGTTTTGATGGGTCCCGTGTGGATGTTCAGGCCTCTCTTCCCTTGCCAGCAACCCTGTTCCATTGAGGAAGAAAGAGAGGGGTGAAAGTTTGGAGTTGTTCAGAGCTGGGCTCACAGATGAATCTGTAACTCCCAGCAAATCTGACCTCTCTGCTCAGCAAGGGCTGTTCTCTGAGAAACCTCTTAGTTCTGGCGTTTAGACCTCAGATGCTGAAATACTTAGACCTCAGATGGTGAAATACTTTTATCTCACTGTATGTTGTTTTCTTCCAGTGAAGCCAGAAGGCTGGAATTAGGAAGGCAGAGAATGGAATACACAATGGCTGATCCACACCTGTAAGCCTGTTTAAAAGCTTCTTAGGGGTTATTTTATTTTAGTTACAAAGGTTTAATTATCTTGGAATGCCTTTAAAATGTTGTCTTGAAGGTTTTTCAGCAATAATACATTTATATTTATGTTAAGTGTAATGCAAAATTCATGTCTTCAAGTTATTGGTGAAATAGCTGTAGCAGTAACATAAATGCCTCATTCTGTGGATACTAAAATCTTGGGAATAACCAACATGCAGGTTGGCTAGGCCATGCTGGAGAATCCCAGGATCTTAGAAAGGTGAAAGCTTTAAGAAGCCCTAGGGGATATTCCAGAGTCTGGTCCTGCTCCTTGGATTCTTTCTGCAGCCTCTATTTAATGTAAGTTGCATGGACAGTCTGTTAAAAAAAAAAAAAAAACAAACAACAAACCCAAACCCTAAACAGTAAACCAAACCAACCCAAAAAAAAAAAATTTCCAAAAGTCCCAACAGCCAGAGAGGACGGAGCAGTATCATCCAGTGTTCTATTCGTTTCCTCAAAGGTGTTCTATAAAGCTCCAGGGACTGAGTGCTGGGTGCTGTGGAAGTCCCTCTTCTGAAAGGGGCAGAAAATGCAGATTAAAATGAAAGAAAACATGTCTCGGCAGGTGGCACAGCATCACATGTACTTTGTTTCCTGATTTTATTTGATTTGGTTTAATCTAACAGGTTTAGAACTGCAGTTTCTCTGAACATCTTGGGGGCTTTGGGTTTCAGTTTCTCTCCTGGCTGAAGTGGAGCTGTGAGCCAGGGGCCTCTTTGGGTGCCCATTTCCCTTTGTTGGCATTAGTGCAATGTGGCTGCCCTGGAGACACATCAGGAAAGTGATCTGGCTGGAAGGGAATCTGGTTTGTAGATGGGAAAGAACTGGGTTAGATGGATTTCTAGTGCCCATCTTGGTGGTACCATGGATTTAGGCAGCTATGAAACCTCAGCTTTGCTGTTCCTGCTTGGGTGACTTTCAGAACATGTTCCTCTGCTAGTTTTCATTTTGATTTAATGGGATAGGAGTGACTAGCACATAATCCATTTAAAACACAGTTGCAGGAGATTTTTAATGTGTTTACCCTTTGGAACACCAAAGCCCCCATGTAAATCTGCAGGTAAGTGGCACATACATATTTATATAACTGTAGGTGTGCAGAAGAACGAGTCTTCTCCATTTTGGGGTCTGGAGCAGCTCTGCCTCATTGTTGGTGTGTGTGTCTGAGGCAGAGTGATTGTGATGGATGCTTTTAGTTTTATTTTCACACCTTTAAGTGCCTCTTCTTTGCCCTGCAGAGTGATGCAGAAGCTGCAGGGGCACCTGGAAGCAGTGTCCACGCGGCAGCAGCTGGCCCTGCACCGGAACCAGGCCTTGCACTGGGAATTCCTGCAGCTGGAGGCTCACATGGAAACCACAGGCTGGGAGAGCATCCAGAAGATGGAAGTAACTTTCTATAAGTCTTAGTCGTGGGTGTTTGCTGTTGTTATGCAGGAATCTCCTGGTATGTCCTAGAGCTGGAAGCAAACTTGATCAGGGTCTGTATTTCAGGTTGTAGGATAGACATGTCTGAAGTACCCCAGATTCAACAGATGCTGTAAGAAAAAGCCAAGCCCTCAGGTTTCTTGAATCACATTGTTATTATTATTACTGTTACTATTATTACTGGTTTTATTATGTTGTCATGCTATTCCATAAAGTACATTTGAGATGTTGCAAAGTGGTGATTCCAGATTTTTAAAAATGAAATTGCGATGTCTGCTCATGCCACTGATGCATGGAGCCAGGTTTTTGGGGGAGCACAGTCTGGGAGGGAAATGAGTTCATTCCTGCTTTCTAAGAGCAGTAGCATGCCTCAGAAACATTTGGCTGTGTTTATTCCTTGCACAACAGTAGCCCAGGTAGCACTTGTTGGATCTGGTGACATTCCCAGAACATCTTTTCCTGGCTGCAGTGCAGTAGCCCACAGTTCAGAGCCTGTCCCTGGGGTGTGCGATTCCCTGCCTCTGCTTTTTACTTGTTACTTGAAGCAGAGCAGGAGTGTCGCAGCAGCTCCTGGCTGGCTCACCAAGTGTGTCGCAGGAACCCTGGGCTGGCTCGCCAAATACATGCCGCAGAATACCCCACAGCATAGGCCACACTTGAGACAGCCACGACACACAATCTAAAGTAACACCATACCATGTCAAAAGGCTTCAGCTGTCTGTGCAGACAGAGTAACATCATAAACCTCTGCAGGCTGTAAGCATCGGCAAGTGTCTGCTGCTCCTGCTTCTCAAGCCCAACCTTCTTCTACCTGTCTTGGTTCATGCATTGCACCTATGTGCTCTACACCTCAGCACTCCTGCCTTGTTACGTTCAATGCTGTTCACCTGCTTCTCTCAGCTGAAGCCCATCTGGGACGAGGAGTGGGCCACAGCCCCACTCCCAAGTACCACAAACTGGGTACCTACAGCAGGAGGGGGGCTGTGCTGCAATGCCAGCTTTCCCCTGCTGTTTTAAAGGGGTTTTTCCTCCTCAGCAGCCCTGGTACACACTGGTCTGCCCAGTGTCAGGGCTGGTGGTTCTGTCAGCTGCTGCAAGTCCCAGTCCCAGTGCCACAGGTCGAGCTGCACGTGAGGTTTTTGTTCAGTCCTTCCATTTTTGTGTTCCTGTGCCATCCATTTTATCTTTGCCAACTTAGAGTTACTTTTCGGAGCTGCTGAATAAATGACATCTGCTCTGTGTTAGTTATGGAAAGCAGGAGAGTTATGGAGCATGCAATCATTTAATCTATCATGGGAGTACACAGAAAGAAATTATTGCTGTTTTCTCTCCTTTTTTTCCATAGAGAATGCCCTTTAAGAGTGCTTTATCAGAACTCTGTGCACATTCATTATGTGCTGTAGCTCACAAAACTCCTTTGTTTCTGGAAGATGCACTTTTGCTCCTTGTGTTTGGTCAGTAATTTTTAGGAGTATAAATAAATTCAATTTAGCTTTCAGCAAAATTCAGGAGTTACATCTGAGTTTCTTTTGAGCATCTTGACTCCTCAAGTGGTGAGGTTTTGTTCCCTAAAATTCCGTGTTCATGGTTTCCTGAGCAGCTCCTACCTGGGAGCCAAGCACGCTACTGGAGCGAAGGGCAGAGGCAGGCGAGTTAATTGTGTGAAGAATTCATTTCCACACCCATTCCCTGCTGCAGCATGGGTCCTGTAGTGCTTTCAGCCCTGGTATGCTGCTGTTGCTGGGGGCTGCAGTTAGGAGCACTCAGGATTAATTGCTGCCTACGTGGTGCCAGCTCTACTCTCAGCACTGTTCTAATAAACCCTGGAATGTGGCAGGCAAACCCTGTTGCGTTTGGAGCGGCCGGCGTGGAGCCTTCCCTGCCGGGCTGCTCTCTGGAACATCTGCCAGGGATTGTTCCTCACAACAGCCCAGCCAGTCGTAAAATGGGGCATGGAAAACACATTGTGGAGCTTGTTTTATCCCAAAGGGGCCAAATCATTGTCTGGGGTCAGCAGCAGTACTCCAGTGCTACAGATGCTGGTTGGGATGCAATAAATACAATAAATATGAGTCAACAAGTTATTGCTGTTCTGTAGGATTCTGAATTATGGGGATGAATAAATGTGTATGAAAGCCCTGCAGCAGATTGTGTACCGGCCACACTGCTTGGGCAGGGGAGCAGAAAAATGAGGAGCAAATGAGATCCCAGCTTTTAAATATAGCCTGAGTTCAAAAGGCTGTGGGGGCTTTGCATTTAAAGGTGCATGTTTCACAAAGTGGTGTCTCTTGCGTTGGGGGGGGTTGTTCGGCCTCCAATTTTGTGTGACAGATTTGTTCCCTTTTAGGAATGGTACGGAAGGGAAATTAAAAACCTGTTATCCCTTCAAGAGGGCAGCTTGTCAACAGGAGGTGACAAGGAGGAAGGACCCAGCGAGCAGGTAATGGCGGGGAAATGGGCTTTATTCCAGCGCTGTGCTCTCCTCGGAGCTGTGCAGCCTTTCTGTGGGGATTGTGGTCCTAGCATGTGCAGTGTGAAATTGTGTGTAGCGCCTGAGAGAAGGAGAACTGCCTGGGTAAAAAGTGCAATAGTTTCATCCAGAGAGCCAGAATTAAAAAAAGCCCTGACTGTTTGCGCACATCTTGTTGGCTTTTATAATACTTGCGCTGGATGGTGTGGAGGTGGTCGTGACCGAGTACGAAATGTTCCTAATGAGGGATATTTGCAGAACTGCAGCCGAGGAGCCATGTGCTGTGTTTATAATTTTGTAGTTTTTGACCTTTCCTCAGAAGGAGCAAGAGGAGATTGCATAGCTAAGGAACAGACAAAAAGACTGACAAGGAATACTTAAATATCTGCTGCCATATATCTGCAGTAATGCAGGCTCCTAATCCCTCCTCCTATCTCCATATAAATGATACAGTTCAAGACCAGAGCTGTTTTCTCCACTAAAAGCAGCAAAGCTCTTTTAGATGAAATGTCTAAAAACATCTTGTAATAACTTGGAGCATGCTGGCAAGAGTAGTCACTTGTGACTGTGTGTGGAAGCCCCTCAGCCAGGAGGCACCGGAATAGGCAGGATGGGAGCATCACTCCATTATTCTGAGGAGCCAGCAGCACGTGTGTCCCTTAGGCTACAGCATTCATTAAGGAAAGCTTACTGGGCTGAAAGCTGGGAACAGATGATAACGGGATATGATTTTCATATTTAATGCATTCCTTGGAAGAGTGTGTGTGCTGCAGATTGATAGAAGAATCAACTGCTACTTTACTGAAAGACTTTCTAGTTTGCCCTATAGCTACCGATGGAATCATTCAGCCAAGAAATTAACTTTTTCCCCTTTTACCTGCTTTATGTATCTGCTAAGCAGGCTGCTGGCTGCCAGGGAATGTTATTATGCAGTTAAATGTTTGGTATTTAAGACTCTTATCAGAAAAGAAACAGAGGCCACACTATTTTGTTTTTATAGTAGGAGGAAGGGTTTTGGTTTCCTTTCTTCAGTGCATTAGCAGTCATTAATCTGAGTTTATAGGAAGTTTTCCCCATAGATTAAAAAGTTAAAAACCTTGAATTTAGAGCATTCTTTAAACTGTAATACACAAAGCAGCGAAGCCTAGCAGTCTTGATCTATATAGGCAGGCCTGTGGCAGGGTGCAAATTGTGGTTTGAATTGGGAGGTGGTATGGGGAAGGGTGAGTTTTTTTTGGAATGTGAGCTGTCCAGTTAGGGCAGCCAATGTGGGAGGTGGGATTTCTAGCTGGTAGAAAAGTTGTCATAAGTACTGGAGCATCAAAGGCTTGTGCTGTGATTTGGGGATTGAAAAACTGTGGACAGGTTTTGGGTGCTATGACAGCGTGGTGTGTACCCAAAAATGTCAATTTGTGTATAATAATGGAGTGGATTGTGGATTCCTTTATCCCCTGTTCTCTTCCTCCTCCTCATCTCCCTCCTAAAAAACAGAGGTAACTTCAGCTACATTGTGCATTTTTGCTCTGTCCCTGGGGTGTGTTTCGGATCTTGATTCTGTTTTTTTCACTTCAAATGTTCTGGTTCTTCTGTCCAAAACACAGGAGCTTGTTCTCAGTGATGTGGCACCAAGTCAGTCACAGAGAGTGTGCAGTCAGCACATGGGATGTCCAGGATACAGCTTGTGGAATGGGTTTTATTTCCCAGCACTGGATTGGGATGGGTTCCTTCAGGCTGGTTGGGATGCAGTGACTGTGTGATGACTCCCTCAGTGTCATCTTGGGGAGTCATCTCTGGGCCTTGGGGACCCAGGAACCAGCCTTCTACAGATGGGCAGTATCCCAGTGCTGAAATACTTGCAGGAATGTCTGGCACGTTTCTGAGCCATGGGATGTGTGCCCTTTTGGGCTCGTGTCAAGGGGAGTCCTTAAGCTCAGAAGTCCCACACTGAAGAGCTCCTTCCCAGGTCATAGAACTGTACAGCCCAGGCTCCTGGATCCTCTGTGCTGGGAAGTCAGCTTGGAAGCTCTTCCTTGGAGCCTTCGGAAGATTTTGGACTTGGGCATGCTAGAATCTCCCAGGGTGCCACCTGTGGGTGGCAGAGTCCCTTCCCGGGGAAAGAGATTGATAGGAATGTGTGCCATGCCTGTGCCTGTTTGAAATCCATTTGTTTTGGAACACTGCATCCAGGAGCTGCGAAAGCCATGCAGGACTGGCAGAAGGCATTTGAAAGCACCAAATCCCACACCCGAGAAGTAATTAGGAGGAACCTGAGAGCAGTGGTGATGGAATAAGCTGTGAACTTAATCTGAGTGGCAAACCTTTACTACTGCTTAAAATGACTTCATGGCTCTTTGTTCTGCTCCTTGTTATGTGGAATTTGAACTTTTTAAAGGAACCTTAGCCCAGAGCAGACAAGATGCCTTTGTTTCCTTTCAGCTGGGCTTGGCAGCTGACTTGGTGTGGGAGGAAGAGGTCACGTAGTGAAAGAGATGGGAGAGGTGTGGAGGTGACTGTAAATTGTGCTGCTGGGATTTGGGGCTGGAGAGGAAGCCCTGCTCAGTGTGAACAGTAGCATTACGATGGCTAATTTTGGCTTTGCATAAACTGGCCATGACCCTACAGCAGTCCTGGTGACAGCGGCCACTCCTAAATTGTCCTGATTGAGTAGGTTTGCAGTGAAAAAGAGGCAAGTGTTAAAACAGAGGGATTTAGCAGCAGAGTGATTGTATCCTGGAGCTGATTTTGTGCAAATTCAACAGTCCTTGGAGGAAAGTGCCATTCAAAATGTGTCTGCTCCATGTCCCATGTCACCTTGTGGGAAAGGCCATGTCGCTGCCATGGGAAGAGCAGGAGGGAGACAGTGAAACTGAGTTTTGCCTTGTTCCATGGTGTGAGGGAGGCTGGATCTGCCGAGTTAGTCACACATGGAACACAATGATCCCTCTGGGCCTTGTGGGCAGCTCTAAATGTGGTACTTTGGTCCAGGGTCTCCAAACCTGTGTAGGATCCTAATCACAGAGGTTTGACTCTTTGTAAAATCCAGTCACCATTTAAATGGGTTTGAGTCCTTGGTGTGTGTGGGTCCCTTTGGCTGGGCTGGGGGTGCAGGCAGCTTCTGCCACTGGATGTTTTGGCTCATGGAGCTTTAATGCAGGCCTGGGACCTCATTTCACACTGAGATTCACAGACTGTGTGCCAGGGGTTGTGTAATATTAATGCCACAGTGAAGTCTTGAATCCTGTGACACTTTTCTCTTCAGAGCCCAGCATACCACCCTCGAGAAGCTCCGTGTGCCACACACAGTTTGTCTCCTGTTTGTCTCCTTCAGGCATGTCCCACTGTGTGTTTCAGGTGCTGCAGGCCGGAGGACAGGTGGGAATTGGTACCAATACAACTGTGCCAGGAGAACTGGGCCATCCAGCAGCAGCCTTGCTGGGCTGCCCCACATCAGCTGCCTTGGCCACAGGAGGTTTGGGCTTGCAGCAGGAGCACCCTCTGCGCTCCCCATCCCCTGATGGGCTCGGTCCCAAGACTGGCAGCGCTGCTGGAGAGAGTGAGGAGGGAGTAGCAGGACATGGGGACCTGGCTGCCGGTGAGGAAGGCTCCGAGCAGCTCACCTCAGCTTCTGGTGCCAAAGCAGCCCCCCTGAGGCTGGGAAGTGTTCCAGGTATGGCAGTGGGATGTGTCCCTGTCTGCCTCTGCCCCAGCCAGAGCCGTGCCCGCAGCTGCTGTCCCTCCTGCACCTCTGGCACCGGGCTGGAAGAGTGGTGGCTCTTACTCCTTTTTTCTCTCTTTTTTCCTTTCTTCCTTTTGACTCCGTTTCCTCCCAGGCTGCTCAACAGGCAGGGAAGGGTGCGCTGGGGACTGATCCTGATCAGGGGCACTGTGAGGGAAGATTTCCTCACTCCTATGCCCACGGAGGCCCTGGTGTAGTCTGAGTCTCATCTGAAGAGGTTTACTGTGAACCTGCTTCACCAGAGGAGTTACTTCTGGGTCAGGCTGATTCTCTTCTCCCTCAGAGCTCGTGCACCATAGCTGATTGATTCCCCCAGAGCTGATTTGGTCAGGTCAGGTCTCTGTGCGGAGGTGGTTTTTGAGAAGTGCCAGGTTTGTTCTCAAACCCCAAAGGTTGCAGCCTCCCTGGACTCCCCCTTGTGAGAGGAGCATGGAAGGACAGGGGCCGAGGGCAGGGAAGCCCACAGACAAGAGGAGCAGAGGGATGGATGGGTGGATGGATGGATGCTCCTTCACACAGGGTGAACAGTGTGGGTAAGGTTGGTTTCAGTTCCTACACTGATCTACTCCATGGTCCTGCTAATGTTTTGAGAAGAATAATTACAGGTTTTATATCTTTGATTTATTATTTTTATTGTTATTACAGGAGCAAAGCCTAGCCTGAGCAGCTGGTGGGCTCACAGGGAGGGGAGCAGTGTCAAGCTCCTGGTCCCTGCTGGTGCTAAGGAAGAGGCAAGGCCAAGTGTTCCTGGCATGCGGCAGGAGCGGGGCAGGGATGCCCGGGCTCCAGAGGGCTCCCTGCTGTCCCCACTGAACCCTTCAGCAGCCCAGGAAGAGCCCTTGGACAGCTCAGCACCACACAGGTACCACCTCCCTGTTTCCTGGATCAGCTGGGCTGATCAGGGCACTGAAGCTCACACCAAGTTCTCTCCTGTCCTTCAGTACCTTGTACCTATGCTGGGCATTTAGGGGCTTTGGGCACCTCACTGGGTCAGAACGGTCAAGTGAAGGATTTGTTACTAAAGTGCAGATGATGTTCTTTAAATGTACGGAAATCTTATTCCAGTCACTCTACTTGATAAAACTTCCACGGGTTGAACTGTTTGAGCATTTTGTTTGGAATTAGGGTAAGAGAGGACGAGGACAGTGCACTGCAGACACAGGCCCTGTCCTCTGCTGTAGGATTTTGTGGCCAGCAAATGCAGTGCCAGGGCTGCATTGGCTGTAAATCCATCCTGGCAGGATTTTTGGCCCTGCAACGCCCTCATGAGACAGGGAAGTCCATCCCTGTTCCGTCGGGGCAGTGCCCAAGGTGAGATGGTCCCCAGGGCTGGCCCAGGTCACCCGAGGGGGTTGGCAGGTCTGTAGTGGGACATCGTGCAAAGGAAACAGCGCTTTTACCCCTGCAGAACAAGTACTCCTGTAGAAAGAATTCTCTTTTGCCAGTTGGTTGGGTTTTCCCATCTTGGTTGTTTGCAGTGTTTAAATCTGTTAATGTCTGTTCCTGAGCGCATTGTGGTGGTGCTGGTATCAGTGCTGGTTTGGGTGTTGACACCTGAGCAGAAACTGGGGGCCATCAGCAGACACTTCTGTAACTTTATCCTTTCCATTTGCATCGGGCTGTTGCTTGCTATGAAAACATCATCTGATTTACATGTAAAAAGCTTTCCCCCAGTCCTCCCTTTGTATCCCACCTGTTAATCACAGCAGAGCACGGGAGAGGGGAGAGCACCAAGTGCCTGTGTCAGAGCCAAGCTGAGCACCAGTAGTTTAACCTTGTGTTCCCTCCCCGGCGAGACCTTGCTGTGCAGCGCCTGATGAAACGCAGAGCAGTTCTCGAGGCCCAGGGAAATTATACACAAGGTTTGAGTGACTGCATTGTCCCCGGGGCATGGCTGGAACTGCCAAGGCCATGGAAGTGGGTTCACCACTGCTTGCTGGTGCTGCAGAAAAGATAGCGGTTTTAATTTGCTTTACCTGAAAATGAGAAGGCAGATCCACCAGCAGGAGTGGAGGAGCAGCTGTTCTCTTGTGCTCACAGCCAGATGGGCTTTCCAAGGTACCTGGAATGCAGTGTGCACACTTGAGCCTTCCAAAATTAATTGGCCAAAAATCTTGTGGAAAAGTTTACAAGTGATTGGTACATGAATTTCAATTGTACACATTACACAAAATATGGGAATGCAGCTTCCTCTACTCTGTCACACCACGGATTCACAGGTGGTGTCCTTCCAGCCCCTGTGGTTTTCTCTTGCAAAATTCCTGTGCTGGCTGAAGAAATGTGCTAAAATTTGCAAAATTCTGTGTATTTGTTACCTTAAGTTGAAATATCTGTAGCTTGGACTCTCCCACTGCAGCAGTGTCACTGTGGCATCAGAAGGAAGCATTGTTCATACACTTTTGGTGAATTATCTGAAATGAGTACAAGGGATGGTGTTGAAAGGAGCAGAGACCATGGCTGACTCCAGAGGCAAAACCAGTCCTTGTTGTGTGCCAGGAAGCCACAAGTTTTTATATTTGAAGCAAATGCCTCTCCTGTCTTACTGCAGAGATGCCAGCCTCTTGTTTTTTAAGTTTTGGGTTTTTTCCCTGCAGTGAAGTGTTGGCAGCCAACGAAGGGAGACCTTGCTGGGAAAGGTGATTGAGCAGAAGGTTTGCATCTTGTTGCAGGTCACAGTAGGGTGCTGCAGCTTTGCTGCTTCAGTTACCAGAACTGATGATTGTTAGGCAGTAACGTCGGGGTTCCGGTGGATCAGAGGCCACTCTCCTGCCTTCTCACACCCACCCCACGGGAAGAGCCTGGCATGGGTTTCCTGTCAGCAGTCCCCCCCATCACCACGGGTGTTCATGAAGGCTCCTAGTGTCCCCTCCCGTGGAGCTGCTGATCCAAGGGGAAAGGCTCTGTGTCCTCTTACCATTCCCTGCAGCACCCAGCCCTTTCTTTGAGGGCTTAAACCCGGGGAACAGGAGGTGGGGGGAGAGGGTCTCTGAGAATTAGTGTGGAGAAAGATGATGACTATTTTAAAGCCTGAGCCGAAGGGGTGGAAAAAGACAGAGCTAATGCCTGTGCTGCTTCAGCTGCATTGAGGAGGACTTAGCACAGATGGATTGTGCATTACAAAATGTAACACATAATTCAAGCTGTCAGCTTAATCAGACTGTTTCCAGGAAGCAACCTGTAAAAGAGAAGGATCTCTTGTTTGCTGACCTCTGATCCGTAGCCTGCTGCAGATTGTCATACATTTTATTTTTCTTTATGTTGGTGTCCCTTCCTTCCCCTTCCCTTTTTATTATTGTATCCCTCTCGAGTGGCACCCTGGAAGGACCACCCAGAGGGAGGAAAACAATGGGAAACGAGCCGGCCGATGGAATACAGGGTTTGTAAGGCTGGGGAAAAGAGAAAGCACTGTTTAACTGCCTATGTGATCTCCCTGGCATTGTTTTGCTTATTAAATCTCTAGGAAACTCGACTAAAGACACAGCAGCCCCCACTTAATTGTTCATTGTTGCCCAACACTCGGAGGGAAAACACAGCTTTAGGCACAGCTCAGCACAAGTGTGCAAATGCTGCAAGTTTTTGTGCACAGAGCTTCTCCCTGGAGGCAGAGTAAGCCAGGGTTAACTGTGGAAACATGTCAGCTCCTGCATGTGGGAGAAAGAAAGAAAGAAAACTCTTTTTTCGCAGCTGCGGTGTTCATTGCTGGCAAGACCTGGGCTGGGAGCCGCACGAAGAGGCAGCAGGAGACCTGAACAGCCATTTACACCTCTGTCCTGGGATTAGCCTGCGGCATTGTTTCAGTTGTTAACTCCTCATTTGCATCATTATAGAGGTGCAGCCTCATCAGAACCTCTCTGAGGTTCCAGGGCTGTCCCCATACCTGTAGGTGGTCACTAGATTTGTTCCTCTTATGGAGGTGAAGGAATTAAAGTGCTCGGCACAGGGGTAATTTCCATGCAGCGGTTCAGCCCGAGCTGATTTTTGGATGGTTTGTTTGCTCATGTGCTTCCCCCCCCCCCCCACTTCCTACAGAACTCGGGAACGTAGTTCTTGCTGTTTGCTTTGGAAATCTCAAATGAGGCTGTTTGTGTTCCCAAGGGGTGCAATGGGAATGCACTGACGAGTCCTGTCACACGTCGTCGGTCACTCCCACCCTGTCTGTCCATCCACAGGCCCGGCGGGATGCGGACCGAGCTCTCGGAGCTCTGCCACGTGCTGCAGCTCCTGGAGGGCCTGGTGGAGAGGATGAGCCCCCGGCACCGGGCCCTGTACCAGGGCCAGCCCTCGGGGACAGCGGAGCTGCCCAAGTGAGTGAGTGCAACC
Organism: Irena cyanogastra; assembly: GCA_013397155.1. Taxonomy (NCBI): domain Eukaryota; kingdom Metazoa; phylum Chordata; class Aves; order Passeriformes; family Irenidae; genus Irena; species Irena cyanogastra. The sequence goes on along the minus strand of VWZV01006346.1, from coordinate 152,103 downwards.
CGGGTAACAAATGGCCTGTGCCAGAAAAACACAATAAATGGAGCAAGAGAGCAAAGTGGATCCCCAGAACTCGAGTGTTGCCAAAATCAGTGGCAGAGAGCCCTCACTGTCCCTCCCTAGCCTCTGGTCCCCTAGGTGCAGAACTGGGAATTGGTAGCTTTATTGACAACGATGCACAGCCTCCACAGACTGAGACTCTTGTAGGCACTTGATGACTGGAAGATTCCTCGGGAATTAGGAAGAGGAGCCCCAAACAAGCCTGCCCTCCAGCTTGCCACTGGAGGCAGCTCCATAGAGGGGATGTGCTCAGATTTCCCTCTCCCTGGGAGGCTGCACCTGGTACGTTCCAAGTGCTGAGTGTGATCTCCCTGTCCTGTCCCACAGGTGTCACAGAGCACCACGGATGTTTGTTTGTCCCTCTGGCTGTCCCCTGGCTGTCCTGTCTCCAGGCTGGGATGGGCTGTGCTTACAGGGCTTGTCCCCCTGCTTTGTGTTGCAGTGCTTGTGCTGGGGCCAGCGGGTTGGTTCAGGGTGACCTCGAAGTGATGGAAGCCATGGTGCTCCGGCAGCTCCAGGCCTTGTCCCAGTGCACATGGAGCGGGAGCCTCCTGCCAGAGAACACCGGCAAGGCCACAGGCGGAGCAGGGCATGAAGAGCACACCAGGTACAGGTGACATATATCCCACCAGGGGTGGGGAACATCTTTGTTTCTGCCCTGGATCCGTGCTGCTCCTCCGGCACCGAGGCAGCCAGGCCCACACTGGCAAACGGAGCCATCGGAGCGCAGAGCCTCGTGGCACTCACAATCAGGAGTTCATTTATTTCCCTCCTATTCCCCAGTGGTGGCTCCCACTCCACAGGGCAGCCCTGGGGTCCCCCCAGCTCATCTGGTCCACAGTGTCTCCCACTCTGGCAGGCAGGGAATAGCAGGAACTCCAGACACCTCTCAGCCAGCCATTCCCAGGATCTGAAAGTAAGGATGGGAAATGTAATTCTGAAAAGGAAATTATTCTGTGTGAGACAGAAGATGCACGTGGCCTTTGAAAACAACAAAGTGCAGTTATTCAAAATGGGCTTTTTTTCCCGTGCATATGCCACAAGGACAACTGAGAATTACTTTTTTTTTTCAGGTCTCTTTAACCTAGGAATGAAAACTATTTCCATTCTGTCTTGCTTAGCTTCTGTCTAGACCTCCCCCCAGTCGCAGGCTCTACGGTGCTCAAGTGCTGGCAGGATCAGGGCACTTGTGAGCACTGCAGAAGGGTCTCTCTGCAGTACCTGCCTCTCTTGCGAAGCTGATATGCCTGCGGGCACCAACAGCTCCTTGTGTCTCCTGAATGGTTTCTTAGGGACAAACACTCCTGGAGTTAATTGGAATTCACTCCTCTGAAACTTCACTGGAACAGCAGGAAAAAACAGCTTTGGCAAACAAAAGGATTGCAGGATTGAGATTTTCTACATTAAAAGACACCTTAGTTGCTTTTTTCCTTTTTTATTCTTTCGGAGCAAAAGACAAGCCTGGGGCAGTGGGTGCCTGGCTGTGCCCCAGGGAGTGAGCAAGGCCACAGAGCTGAGACCAAGGTTGTGTCTTTGGATCCTGAGCCTCAGAAGAGGGCAGGCATGATGATGATGATGATGATGACAATGATGATGATGATTTTCCACTTTGAACATTTTTAAAAGAAAAAGTGGGATTTAAGAACCAGATGAGTTGTGGCTTTTCGCAGCACGTGTGGGTGGGGTGTCCCACTGAGAGTGCCAGTTTGTTCCTCAGGGACACGGACACGCTGCGGACTCTCCTGAGCCACCATGGCTTGTTCCTGAAGCAGCACTGGGTTCGGCTGCCAGAGTGGGTGGCAGAGATGTTTGAGCAGCTGCTGGCTTCGGGAGAGGAGGAGCAGGACGGCCAGGTGGGCACTGACACCTTGGGTAAATTGGGGGCACTGGAGACTCCTCTGCACCACTGTGACTGTGCCCTTTTGGGGTATGGCAGTCAGGCAAGGACGGGCAGTATTGGTTAACCAGCCCTGGGGTCTCAGGGAAATACGTCCAGTGCTTCATCCCACAGGAAAAGGGACTTTTTAAGGTCTCCACCCTTCATGCCAGTCAGGGCATTGGAACAAGCTCACCCCTTTGTTCTGGTGCAAACCATCACAAGGCTTCTATCTTTGTGTTTCTCTGTGAGTTTTTATCATGAATGATGTATTTTGACTTTTTTTAAAGCAGAGTGAGGTTTGGTGCTGAACACACAGACCATTTTATAAATGATGGCACACTCATGGTTTTTCTAAGTTAATGAAAAAGTTTATAGTCAACTATTTAAATAAATCAATAGAAATGGCATTCCATAGGCTGCGAGTGCCTCACCCCCTTACTGTGCTGTTAAACAATTGTTTTACTAAGCAGTGAGAGAGTTAGGGCAGAACACAGAGTAGATTTTTACAGACTCAAGTCCGTATTTCTGTCCCAAAACCAGCCCCAGAGGAGCACCCTAGCAGTCAGGTAGTGGAACATCTAACAGAAACACCCTGAAAGCAGATTACCTGGGGAGTGTAGATTAGCCTGAATGCGTTTTGGAAAAACCTCAAGGGGGAGGATAATCTAGCTGTGGCTGTTTCTATTTTGAATGCTCAGGTTGTGCCGGTGCTGAGAGAGGCCCTTCTAGGAGAGTGTGGGGATGAGCCACCTGTCCAGAGTGATGAATCCTCTCTTGGCCTGCCATCAATCCCAACCAATGGTGGAGAAGGAAAGCAGGGGGAACTGGCACGGAGAGAACCAGGTAAGGGGTGTTCTAGCTCTGGCTGCTACTCCAGGTTCCTGCTCTGGACATAGGAGAGTTCTGTCCAAATCCCCAGGGGACCGTGCCATAGCCGCTGGTAGATCAATGTACTTTTGGGATGGATTTGGGGTATTTTCCTCAATATCTCGGTATCGCTTGTGATTCTGGCTTCCCAAACTAAGTGATGCCTGTGGTGGTGGGTTTTTCTGCAGGAGAGGAAAGGCCAAGCCCTGTGGCCGCTATAAAATGGTTCAGTGAGTTCTGTGTGCATGTTTATAAAGTATCTCCTATTTAGGAGCTGGGGGATGTATTTGCTGCCTCTTGTGACAAAGCCAGACCGCAGAAGGAATTGCCAAAATGAAAGGGTTCATGAGGGGCCATTTCTCAGCTCAGGACATACTGGTGTCGGGGAGAGCCCAGTTCGTTCCTTCATACAAAGAGGGAATACATTATTCCAGTGATGGCAGCTCACTTGCTCTGCTCCTGGAGCACCTCTTCCATCAGAGTCTGGCAGCAGCAGGCAGTTAGGCTTCGGTGCTCTTTGCACAGCAAATGCAAACAGGCTGCTCCAGGCTCCAAAATCCATGCCGCTGTTATGTGCAGAGGCGACCAGACTTTGATTTAAGCTAATTTCCTGCAGCGGGTCTGGCACACACTGCCTCCGCCAGGCATTGCTGCAAGTTATTTGTTTCCCAAATCCATCGGGTCTTCAATTCCTCAGGACATTTGGTTGGCTTGTCCTTCTGTGAGGAAGCTACAGAGAGGCAGGGTGGCAAGTTCTCAGTGGGCACTGCTTTTAAGAGCAGTAATGGATAGTTTAGATCAATAAACAAGAGATAACAAAAATGGGAAATTAAAGGGAGTAGGGCTTAAAAGCAAGCAAACCGGTCTGATGGCTGCCACTTCAAAATGGTTTCATTACGGTGTGTTCACATCCAGAAGTCACAGGCTGGAGAGAAGATGAGAGCAGGCAAGAAAGTATGATGGGAAAGATTCCCATTACAGGTGGAAGGAGTGGCTTCATGTTAACCTCAGGCCCAGCATTCAACTGGGTTATACAATCACACCCCAGTGGCTCTGTGCCACAGGCAACTTCAGAGGGAGCAAACCCAGCTGCTCGCCCTGAGCACAGATTAAATGTCACATCACAGAGCCCACATTGGCAGAAACAAAGGTGGGGAGCACAGTGCCTCTTTAATTCCTTGTAATCATGTTCCACATCTGCACCGTGTGAATATCCTCTCCGCGAACCTGTTGGGGCCCACTGTCGGTGTTACAGGGGTCAGTCTCTGTGGTGAAGATCCGGTAATTATATGGCCAACTCCAGAGGGTGCTGGTTTGGTTCTTTCCCTGAGTAATTGACTGGGGATCATTAGAATAAGCCTGGGCCAGATCCCTGCTAGGCGGGAGCCATGCCTGTGCCAGCCAGGAGCCTCCTCTCTGCCTCCTGTACCAAAGCTGCCTGATAACAGTGGCTTCCTCCAGCCGGTGCCATCACTGAGACTTCCTGACCTCTCCTGGCTCTCTCACGGAGCAGACATGCGACTGCTAATGCTTCCTGTGTGTAAAAATGCCAAGAAGCTCCTCAGCCAGACCCAGTAACTCCAGTTCCAGCCTGTCTCTTTTGAGGGAGCTGTCTCTGCTGTTCCTCTGTTTCTGGGAGTGAGGCTTCTCACACCTCACTTGAAAGCCAAGCTGCTTCTTTCAGACATGATTAATCTTCAGCCCCTGATCTTCCATGGGCTTCTTGTTCCCCTCCCCTCCTCTCCCTGCCAGGCAGCTGCTCAATCCCTTTTATCATCACCATTTGCTGTGGCCCCAGGGCTCTGGAGTCTTATGGGCCTAAAATAGAAGCCACATCTCTTGTGTTGGCTTTTGGGCTCAAACAACTTGTTTTGAGGGGTTTAGAGGAACTGATATTTGACAGCCATCCATACATGATTGTTTTGCTGTATGACTTTTTCTGAGCTTAAAGGATACAAATTTGGGTTGATTTTTTTTTTTAATTTCAGTATTTGGTGTATTTTTAAAGTGTTGGTTTGAAACATCAGAAGTCTTTTGGGGCTTTGAGGTTTGATGGACTTCACTGTGCCCCAGCACTGTGAGAGCTGTGTGGATGCACTTCCAAGCAGTGTTTAGGATGGCACTTCGGGAATGCTTCTGGAGTTTTGGTTAATTTTTCTTTTACTTCTGTTACAAAGAGAACCAAAACATTAATTTACTCGAATGTCTGTCAATATTCCGGAAATATTTGTGTTGGTTCTTTAATGCCCTGTCCGGAGCTCATGGGAGGCCATCTGTGGATAATGGGCTTTAAAGGGATTGTACCTGGTCCACAGCTGGCCCAGAGAGGACTGGGCTGATAACAGCAGTCTCCTGTGGTACCAGGTTATGTGAGGATACAGGGGGAGAGTGGGGCTTGTTCTCAGCTCCTCTATGGATGCTTTGTTTTTTATGAGGAAGATGTGTAAAAGAAATTGTTCAGCTCTTTGGCTGCTCCTGAAGTAGGTGAATAATGCAAGATTAAGAAGGATAAAACCCTTATTTCTTGTTTTGCTGGATGACTGTTTAAGAGTCTCATTTATGTGTAGGAAATTACTGATTTTATTGAAGGGGCAAGTTTGTTAAATCTTTAACAAAACCAGATTCTCTCTCCCCCCTTCACTTGTCTTTGATTTGAGCAGGCGTTAAGGCCGTAGGGGATTTGAATAAAAATGGTGTAACTGCTCCACTCCTTGGGCTCTGCTTTACAACAGCTGGAAAGTCACCCCCAGCTGCTCTTCAGGTCTAAAATCTCCTCTAGGAATAAGGAGGAAAAGCCCTATTATGAAGAAAAAAATCAGCCCTTCTTTATGTATTTTATGGGAACATGAAGGAGCACAAGCTGGATTCTGCCTTCCTTTTCAGGCCACCTTTAATGAGCCAACAATCATGCCACTACTTTTCCCACACCCATGTGTCCTTCCTGATGAGGTCCTCCTTTGAGGATTCCAAGGTGCTGCTTGGAGTGCACCACTCAAGGCATTTAATAAGTCTCACTCAGCCTTTTGCTCTGTTTGATATCATTTGATACGCGTGGGATGGAAGAAGTTCCTTGGGCCAGCACCAGGTTGGACACTTAGGTCAGTCTGGATGATGCCATCCAGCACCTCATGTTGGACACTTGAGTTCCTGAAAGACTTCTGAGTCTTCCTGAAGTTGTGAATTCTGGGTGGAAATCCTTCATCCATCTTTAAACAGAGGCAGCAGCAGCTTGAGTGCTGGTTTTGGGGGAGAGGCAATACCATGAGCTGTGATACATCATGGGAAAGGGGGGATAATTTTTTTTTTTAACCCTCTTTATCTTTTTTCCCTCTTGTTCTTGATATCTCTTTCCTCCTGGACAGGCTCTGGCACCTCTGTTCTGGAAGTGCCTGAGACTGAGCAGGATTTTTGCCACTGCAATCCAAGTGCAGAAAGGACTGGGAATGTGCACAGCCAGTTAGGAAGTGGAGAATCCAATGCGAACAGAAATACTGAATTTTCTTGGGTTGGGACATTGGTGACAGCAGGGCTTGGTTATAGTTTCAGTGCTGTAGATAAAAACATATATATATTATATATGTATGCAAAGCAGCCTTTTAAAGTGGGATTTGTGCTTGAGCATCATGTGCTTTGGAAACGAATTCAAAGATGAGCAATTGTCTGACTCCAGTGAATGAATCCATTTGCCTCTTCTTTTTTTTTTTTAAATCAATCTTTACAGAATGGAAATGAGATCCACAGAGCAGGGGGAAAGGGAAGAAAGGAAAGTGGGTATAAAAGGTTTTGAAATAGTTGGGAGTTTGGCTGTTTAAGCAATAAAAATCTCAAGATATGTGTTTAATTTGATTTTTATAGGATTTATTTATTTTTGTCTAATTCAAGAGAATGGTTGAAAACACAGAGGTATCAAATAGCATTGACAGAACTGTAACATTCCAAAATAATCTACATTTAAGGGGAAGGAGAACAAAAATAACCTTTCTGCTTAATGTAAGTGGGAACTTGGAAAGTTCACAGTCCCTGTTTTTCCTGCACAGGTGGGGATCATGGCCACGACAGTCCTGAAGGAAGTGACAGTCTGGGAATGCATTCGGAAAGCAGCTCCTTGTCGGATGGAAGCGCTCCTCCTTTCTCCAGGTCAGGCTGTAATACTGGAAATGGTTCCATGAGGGAGAAACCAGAAAACAGAAAAGGGCTGAGGGAGAAACAGAAAAGGGCTGAAGCTCCCCTGATTTATTTTTGTACTTGGACCAGGGTTAAGGTTGCTGTTTCTGTAATCAAGCACTGCAGGCTTGGAACGCCTCAGAATACGATAGCTTTTAATCCTCCTGCCTCACGGATTTTTAGGCTACTATGGGTGAGGCCAGTTTTGATTCTGCAATTGCTGTTAAAATAATAGAATTTCTATAATTCAAGCACATTAAATACAAGCTGTAACCCAGTATTGATGACTAGCATTCCACTTTTGTGTGGGCTTAATTCTTAGCATCTTAGGTTCAATCATTTTCTCTTGTCATATTTTCTGGAACTTTGAGAATGATGAGCCAATGATTATCCTGCCTTGTGCTATGAAATGCAAGGGTGTTTCTGTAGATGAAAATGTACATTTTAGCCCTGCTCTTCCTGCTGTCCCAGGCTTCAGGGACAGCAGGAAGAGCAGGATAGGGCCCTGAGAACTTACTTACAGAATCACTGTGGCTGAGTAAACTGTGTAATTTAAAATTAACTATTTTTTATTTAAAATAAAAACTCTCCAAACTAAACCTATTGCTGCTGCACTGTTGGCCAGTTGTGCCTACAGCCACTTCCGCCTCTGTTAGATGCTGTGCGGTTTTTTTGCTTTTTTTTCCCTTTTTCTCCAATTTTGATTTGTAATAGATTTCAAATAATTTCCTCTGGTCTATAATTCCAGGCCTCTCAGTGCTCAGCAGCAGCACACTTTGTGCAGGGATACACGATGATGCTGCTTTACAAAACCATGGTAATAAATTTGTAAGTCAGCATAAGAGTTAGTTTCTGTAAACGGCTCAAAGCCACAGCAGGGTTTGGGAGCAGCCCTGGGCGCTGGCTGCCCAGAGCGCAGCACAGGGAGGAGGAAGAGGCAGAGCTGTTTGCACCCAGGCTGTGCCGTGCTGTGCCGCGCCGTGGTTCTGCAGCTCTGCAGCTCTGCTCCTGGCAGCCACTCCTCGGGCTTTATTGCTTTCACAAGTGGTCTCAAACCCACTACTTGAGAATAAACATCCCTGTGAGCTCGGCCGTGGCACTTTATAAATTCTCCTTTGCCGCGTTTTGTCACTGAGCTGATGAGTGACCTCGGCATGGACCCCGCCAGACCAGAATAAAAACCGTGGCTCCTCTGATGTCCCCCAGACAATAATTATCATGTGCCAGTTAAGCCCAAACTACAGCTGAGGGATTTTACTTTAAAGCGGAGGCTCGGGCGCAAAAATGCATTTATAGCTCTTTGTCTGGCACCTCATTATGTGTGGGCCTGATTCATTAAGTAATTGGTTTGCAGTTGTTTACATGAGTATTAAGGCTTTCTATTCAGCAGCCTTTGAGATACACATTGTGCAAATGTTGCATGTTATGAATGCGGAATGAGGGGCCAGGGCCCGGCCCTATTGGCTAAACACTGCACGCTGTTGAAAAGCAAGAGAAAGAGATTGGGTGCTGCTTTGCATAGCAATGACTTTCTTAATAAGCTTTACAGATTGATACACACAAGCTATAAAAGATGCAAAGAGATACTCTTAGCACATTTATCCATGCTCGTTTCACTATTATGGGCCTGGAGAAGGGAAGAATTGAGGGCTTTCATACTCAGGTTTTCAGTGCGTGTCTTCAGTGCATGAGACTTAATAGAATCCGATGTTTATTGTATTATAAATCATGGGGAAGTAGGCAGATCTGCAACAGTTTATTATTAAAGATTCTTTCAATGTAAATCTTTTTCTGCCATTGTATTTCCTACAGCAAAATCATTTTGTGGTTGAGTGGGGATGAAAGGCATAATGTACGACGGAGTGAGTCTTAATAGGAAGCTGCTCTCCGAGTAAAGACCACTTGTTCCCTTTTGTTCAGTGGTGCATGCCAGAGCTTCCTCTTCTCCCACAAATGCCGCCTGCTCTACCTCCAGCAAGAAAACCACTTTTCCCTGTCTCCTTTACTTTCCTGGGAGAATATTTCCACGCACAGAGATGCACCTCTGGGTGGGGTATCAGGGTGCTACAGCAGGCAAGAGGGCGTTAAATGACATGGTCCTAGAGGAGGATAGGTATCAGAAGTCAGGGCTGAGGATGTTGGCAAGTGCAGGCGGGTGGGCAGCTATGTGTGTGGCATTCCAGGGGACTGTAGCGATGGATGCAGCCAGTGGAGGTCACTCGCTTTCTGGGAACTCCCCATTTCAGATGCAGGCATTTTATTTTTCTTTTACTTGTTTGTGCTGTCTCGTTTCCAAATAATCTGGAGATTAAAGGTGCGTCATCAACTGAGAACCAAAGCCTGCTTTGGATTTGTCAGGACACCAACACAGCGTAAAGTATTTTAAACTTTAATTAATCTGCTGGAAGGACTCTGGGGGGGATCTCTGAAGGCTGGTTTTCAGCCCTGTTGCCCAACACAGCTGTAGTGACATGCAAATAGAAATTGGCAGAGTCTAATTCATCTCCTAATCATTCCTGGGCCTGTTGGCTTTGGCCATCGGGGGGCACTCAGGCTCTGCACATCCCTCACTCTCCCCTTCCTGAACCAGTCTCGACACCAAAAACTCTGCTGTGCTCTGAGGAGACATCCCAGAGCTTGGGGGCTGGCAGCGCTCAGGACATGCACAAACACATTTTCCTTGGAAATCCAGAAGTGCCATCGCGGTCTGGATTCCTGGGAGGTGCACCCAGAAACAAGGCAGGATCTGATGGTTTTATCACCCCGATGTACTCCCAGTTGTCAAACGGCTTCTGTAAGAAGCTGACTGAAAATTCCAGCAGGATTCTCTGCTGTCCCAGCTGTTTGTGTGAGCTTTGTTTCCTCTGCCTGCAAAGAAGCTTCTGCTGCTGTTGCAGAAGCAGTGCTGCTGGGGTGGCAGTGCCCTGCCAGGTGTATGGGGAGAGGTATCAACATCTGCCAGGCAAGCAAAGAGGGAACAGTGGAATTTTTAGCACTGCCCCTGCTCTCCTGCACAGCTTTCTCACAGCATTGTGATGTATCTTTGTGTCAGTGGGGGTTTTTTTCTCCAGTGTGGTGAATCCAAACAGTGAGCTAGTCTTAGACGCAGCTTGACAGAAATCTTTGTATCCTAAAATAAGGGTCGTCCTACTCACAGTGCAATTACTGAAATTCAGTGTTATTACTCCAGCTCTGGCATGATGAATGGACTTTTGAGTTTATACTGCCTATGTGGCACTGTGCAGAATATGTACTATAGGTACTTGTTTTTCCAGGATGGGAAAAATCCCTTGGCATTTAGGATTTCCCAAATTTTTTGGGTGTCTTTTTCATTTGACACTAAAACGTGGAAGTTCAACAGGTGCTTTAGCAAGAAGACCTTCAGGCCACAGTAAACATTTTCTGCTGTTTTCCAGCAAGCCTCTTTTATTACCTTGGCTCTTGTTGTCCTGGAACTTTCCTTGATGCCTCAGGTTTTAGCTTTTGTATTTTTCAGATTCTATACTGCTTTAGTGTGTAGTTCTGAGCTTCATATTAACAGATAGTAAGCTCTCTCCACAGAGTAGGTAGACAAAACAATTCCTTCTCTAGCTAGGGACCAAAGACAAATGATCCAAATCTCAGGCCCAAGAGCATAAACAACGGCAGAATGAAGAGAGAAAAATAAGAAGGATGGGACTTCATAACCTAAAGCTATAATTGGACAGTTAACTCCAATATGCTAATGGACCGGAACTAATAAAAGTGAGAGACCCCGTGACTGGCTGTCCATTTTTGTGACCATTTTGGCTTCATCTTGTGTGTAGCCCTGACTGGGCTCTTGTGCTGCCCAAAGCGTATCCATTGAGGCCTTTTAATAAATACCTACTTTATTCTTTAACTCCGTCTAGTCTCTGTTCTAGGTCAGCCTTCACAAGGCATCATCCTCTTAATATTAATTTTCATTATAGAGGAAAAAAAAATTTCTTGGAGCTTTTTCATTCCTTACTGCTGCAGCATCTTCAATACAAAAAGCCTGTTTCATCAGAGAAATGGAGAGATTAAAAGGCTCTTTGAAGTGAAACTGGTTTGGGTTTTCTCTTTGTCAGAGCCTGGGTTCACTTTGGAATTATTTTAGGGAAGAAGCAAATGTGTAAATGGATATTCGAGGGTCGTGACGGGGGATTAGTGGAGGCGCTGGAACCAGTCTGGCTCCATTTATAGCCTGAAAATGTCTCGGCGGAGGTCTGTACCCATTGTGTGCTGCGGTTGCCGGGTGAGCGCTGCCACGGCCGGGGCTGCCAAGCGCAGCTGCTGTGCTACGCGAAGGTGCCGCTGCATCTCTCCAGCTTCACACACCTCACCCCAGAATTTATCCCCTGCAGCATTTCCCAGGTTTGGGCTGGGAGAGTTGCCGTTTCCCCTCTGGCCTTTCTGATGTCCTCGTTCCATTTTCCTTATCTGCCCAGCATTTCCCTGTGCTGACAGCTCTCCTGCTGAGCCTTTGCTGCCACCCTGTCCCCATCTCCCTTCTCTGGGGATGGCTGTGCTTGGCTTTGGCTCTGGGCTCTTTGGGGAGTGAACCCCATTCCACACCTGCTGGGTTAGCCCCAGGAAGACGAACGCCAGGGAACAGACGGTGCTTGGTAGAACACAAACATCTCTTTCCTTGCTCTCCTGCCAGCTTTGATCCTTCTCTTTGTGGGAAGCTGGGGTGGGAGTGGGAAGGTCTGCAGATGTTTCTACAGCCATGGTGGTCCTTTCTCCATGGATCCCTCAGCTGGATCTGGAGGACCAAGCCCTGGAGATGTGGGCAGCCCTCCCTGGTGATCCTCAGCACTGGACCCAAAGCACTGACCCACTGGTGTTTGTTGTGGGGTTGAACCACAGAGAGAAGTGGCACAGAACTGACGCAAACTCAGTTGTCAAATGGCTTTTGTGAGAAGCTAACTGAAAATCCCAGGAACCCCATGCTTCCTTCCCAGCAGCAGGCTGGGATGTGGCCAAGGGGAAGCGATGGCCGCTGCCCCCGATCTTCTCCTCAGCTACTTGAAATGGTTCCTATGCCAGCATCCACAGGAGGAACCTCACCAGCTACAGCTCAGCAACAAGTGGTTACCTGCTCCACACCCCAGGCAGCTTCTTAAGTACATTTTCATGGGCTGAGCCTGGGATGTGTGAACCACCTCCTGGGAAGTGCTGAGGACCAGGAGATCTGGCCAAAGGGAGCAGGAGCTTGGGGTGTTCAGCAGGATCAGCCTAGGGGCTCTGGCTTCAAATCCTCTCGGGATGTCCTGTTGAGTGAAGGCCTTTGAAGGAGAAGTGAGAGTATAAAGCAATGTGGAGTTTTGCTTGGAATAAAAGGGAAAGGTGGTGGAATGGTGCACTAAAGGAATGTTTGAGAAACTTTTGAAGCCCAACAGTTTAAAGTTTTTTACTGAATAAGGTCATAATGAGTTACATCACTGTTAGTACTCTGCTAGAGCTGTCACTTGGTACTGGCACTTCTGCCTTGGTTTGGCGCTTTGGTGGAACCTGGGCTGTGTTTAATATTCTGGGAATTTCTGTCCGCAAAGCAGGAGCCTTTGGAGAGGAAATGGGATTTAAACAGTCGGAGCTTTCTCTGGGTTAAAAGGAAGAGTGGCTGCACCACTGGTAGCTGCAACGTGTGAAACTTTACATGTGGCTTTCCAGCTGCAATCCCAAATTCTGACTGAATATTGAGGGTAACACAAGCAAGGAATCATCTCTGCTTTTTTTTGTCTCCTTCACAAATGCCTCCACAATAGTGGAATATTTGCAGCTCCCCACTTTAAGCACTTCTGTATTTGGCTGCCATGTTTTTAAATGAAACACAGCAAATCACAGACATTTCAGAGAGTCCTGTTGTGACTGAGGCCACAGCTTCAAACTGCACCTTGACATTGACCTATATTTCACTGGTTGGCCCAGTGATGCCCCAAATATCTCCTATTTGATCTTCCTTATTAAAATCAGCTGAAGCTTTATTTTTGGAGCTTCTTGCAGGACTGATGCTGTAACAGTTAATTCTCCCCTGTGTTTGCCCCTGTGCGATTATTCCCCAGCCCCAACACAATGCACGCGCTGTACACAAAAGATCAAAATGATTCCAGCTTGTTTGAGAGATTCAAAAGGGCCTGTGATGCTCTAGACACAAGAGCAGCCATTTAGCAGAGCAGGCTCAGGCTGCACACACATCAAGGTAGATCAAAGGCAGTGGAGATTGCACATTGCCGTGGGGCGGGGGGACAGCGCCTGACCGAAGGAGAGTGCAGGGAGGAAGTGCAGGGAGCAGCACTGAGGGGAATTTAGTTTTGTTTGGATTTTGTCTTTCCATACTTTGCATGCTCTGAAAGGGAGCAGCAACTCAGCAGGGCCCTGCTCTTCTGTACCTTAACTCACTGTTGGTGTAAATCAGTGCTGTTACCAGAAAGTGACTCCAGGAACAGCTGGACCAGTGTCCCTCCTGCACATGAATTTCTCCACCTTTTAGGTGAAGTCTGTGATTAAATAGTTATTTGAAAAAAAAATAGTTACAGAAGTTACTGGGTTGTTGTTTTTTTAAACCATTTCACAGTATTTTTTTAAAAGTCATGTTTTTTTAATTGGAGACATTGTGCTGATTGTTTGAAATGTTTTACAGGACTGAATTGCGGAAGGAAACAGTACCTGCCATAAAATCCAAAGGTAAGAGACGAATGTTACGCTGCTGAAAATTAGTGTCTTTCTAGTTAAGTTTATACTGTAGAAACCCTCCCAGAACAACGTTATAACCTGTATAAAATAGAATGGGAAGCATGGAATTTTCCTGTTTCCTGTGGGAGCCAGCAGGGATCTGAGGAGGACAGATCCAGGGCAGAGAGGAGGTGGTTTGGGGTGGGGGGTGGTGTGGAACAGGTCAGGATCTTTGCAGGGTTTAATCAAACGCCAGTGAACGGCAGGTGGAGAGAACCTGGAGAAGGAGAAACCTGGGGGTTTCTTGGTCTTCCCTGTGACCTGGGATGTGGGTGGGTGCAGCTGGATGGTTTTGTGGTGGGCAGGCTGGTTTTGTTCTGAATTGGTGTCTGAGCTGTGCGTGTTTTTGCTGCCCACACATTCCAGTTCCCCCTTTACCCCCTGCAAAGCCCATTGGGGCCTGCAGCCACCTCTGATGGAGCCTTGAGCCAGGATCTCTCCACCTGGAGCCCTGCTCTGAGTGCTGGCAGTGTGGAATAGCCGAGTTTTAGAGGTGTGGCATTGAACTGAGGTACAGATGCCATCAAGGACAGCTTCTTTGGTGGCACTTGAAAGGCTCTGGCATGCCTGGCCCCTTTCCTGTCTTGGAGCCATTCAGTGTGGGAGCCAGTGCAGGGCTGGCCCTGATGTTCCCAGCAGAGCATAGGCCGGCAGTCCAGGGGGCCGGGGATGGACGATGACAGATGCAGCTGCTATATTTGTTGATAAGGTGTTCATGGAGCTGGTGCCATCAGATGCACCAAAGTGCCTCAAACATGAGCCACAGTGTCTGTGTGAGTGTGACAGCCTTCCCCCTCCTGCTGTCCCTTGCGAGGCTCTTGGCCTCATCCTGGCTGCCTTTGGACAGCCAGTGGCCTCTGGATTAGGTGGGAACAGAGAGCACGGCTCTGTCAGCCACTGTGACCCTGACTTCATGTGCCACACTTCCCACTCCGTTCTGTCCACGAGTCAAAAGAATTCACATCTCCAGAAATCTCTCAGGCACTCTGAACTGTCATGGGATTCTGCTTCTGTCAGTGAAAGGGTTTGCTGATTCCCAGAGCCTAAGGTTAAAGCCATGTGCTCGACTGAGATCAGGCCTGCCTGGATCTGATCTGATCTCCAAGTGGTGATTTTTCATTTGTGATGTCATTGCCATTTTTGTGCCAACTCTGTGATGTCATGGCCCACTGGTGACTTCACCACAGAGTCAAGTAGTGGGGAGAAAGGGGAAGAGAATAGACAAAGCTGTGATTCAGGCAGCAGCTGGTCAAGTAAATTGCTTGGAGTGGAAATGTTCTGCTCAGCTACCTTGTGGCACAATGGAGTGGGAGCGCTGAATGAGGCCACTGTCTGGCACAGCCACTCCACTGTTGGACGCTGTGCTGGACACGCACACCTGGGGCTGGGGCCCTTGGTCAGCCTCGGGAGACCTGTCCCATGCTCACGGCTGTGACAAGTGGCACGGCCACGGAAAAGGTTTTACATCTCTGCTTTCTGTCTCCTCACCCACAGCATTCTGGGGCGAATCTGATGACAGCAGCTCTGAGCTCGAGGCTGCTCTGCGTCCTCAGACCCATGGCGCAGAGTCAGATGACTTCAATGACTTCTGCGACTGAGATTCTCCCACTGGTTTTTGGGAAGAAACAAACTGTGTTTTCTTTTACACAGTGAGTGTGCCACAGGCTGAAGCACTGCTCGTCACTTAATTAGCAAAGAAAATTTAAATACCAAATAAATGTAATGGGTCCTATGCATTGTCTGTGTGCTCTCTCTGACCTGCAGTGTTTTCCTGCTCTGACAGGAACCCTGCCCCGCGACAGTCCTCTCCTGAAGCTTGTGGCATCCCAATACTGGAACTCCAGCGCTAGACAGGGTTTGGGAAGAAGCAGTATTGTGGGTATGCAGACAGACGCTGCTGGGGTGGGCAGGCATGTTTGATCTTTATCTTCCTCTGCAACACATCAAGAAGAAGAAATGCATAAAATGTCCATTTGTAATTCAGCACATTTTGGAACAGAGCAGCATTTACATGTGGCAAGCCCCAGTGCTTTCCTGCTTTTCCTTGCTTTGTGAAATCTGTGCTGGCATTGCTGTGTGGACATCACAGTAATTGGATGACTCCAGGAGCTTCATGCATTTTTAATTTTCTTCTTTTCATTCCTTTTATCTAAAATTAAGTTCATTAAACATGTGATTTTCTTTGGGAGGGAGAAACCAGGGGACATGTTAAAGCTGTTCAAAATGATGACAAGTTCAAAAGCAGAAAGCAGCACCCCAATTAAGCTGTGCTGTGCTGCAGCCTCACATCTCCCAACATGTGCACCAATTTCTGCACCCCATCCCTCAAAACTCAGCTAGAAATGGGAACAACATTAGGTTTAATAAGAGGAACATGTAGGCTGAGAGCTCAACAGCACAAAATGACTTGGAGAAGGCTTGGAACTGAGCAGGAGCCCTTGGCACAGCTGGCTGCTGTAGCTTTCAGTCTGCCATCATTGAGGGGGCAGCCTGGAATGTTCTGGGAACTGGGAAATCTTCTACACCAAGGATGGAGCTGGGTGAGTCTGTGACCAGGGCTGACGTCCTGGGAGATTGCTGGGCTCGACTAAAGGACTGCAGCAACTGACAGAATGAGAGGACACAGTCTTAAGCTGTGCCAAGGGAAATACAGGTTGGATATTAGGAAAAAAATTTTAATGGAAAGAGTGATAAAGAACTGGAATCATCTGCCCAGGGAGGTGGTGGAGTCACCATCTGTGAATGTCTTAAAAAAAGACTGGATGTGGCACTCAGTGTCATGGTTGAGGTGTTAGGGCATGGGTTGAGCTCGATGATCCTGAAGGTCCCTGCCAACCTAGTGATTCTGTGACTAAAGCTGGACTATACTGAGGGTTTTAACATCCTTTTTACCACACCAGCTCCCCATGTCCTGTGAGACTGCTGCCTGTGCTGTGGAGTAGGCACGTTGCTCAAGGCCTGGGAGGAGCATGGAGAGGAGGAGCAGTCCCACTGGAAAAATCAAGCAGCCTGTGCTGCCAAGGGATGTTGTCTCAGTGGTGCAGTGTCTTTGCAGCTCTGAGCTCCTCTTGAGTGACGCTGGGCTGCTGATGCAGCCCACTTTCTGTGTGCTGCATGACACCAGTCTGTGGGGCTTTCCACCACCACAGTCTGGCTCAGCTCTGACAGTGGCCCATGATAGATGGCTGCGGAGCCACGTGCGGGCAATCCCTGCCTCTTGGTGTCGGAGTAATAGCCGGGTTCCTCCAGAGCATTATTTATGATACTCTTATTGTGCACAGACTCATTAGATGCAAAACATCCTGCCAGTCAACTTCCCCGTGCTCCTTCACAGCTGTCATGCTGGCAGCCCGGCCCTGGTGGCAGGTGATGCTGATGGACAGGGGGACTGGAATCAATACAGCCCGAATGGATTCCCATCAGCGCGCCACTCATCTGAGGAAAGCGCCCAAGCGGGAAGCCTTCCCTGCTCCTGCCCAGGGTGCACTGCTCTGTGCTGTGCTCATGGATGTGCAGTTGGCAGGTTAGACCTGGGCTCACCACCCGGTGCAGCTGCTGGTGCTCAGACCAACTTTTCAAGGAATTGTCTAATGCAGTATTAATTTTTCCAGCACTTGTTTACCCAAGTAATTATAAGATAAGACGATCACGTTTCATTTGCGTCCACCAGCCTTCTGTTTTCTTTAGCATTATCAGAAAAACAACTGATTACCCATCAATACAAACAAAATGTTCATGCTAAGCTTCTGTGCTCCCTACAAAATTCCAAGAGGAGAAGCACTACAATAGGAAGCTTCAATCAGGGAACGTTTTGTAAGGAACAGATAAAGGACAATCTTCAGCTGATACCACAGGTGTGGTGCCACTACAAAGTTGCAGGGGAAATTTATTCAAGTCACAGATTTTATTGAGAGGAATGACAACAGAAAACGGCTTAACAACAGCCAAGTGAGGATAAGAATAATGAGAGACGCAATATTGGGTTAATTCGTTCTACAGCAAATTAGCCAGGTACCAAAGCTACACTCCACTCCCCAAACTGGCGGCATTGACTCAGCAAGCACTGCTGAGATTTTGTTATTTTTGTTAATGACTCCTGGGACACTGTTCCCTGTCCTCAGCTCTGTGGCTGCCCTGCTAATGGAGCTGATGTACGGCAACGGGACACAGCAGAGCAAAACCCACCTCATGTTAATCCCGTTTAATTCCTCACTGTTTAATTCAATTTTGGTGCTGTGAACGGTCACAAATTAACAGTATTTGCTTATGCCATGGGCAGAGCGAGAAGACGGGGGCTCTTTGCCTCATGTTGCTCTCAGGAATCATGTGGAGCCATTTCCTACTGGAAACACTCCTTCAGAGGGGACAGAGAAGCCGTGCCCTGAATCGCTTCTGTTGTTGCCAAATGTGGGATAAGTCAAAATTGTCTGAAGTCAGGATATTCTTTAATGTGAGATCTTTGTATACTTTCACACAGAGACCTAATTAGTGCACCCCTTCCTCAAGGACACCCTGGAACCACCAAGGTTTAAGGATGTAGTAAATCCAGATGTTGGTGCCTATGTGTGCATTCTTAACTTGGCAAAACACCCAAATTCTCTGTATCTTATAGCTGAACCATGTTCGTTGTAACACTGAAACTCACACTTATATGTCAAAAAGAGGTGCAGACGCTTCCCCATACCACATGGAAGAGTTGGCTGGGGTTACGTAACTCGTGGAAATTACTGATCAATTCTAAAAGAGGGGCTGTCCTTGGGAAGTTGCCAACTCTGGATTTCTGAGTATAAATAACAGTATTGGAAGTCTGGTGGTTTTGCTGGATTTAGGGAATGTACTGAGCATGCAGCTTGTGCAGTGCTGAAATAAATCATCAATGTCTCTCTTTAATTATTGGCTTGTTGGGCAACACTGCCATGTGTGTGCAGCCTAAAGCACCCCAGAGCAGCATCCTATGCTTGCTTTTTAACACAGTGCTAAGGGAGGGTGATTCTCCTGTTAAACTGCTCGTTTATGGCTGTTGTTGAAGAGAAGTTGTCACACTTCTATCTTGGCTGAGCCTGGGGGCGGCAGTGGGGCTGTCTCAGGAGATAGCCTTCCCTGAGGCTTCATTTTGCCTCCTGGATATCACTTTTGTGTGCTGTGGCTTTGCTTTTCCCCTCTGGATGTCCTTTGCGTGCCCCAGGAGTTGCCCAGACACGTTTTGGGGGGGTGCTGTCCCCTCACGTTCTTGACCTCCTCTCAGGCCACCATTGCGGCGCCCTCAGCCCGCACCCAAGATGGCGACAGTGGCGCCGCGCGCGCGCCTCACGTGACCGCGTGCCCCTTGCCCTCCCTCCCTTCCCGGCGTGCCCCGCGCCGCCCACCCGACCCCGGAAGTGCCGCCGGTGCCGCAGGTCCCGCTCGCCGCGGCCCATCCAGCTCCCGCCATGGGGGTCCCGGCCTTCTTCCGCTGGCTCAGCCGCAAGTACCCTTCCATCATCGTCAACTGCGTCGAGGAGAAGGTGAGCCGGCCGCCCGGCACGGCACGGGCCGGCTGGCGGCCTCCCCGGGGCTCCGCGGGGCGGGCGCGGGGGGTCGGGGCCGGTGGGGCCGCACTGCTCCGGCCGCACGGTGCAGCCCCCGGTGCTGAGTCCCCGCTGTGCCCCCGTGGGCTGCCCCGGGGCCTTTCCAAGGCGGGTCGATGGGTGGATGGATTACGGCTTTGTTGGGTTTGGTTCAGCTGTTGTTTAGTATTGGGGGGTTTTTTTGGCTTTTGGAGTTTTTTCTGGGTTTTTAATTCCGGTGGAAGCAGCCGCACAGCGGGAGGAGTAATCCCAGCGCCTCGTTCAGTGCCACTTGCGCGCGTGAGAGCTCCTGGAAGGAATGAGCACGTGGAGGAAGTGGGAATGGGCGCCGGAGCAGGGAATCGAGCTTCTCTTCCGATTTCCCCTTCTCCGGCCGGTTCGCTGGAATTCCAGCCCTTCCCAACGCCCTCGGCTCTGCCCTCATCCGACTTCGACCCGAAAAAGTAGGATTTGAGGCACTGGTGAAATTTGAGTAGGGAGCAATGGGAGTGCTTTTTGCTGTTTCTTGAATGTTTTTCGTAGTCCCTGCTTTTCCACAATTTTTTTTTTTTTTTTTTTTTTTGGTGGGGTGGGAATTAGAAGCCGCAGGAGAGGCTCAGGGATTTGATGGAAACACGAGTGCAGCTCCTGTCATGCTTCGTCTAAGACTTACACCAAGCCTGTGTTTGTGCTCTTTAATCTTGAGCAGCCTCAGGGGGTTTTGTCTCATCGCTGATGTTTTTTAGTTCAGGATAAACATCTCCTGGCCAATCAGGGAGCTGATTATTCCAAAGACATCCTCTAAAATCTGGCTTTCCATGGCAGCAGCAGAAGGAGGTTTCAGTGAAGGCTCTGACACAGGAATCCACAAGTGCTTTTCCAAGCAGTATTGCAGCTCAAATTATGTTTGTTTGCATCTTTTTTTGGGGCTAGTTCTTTCAGGCATATCCCTGCACCCACGAGAGTGTTGTGCCATCCTATGGGACATGGTGGGAGGGGACAGGGATGATGGGGGGGAGGCTGGGGTCGTCTTTCAACAGCAGGCTTTGAGTGGCTGCACCGTGGTGGATTTACTGAGCATGGCAAATTCTCCTCCTCAGGGCTAATTTGAGCCTTTCTGAGGAGGCAAACTGTGGAGTTCTTGCTTCCCAAACTGCTTGTCCAAATAATTTGTGTTCTCTTTTGTTAGATTGTACTGGCTGCAGTCTGCTTTTCCTTGTTGCTGGTTTTGAAAGTTCAGGGTGTGTGCTGGGGCTTCTTCCTCTCTGCTCCTCCCCCCAAGATGTGCTCACCTTGGGAAAACACGTGGAAGGGGATAAAGTCTGGGAGCACGGTGGAGGAGATCAGGGAAAAGAGGGTGAAGTGGTGGAATTCTGTGTTGAGGCTGCACGTGAGCCCTGCTTATAGCAGGATGTTCAGCTCTCTGCTTTTCCAGGATGTTTTGGTATTTCAGGTTCAGGCAGTGAAGCACAAGTTTGTTTAAAATTGTGAGTTGCTGTTGTGGTTTTATTACAGCTGTGATTTCAGGCCCTCTCAGCAAGGTGGGAAGTTTATTTTACCTGTCGCAGTGAGAAGTGAATTTTTAATAGGGAATAATTAAGATCTAAGAATCTGTCTGGGAATTTTTATAGAAAAAAAAGGGAGTTGTGGGCTTAACAGTTTCCCTTAATGCTGAGCTCCAGCAGTACTGGCTCTGCTGGTTCTCTGCACCAAACTTCTGGATGTGACCTCTCCTGAGGCTCTGGGAACCCTCCGTTTAGGGGCTGTCCTGAATAACCCATTAAGATTTGTCATTGAGAAGCAGCTACAATTTAAACAGCAATTACATCTGTAACAGTTCAGAGCAGTTATCTCCAAGAGCAGATTTGCCTCTTTCAGCACATTTGTAAATGCTAGATTAATCTCTGTGTAATCAAAGCTGCTTTTACATTTAGGCAAAACACAGGTTTGTATAGTCCTGGTTTTACTGATTGTGTGTCCCTTTTTTTCAGTCTTCAATAACTGAGCTTGTACCAGCCAAAGTTCTTTATTAAGATAAGTGGAAAGACACCAAAAATTCCTTGAGTTGAATTTGCCGTAAGTGAAGTGGCAGCTCCTGCTGTCATCATCCACGTTGCTTTGTTCCAACTCAAGAGCACATTGCAATTACTGCCAAGACAGCACATGGATAAATCATATTCATTGACATTTTTTTATATTCAAATCTGGTCATAAATCTGAGAGTGGACTAGGACAGCAGGGAGAAGCTGTAGTTTGTCTTACTGTCAATGAATTTAAGCTTCTCTCATGATGTAATCAGCTCCATGTGTGTTTTAGGATTGCTGTAAATCTCTCTAATCAGAAATTTTCTATCTCCCGGTAGATTGTCTCTGAAATACTGAAAAGCTGATCCTTGTTCTCTTACCTTGCTAGATTAATCAGATTTAAGAAAAAGAAATAATCTTCTTCTTAAGCTGAGCAGGAAGAATGAGAGGAAGATCTTGAAGATAATAAAAAATCCAGGAGAGAATATTCTTAATCAAATGGATAGGAATTAATAAAGTTGCAGCTAAAGTATGATGTTTGAAGATCTGTTTTCAATGGTTTCAAAAGAGGATGTAGATGAGAAGTGAACAGTTTAGTTATATCACAAGAGATATCGCTGCCACATACTTCAGCCTTGCTTCCACATGGCTGGTGCATGAGAACCCCGGTGGGTTTGTGAAGGGGGCTCATTTTCTGCCTCACAGAGCTGGGATTTGTTCTGAATCCCATTTAGCTTGGGAGAGAGGGTGGCTGGGGATCAAGGAGAATCCAGGGGGGTAGCCCAGACGAATGTACAATGTTTGCACCAACACTTAGTTTCTGCTAACACCACCTCATTTGAATGTGTGTGTGTGTCTGGAGAAAGGAGGCTATCAGCGGTGCTTGGGGATAGCATCTGTCAGGATAACTGTGCCAAATGTAGATACTACATCAAGGCCTTAGAGGGTTAAATTTTGGGGGTAAGCAGTCAGCCAGTCCTGATGCTGCTTTAAGCAGGAAAATTGTCCAGAGTTGACAGCGTGATCTGTAAGTTTTGGGTTTTTTCTTTCTGAATCTCCATCAGAGATATGGGGAGCTCACTCAGTGACAGAAGACAGAAGTTCAGGGAAGGGCTTGATGTTGGCTCAGCAGCAGCTGCTAAGCTCCATGTTGTGGGAGACTCAGTGGTATCCCAGTTTTTCCCCATCGCAGGCTCTTCTGTGACTGTAGCTTTCACCTCAGAACATGCCATTCATTTTTAAACCTGGTTTTATGCCCAGCTGTTCAAGAGCACACTTTGTTCCATCTTTTGGTATGTTATAATTCATTCCAGCTGGAATTCCTCTGAAAATCATCAGGCTTTTCCTTGCTCAACTCCTGTCTCTTCCATGCTCTTGGAGTTTAATCTGAGTGTGTTATGCCTGTGGCCGGTGGAAGGGAGGATCATTGTTGCTAATTGCCTTTTGACCAAACTAACCACAGAATCAAACCACAAGCCCGACAACAACAAGGGCCCAAACAAAACAAACCTGAAATCATGGTGAGGAAACAAAAGTGACCATGGTTGTTGAGGATGTTGAAGAATCCACTGCTAGAGCAGTCCAGGCACACAGGTGGCTCTAGGTAGTTTACAATGAAGAAATAATATGAGATATGGGAACTTTTTGTCAGGAGAAAAAAGACAACTCTCCCATAACCCATCATAGTGTTTTCTGGTTAAAAATGGCTGTAGAATGAGGTGCTGTTTAATAGTGAAAAGTGCAGTTGCAGGTAATGTGGGTACTTATTGCTCTCTTTTTCTTCTGCTACTGTTAAAACCAAAACAGATTTTCATGAGTCTGTACATTAATAGCTGAAATCCTTGTCTCCACTGCATCCCCAGGCCAAAGAGTGCAATGGTGTCAAGATCCCCATTGACACAAGCAAACCCAACCCCAACGAGGTGGAATTTGACAACCTCTACCTGGACATGAACGGCATCATTCACCCCTGCACACACCCAGAGGACAAGTAAGGCTCTTTGGCTCTTTGCAGGTGACATATCTCTCTCTTTACTGACAACATTTCAGGTGTTAAATTGAATGCTCTGTGTTTTAGGCCGGCACCCAAAAATGAAGATGAGATGATGGTGGCAATTTTTGAGTATATTGACAGGATCTTCAACATTGTGAGACCAAGGAGACTCCTTTACATGGCCATAGATGGAGTAGTGAGTATTGACACATTGGGTTTCCAGCTGGAAAATCCTCTTCTCCCCTCAGTACACAGAATCAGTACACGGAATGGTTTGTGCTGGAAGGGACCTTAAAAATCGCCTGCTTCCACATGGGCAGGGACATCTTCCACTAGAACAGGTTACTCCATCCAACCTGGCCATCAGTAGATCTGATGAGAGGTCAACTCTTCATAATAACTTGTGACCCAAAGCAGCTCTCAGCACAGGAGAGATTCTCCAAATGCAAAAAGTGACTCAAGCTCTCCTGTACTTTTTTTAGGCCCCACGTGCTAAAATGAATCAACAGCGGTCCAGGAGATTCAGAGCCTCAAAGGAGGGAATGGAAGCTGCTGAGGAGAAGCAAAAGATTCGCCAAGAAATTCTGGCCAAAGGTAGGGCAGTGGCCTTATCAGAGATTTTTCCTTGAGATCACCTTGTTTAGTCACCTCAGTAAGGTTTAGAGAAGGGCTATGCGTGTGCATCGCTGGAAGACGGGGAGGACAAGCCTGGGGAAGGCTGCATCTGTGTTTTCCGAAGTTAAGAACTGAGACAAAACAAAATGTCATCTTTTCTTCTTCAGTCTCCTGCCTGAAATGAGTTTGTGTTGAGTGCTCTTAATTCCTTTTGAAAATAAATTGAACAGAAGAGCAGGGATAAATGCAGTGAGAAACAACCAAAACCCTTCTGGAAGGAAGTACGTGTTTGTAAGGCTTGATGAAAGGAGAATTGAGACTTAAAAACAGGGATCAGATCGAAGTACTCTTCTACAGGGATAACAAGCTGCCAGCAAGGGGAGTTACTTGACAGTGGAAGCTCTAAATTCAGTGAGGAAACAAAAGTCAGAGCAATTTTGAGGGTGGTGGTGACACAGCTGGAGTGAGAGGGAGTGTGTCGGTTCTGGCCAGGCTTTGAAATCACCTTGCTGAAGTAACAATGTTTGTAAATGTGGTAACATCTTGTAGGATGGTAAGAGTTGGTTTGGTTTTGTGGAAATTTTATTAAACAAACTGGTTTCAGGGAGTTAATTATTCTCAGGGGAGCTGTCTAGGTTTTCCATGCTAAAATGTTGGCAATGGTCCATCTGGATGTAACTCTGCTCTCTGTTTTTGTTGCTCCAGGTGGCTTTCTGCCTCCAGAGGAGGTGAAGGAGAGGTTTGACAGCAACTGTATCACCCCGGTGAGTGGCCTGGCCCTGTACCCAGCAATTGCCAGGGTCTGAATGTTGGTTTAATTCCTTTCTTTGCAACCCTCTGTAGGGAACTGAGTTTATGGACAATCTTGCTAAATGCCTCCGCTATTACATCACTGACCGCTTGAACAGCGACCCGGGCTGGAAGAACCTGACAGTGAGTTTCCCACTTTCACACTTGAGGGAGATGAAGGAGATGTTTGGGCTGGGCTGAGATCCAATTGAAGAGTAGAAATTTAACAGATTTGGCTCTTGGCCTGGCTGTGAGCTGTAACTAACAGGGGGCCAACGTGCACATCCCTTTGAGGTTTCTGAGATCAGTTCCGTGCTAATAAGTCCATCTCCCAGCACCGTTTGCAGTGATTTCATTGAAGGGCAAGGAGCAAGTTTGCTGCTGAAAACTGCAATTTCACATAATGGGAGACAGGGCTTTAGGAATACTTTTTCTGCCTTTGGGGGAAGTGTGAAGATACATTGTAGTTGTATCCTTTGCACAGTTTCTTTTGTAATTGTTCCCTCAGCAGGCTATATTTTGTCTGTTTCTCTAACAGCAGGCTGTGAAAATAAGTCGTGCCAGCTTTCTTGCCTTTCTGGGTTTGGAGATTCTCCCCAGTCTTTCCTAGCCACTCCACTCCCCCAGTTCTGTCTATGACAGCCCTGTGTTTGCTGCACACAAGGAGCAGTGCAGGCAGGAAATGCCGCTGCCTGTGCTATGTGCCATGAGCTGACTGTTCAAGTGCTCTAATTAGAGGGCAGTTGTCTCTGCTTGATTCCCCCCATCAGACAGGGGTTTTGTAAATACTAATTCTCATCAGGGTGAGAAGGGGGTGATGAGATCATGTTTCAGTGCATCAATGAGCTGAATCTGGGAGTTCTCTAGTGCCCATTCCATTGCCCTGATAATTTATCAGGACACATCAAACGTAACATGATCATTTCAGTGGAATTTGAATCAGTGTCAGCTTCAGCCTGGAACTGGTAGAGCAAAGTGAAGGCCTCTTTCCCTTTCTCCTTGCTTGTAAATTATTTCATCTTAAATAACAATATTTTAGCTCAAACCACAAATTAGAATTTCAAGTATTGAAATACTAATTGGTGCTGCGTTCAGTATATAAGTTACTGGATTTTTTCCTGTGGCAGCATTAATTGTTTCCATGATTTGAATGTTTTTCAGGTTATTTTGTCAGATGCCAGTGCTCCTGGTGAAGGGGAACATAAAATCATGGATTACATCAGAAGACAAAGAGGTAAAATTCCAATTAACATGGACATTTTGTTTTAAGTTAAGCTCAGTAATAACTTATTTTGCATTACTTTGACAAAACATAATTTTCTTTTGTGCAGCTCAACCAAACCATGACCCAAACACTCACCACTGTTTGTGTGGGGCTGATGGTGAGTTCTCTCTCATTCGTGGTTCCTGGGTAATCACATCAGCATCTTGCTTGAAGCAGAATCCACTTTGCTTCTAAAATTAAAAAAAAAAAACAAACAAAAAACTAAAACTTGATGGTGTTTCTCTTTAATCACATTTTATTCTTCTCCCTTGCTTGGTAGCTGATCTGATCATGCTTGGCTTAGCTACACACGAACCGAACTTCACTATCATTAGGGAAGAGTTCAAACCAAACAAACCCAAGCCATGTGCTCTCTGTAACCAGATGGGGCATGAGGTTAAGGATTGCCAAGGTCTGCCCAGAGAGAAACAAGGAAAGGTAAGAATTTTGCTATTTCTAGGACTTTTTAAATCTGTAGTGTATAAGGAGAGTCAAATCGTTCTTGCTGTTGGTTTTAGCTGAAGCATGATGCGAATTGTTGCTGGGAATACCTAGCTTTCCCCTTGGAAGTAAAAATACAAAAGTGTCATGCCAAACCTGATATCCACACTTGTGGTGTTTTGTTGTTTGGATTTTTTGCCACTGTATGAGAATAAACCATCAGTAACTGAACAGATGTGCAAAGCAGCAAAATACATGCTTGGCACAAGGGCATGGGAGCCTATTTTTGAATCTCTCTCAACTCCTCTTGAAGCAAGCCTTGCAAATGGGGTTGGAGAAGCTCTGGGATGCACTTGAATCTGATGTGAGTCTCCTCTGGTTTCAGCACGATCAGTTTGCTGATACCCTGCCGATCTCAGAGCAAGAGTTCATATTCATCCGCCTGTGTGTCCTGCGAGAGGTGAGGTGCTGCAGCTGCTGGCTGTAAATACCATCTAAACCCTATGCAATGTTCTCTGAGCTTGTTTTTCTTGTGTGTGTGTTGCAGTACTTGGAGAGAGAGCTCACCATGGCCAGCTTGCCTTTCACTTTTGATTTTGAAAGGAGTGTTGATGACTGGGTCTTCATGTGCTTCTTTGTGGGGAATGACTTCCTCCCTCATCTGCCATCTCTGGAGATCAGGTAGATGAGAATCTGTGTTCTTTTCCTGCAAGAACACCTCCTGTGCTTTTCACTACCAGGAGTCTCACCCTGTGGTTTGTGTTTAGGGAGGGAGCAATCGATCGCTTGGTTAACATCTATAAAAATGTGGTGCACAAAACCGGGGTGAGAGTTTTTCCTTTTCCTTTAAAAATATCTGGGTCTTTGCCACAAAACAGGCTCACTTTTCAACTCTGTTATTCTCTGACCTGCAGGGCTACCTGACTGAAAGTGGGTTTGTGAACCTGCAGCGGGTCCAGATGATCATGCTGGCTGTTGGGGAAGTTGAAGACAGTATTTTCAAAAAGAGAAAAGATGACGATGTAATTTTTTTGTTGTTGTTCTGACATTCTTGGCGTTTGGTTTTAATCACTTACTGTTAGCCAGGGACACTCCTTTAAGAGAATAAGAACAAGAGAAAAACGCAAAATTTGTATTTTCGTTGTTATAATCTCTGGTGAGTTCTTCCAGGCTCAAAAAAGAATCTTGTGCTTCCAGCTGAGTTTCTTTTCCTGGAAAGGCCAGTTTGATGTTCAAGTTTTCAGCTGACCCAGGAATCACAGAATAAGCATTATCTTTCCTTGAGTCTCTTTTCCTATTTCTAAGACTGTAATGTCTCTCTGACATTTTTTTGGGCAGTCTATGTGCTTTGACACTGCTGTCACCCCCAAGTAAGGCTGCAGCTAAATTTAGTAGATCATTTAAATACTTACCAAAGTTTTGGAGCTTTGAGTACCCAGCTGGTTTTTTTTTTTCCCATAGATTTTCAGGGTAGGATAGAAAATTCCATCCCATTTCTGTTGGCTTTACAGACACAAGAATTGACCCATGTCTTATCCAGAACATTGCCTAAAAATCTTGTGGCATGGTCAGTTGAGAATTGTAATGAAATAATTTTCCAAGGAGTCTGTGTCCTTGACTGACTTTATTTCTCTTTGTTCTTCGTTTAGGATAACTTTAAAAGACGGCAAAAAGAAAAAAGGAAGAGATTGAAGGTAAGTGAATTCCTTACCCAGTGTAGAAACCAGCAAGAATTTAAATGTCTCCTTTAGTTTTTGGATGTTGGGACTGCAGTCGTAATCATGGTGTTTCCTAGCCTGTGTGTAAACTATTTCAAAGTGTAAAAAATTTAAATTAGGTTGTTTTTTTTTTTTTTCTCTCCCATATTCAAAGAATGTGCCTTTGTACATTTATTTCCCATAATGTTAATCTGAAAATTGTGAGAGAGCATCATCCCAGTGCTGGGGAGATCACACACCTCTTTCAGCAGCCTTGTCTATGTTTATCTTGCAGAGGGATCAGCCTTCCTTTCTTCCTGGTGGTCAGTTTTCCCCTCAAGCCCTGGGAAATCGATCCAGCCCTCAGGCAATCTGTAACCCTCGACAAGCTGCCTTTGAGATGAGGATGCACGACAGGCAGAACTCCGTGAGTAGATGTTCAGAGGCGTTTGTGCAGAGAAAGGAAAGAATCGCAGCCCACAGCCCATGTTACTCCAGGCACCTCTTTATTTGCTCTGTTGAAAAGCTGACACCTCAAACATTATTCTTCAAGGAAGTGGCTTTTACTAAGTGGTTTTTCTAAGCCTGCTTGAATAAAATTGTCTTCTTTATTTCTGCTTGGAATTATGCTTTTCCCTGGGGAAGGGAGAAACTTGGATGAAGTTTTGGGCAGGGTATTAGTCAGGGAAAACTGGAAGGAAGTGCTCTGTTAGAAGTCCTGTTAGCTTTAAATAACAATTATGAAAAATATTTTCTCTCTGGGTATAAATCTTCATCCAAACAGTGGACAGATTAAAAGTACTTTTCATCACAGAGATGTGTGTTCTGTCTCTGAAGTCTAAATACAATGTGCTTTTTCAAGGTATAATTTCTGCTGCTCTTCCCTTTTAATCTCAAAACTTTTTTGCACCTGAGTTATGCAAATTAGTTCCTTTATGGAGCGGGAGACATTTCTTTTAGGCTCTAATATTGAAATAGATAAATTTGAGAGGACTTTAAGAGACCAGCTGTGAAGGAACTCAGAGTATTTCTGGCAGTTCTGGGTTGGAAGCACCTTTTTTTCACTAGTACCACAAAAGGAAGTTGTAACAGAAGCTGCAGTGGTGTTCCAAAATCAGCATATATCCAGAAAGGCATTTTTTAATCAATTGATACTGTATTGTTTATTGCACCCTTTTCCTTCTCAAAGCCAGTGGCATCTTTGCCTCTATGCATCAATGTCTGCCTTTTAACAGGAATATGATTTTCCCTTTTGCCCCTTGACTTTGATTGTGCAGCCTTTGCCTTCCTTTTTTGGAACTGAAGAGAAGGCTTGTGATTATCAGACAGCTGTTAATTTTAACTTCATTTTAAAAAGCCTAATAAATCCTCCTCTGCCCCCAACTCCCTTCCCTGTTTATCTGTAATAATTCTGACCCTAGACAACTTCAGCATCTCCAAACACCAGCCTGACTCCTGATGGCAGCCCGTCCCTGGGAGGAGGAATTAAGCGGAAACCTGAGGACAGTGACAGTGAACCTGAGCCAGAGGATAATATCAGGTGAAGCCATTTTTTTGTAGCACTTTGTTAGCAAATTGCTGAGATAGATGCAGCCTAATTAATGCCATTTAGCTCAGTGCAGCGGTGCCTTCGGATGCTTTTGTGATCTTTTTATCCAGCAGTAATTAATGT
This sequence comes from Irena cyanogastra, assembly GCA_013397155.1. Lineage (NCBI taxonomy): Eukaryota > Metazoa > Chordata > Aves > Passeriformes > Irenidae > Irena > Irena cyanogastra. The sequence goes on along the minus strand of VWZV01006346.1, from coordinate 122,360 downwards.
GGAGGGTGAGGATATCCAGTAAATTCCAGTGAGATGGGTGAGCTCTGTCTGTTCAAGCTAAGTATCCAGATTAGTATGCGTGCAGGTTTGCAGCCTCCAAGCCACTGCTCCCTCTGAGACCAAGCTTGGCGAGACGTTCCCTGATTATGTGAGTGGAATGCCACTGTTGTTGGAATCTGGGAGCCGTTTAACCCGCACGGCTTGCATGTGTGCATGTGGGCAGCAGTATCTGTCCTTGCTTCCAGTTCTCTCCATCATCTTTGGTTTGCAGCAGGCCCTGGTTTGTCTCTGAGTTCTTGCATTGTCTCAGGAAGGCTGAGCCTGGGATGGTTGAGACAGGAATTTTCTGGGAGTTAACCACTAGTGAGTCTGCGCTGGTCAAGGGTTTCAGTGAAGCTGTTGCTGTTTGAGTTGAGGGTGAAGGCCCTTACAGCTGTTCCTGAGAAGTGCAGCCACAGGGGTTTATTTTCTGTGGAGTCAGGCCATGAGTGGATGTGGGAAAACACTCAGGGTTCTTTCCTTGTGGAGTTCTGGTTACAGTCATCACAATGTATTTGTGACATGTGGCCCATCAGCTCTTCCACTATTGCAATTCTTGCTCTCATTCTTATTTTCTTTCCTCTGTGTCTATATCTGGATGGACTGATTTTTTTCTTTTAAATCAATCAAGCAGTATTTTTATATAAAATCATAAATTTTAAGGATAAGTGACTCCATCTGTTTTCCATCTGAGTGTTAGCAGAGCTGCTAAAAGAAGCTTTAGCAGTATGAATGAACTGTGGTGATTCACGAGCAGCCCTGGTTCTGACTGGGTTAGTATTGCCAAGGAAAAGGATATGTGACATTCAACTATAGTTTTTAAGCTTTTCTAGCTCAGAATACTTTTTCATGTCATTTTCTGAGTGGAAATTAATTCTATGCTTGCCATTGTAAATAAAAAGAACTGCATTGATGTCCTAGATATGACCATGCTGATTGTGAAAATAAATTCTGTATTTAGAATGACTTTGAAACCAGAACAAATTGTTGCAGTTGGCTACAGATGGGTTTTATCTCACAGTAGGGTTTTTTGAGTTTATACAAGTATCTATCTGCCAGGCAGCTCAGAGCCTGCAGATGTTCTTGACTCCATCCCTCAAGCCTTCAGTGCCAGGAGATCTGTCCTTGCTTACCTGCTTTTCTGTAAGTCTTGAAAGCATCTCTTGGTTTCTCTGCCTGCTCTTCAGTGTAAATCATCTTGGAAGGATTTAGGAAGTGTCCTGAGCAATTGTCTCAAAACAGAAGCAGTGGAAGATCCTCTTTGCAGAGCCAAAAGGATGTGTATCCTCTAAGGAAGCATAAATAGATTGTGGCTTTCTCCTAAAGCCCCATACACAGGATTTAGGCCTCTGGGAGAGTCTGATCAGTGTCAGCTTGAGGTGACGTCTTGGAGTGGTTTGGAATAAAATTCTTTGTAAGAAAACAAATCATTATTAAGGGATTATATGGTTTAACCAGTTTGGTTCTTTGTTGACATGATACAGCAGAGCTGAAGGGTGCAGCTGCCCATGTGTGAAAGAGGAGCCAGTGTTTGTTTTCCCTGCCCCATCTGTGGACAGACGTGAGGGGGAGCTGTGTGAAGGAAGGATGAACTTGTGGCCATGGTGGCTCCTGTGATGCCAACATCCACCTCTGGCCTGAGAGACTGAAAATCCTGTGTGAAAGAGAGCTCATCTGATGTGAGGCAGCAAGCACAGGATGCTGAGCTGCAGAAGTGCCTCTGGTAATCACAGCTTGTCTGAACAGCAGCAGAACACAGAAATTGTTATGTATTTGCTTGCATTTATATTTGAGGTAGCAGGAAAACTCTGTCAATTCTGCTAACAGTCACATTTTATTCTGTTGCTGCTGAACACTGCTTTTTCTGCTTTCATTTAAACTGTATACAAATGGCAACTGAAGTAGCAAGTGGCTTTGTTTTATGCTGTAATTCAGACCTGCAGATGTGCATCTCTTAAGGTGCCCATCTGTGTTAACATGTTACTCATGCCTTGTGTTGCAGGTTGTGGGAAACTGGTTGGAAGCAGCGCTACTATAAAAGCAAATTTGATGTGGACGCATCAGATGAGAAATTTCGTCGCAAGGTTGTGCAGTCCTACGTGGAAGGCCTTTGCTGGGTTCTCAGATATTATTATCAGGTACCCCAAAGTTTCTTGTCTGAATTTGTTTCAGTCTATTGCTCGTTTTGGAAAAGCTGTGGGGTTTTTTTGAAGGTATAAAACAAACGTGTGCCCGTTCTGTTCAACACTGGGGATTCGAATGCAGTTTCACCATCTCTGGAGGTGCCGAAGGAACAACTGGCCATGAGACTCAGTACTCTGATCTGGTTGACAAGGTGGCGATTGGTCACAGGTCGGACTCTCATCTCAGAGGTCTTTTCTAGCCTCAGTGATTCTGGGATTCTGGTTCTCATAGCCGGTAGCAGCACTTGGTGGAGCAAGAACCACTGCTATTTTCCCTTTCCCACAAATAATGACACTGCAGGTGACTAAATGAGAGAACAAAGGACAAAGCCTGTGAAATGCCAGTAGGAATTTGCAAGGGATAGAGTTGTCGGTCTCCTCCTAGATTGTAATGCTGCTCCATTAAGTGTGTTGTGATTGAAGTAATCTGTATGTATTTAAATCTTCTGATAATTGAGATGTCAGATTGGTAAGAGATTAGCGGGCCATGATGGGGTTTGTTGCACTGATGGTTAATAAGGAGCTCTGTGCCCTGAAGGCAAAGTCAGTTAGACTGGCTGTGTGACCTGAGAGCACAGTGTGCTCCAGCCCATGGAGTTTGTCTGTCTCAGCAAGAATTTGGAGTTTCCACACGGGACTTCGTTCTTAAACCTTCATATTTTTTGTCAGTGGCTGCCACCTGTCCAGCTGGGAGCACAGGCAGGGCAGATACCTCAGATGCCTACAAAATGCAGTTTCCAATAGGTTTTTCCACTCCGCCCTTGGAACAAAATGGGAATGTGTCCCCTTCCCTCCTGCTCTAATCATTCCTTGAGTCTGGGCTCTGGCTCATGTATTATGGAGGATGAAAATCATCAAGTTTAAGGTTTGCAAGTTTTGGTGTAGCTGGTCTGCAGGGAAGCTGAGTTCCCCACATCCTTTTGTGCATGACCTCCTTTTGCAAAGGACAGATGTCACCTGGATGCCTTTATAGGTGGGAATTCCCAGGATCCTGGGCACAAGGAAACTGTTTTTTTTAACCATGACAGGATATTTTCCCACAGCTCTCTTATGTGCCCATGGTGGAAGTGCCCAGGGCTGGAAATAAGCCCTCAGGTGAGCTGTAGGTAAAATTGTCCCCTTCGGTGGTACAAGAGCACAAACCAATTCCAGTCTGTTGTGTGGGGATGGAGCAGCTGGAAAATCACTCCCTGCTGATATGAAAATGATGTTAGGAAGCTGTTGGGTTGGGGGAACTTCAAAATAGGTTTGCTTGAGGATCTTTGTTTAGCTTTTTTCTTTTCACCATAGTAAAAATTGACTCAAATAACTACTGCCGGCTGTCCATAAAACTTGTGCCAGAATATATTATGTGCCTTTCTATTCCTACAGAATGCTAATAATGCAGGGCATGTCCCACTAGAGAGAACATCTGGGGGGGGAGGGGTGGGGGGAAGGAGAAAAAAATAAAAAAGAATTAAAACAATCCACCTGGCTTTTGAAACATTCTGAGTCTCTCCGAAGGACTGCAGTGAATAATTATAGGTGCTGTACTTTTATACCAAAAATATCACTGGAGGAGCCTTGTTGACATTTAATCGTTCAGAACTGGAAGTCAAAATAGTGTTGGGCTTTTGTTTCAAGTGGTGCTGCTCAGAAAAATAGCTGAAGAGGTGAAAACTTGACTTAGACCCTCTGGAGCCATGTTTCCTTTACGAGGTGCACAGTGTTCTGGTGTGTTTTGAGTTTGCTTGATTCTCTCCTTTCTGAGGACACACTTTGTATTCTCCGCTGTTCAAGGTAGGAGAATGAGAGGGGAAGAGCAAAGTGCTACTCCAAACGTGCAGTACTGCTGGTACTGGAGAGAGGAGCACCAGTGAAAACCAGAAAGCTCCTCAGCATGTCTGCAGCAAATACTGTTCACATTTACACATGCAGTAGGGCGTGCTGGGGGGTCTGTATTCCCACACCTCCCCAGGTTAGCATTGGGATTTTGCTGTGGAAAACAGGAGTGTAAAATGCTCTCTGCCATGTTGTGATGTTTGGTGACTGGGCTGCGTGATTTTCATTTGCTGATATGTCTGATTTTGTGTCTCCCACCCCCCTGCCCCAGGGCTGTGCATCTTGGAACTGGTATTACCCTTTCCACTATGCTCCCTTTGCCTCGGACTTCGAGGGCATTGCAGACATGCCTTCAGACTTTGAGAAGGGCTCCAAACCGGTAGGGCTCCTGATTTATTAATTCATTCACTGCTGATTTGCCCTCTCATTCCAAGTGTCTCACACCTGCTTGTCTGCTCTCAACAGTTCAAGCCTCTTGAACAGCTGATGGGGGTGTTCCCGGCTGCAAGTGGAAACTTCCTGCCGCCAACGTGGAGGAAACTCATGACAGACCCAGTGAGAATCCCTCTTATATTCCTGTCTGGAAGCTCAGGTCATCTTGCAGTGGTGTGAATGGGACCTGCTGCTTCTCACTTCAGGCAGACAAATGCTGCAGACCTGGAGGGAAAGGTTTTGGTAGATTGTAATGGTTCTTCAAAATGCTTAAAAGCAATTTCTTGAAATTCAGATGTCATTTCCTAGCTCTCTTACACTTCAGATGGTTCTGTTTCTTCCAGAAATCTTCCAAAACTTAGGTGGGGAGCAGATAACTTATTCTAATCAGCTCTCCTCCTCATCCTAATGTTTCTCTCCTCCTTAATTTCTTATTTTAAATCTCTGAGTAATGCAAGTGCCCATCCTCACTTTGGACTTAAATGGCTTTTAATGACCTTTGTGTTTGGCACCACGTGACATTCTGAGCCCGTGTCAAGGTTGGCTTTAAGGGTGATTTTTGTTTTCTCAATTCCAGGAATCAAGCATCATTGACTTCTACCCTGAAGATTTTGCTATTGATTTGAATGGGAAGAAGTATGCTTGGCAAGGTGAAACTTCAAGTTTCCTTTTTTTTAAATTTTTAGACATTAGTCTTAAAACCCTGCAAAAATAGAAAGAAATTAGAAAATTATATGCACTGAGTCACAAAGGTAACTTGTGTTACTTGTTGTGGGGTCAAGTATTTTACAGCAGGTGTATTTTTGTAAAGAAATTAGTATGAAGACCAAATTACAGTTTAGTAACTGGTTTTGGATTGGCAACGATTATTGGTAATTTTAGCAGTCATTCTAGATTTGTTCATTTGTCCTGAACTAGAGTAATCATTCTTCTGTTTTTATCAGCCTCAGCATGTAATTTTCTTTTATCTCCGTTGCATTTAATTAATGGATCTTGTTCTGCACAATCAGTGGCTCATTAGTACTCTGGCAAAAATACTTTGGGGAATATAGAAATATTTTGGAACACAGAAAGGATGGAAAAAGAGCTACAGCATTTATGCGACTTTCCCTTTCATTAGAGAATGTTAATTTCCAAGGTCTGCCAGATTCTGTGTCTGGATGTAATTTACATTGCACGTAAAGTTTTAGGTTTTCAGTTTGAGAGCAACAGGTTTTGTTTGAATAAAGCCACAGAAAGATCTGACTTCAGAAGCGAAAGTGTGATTCCTTCAGAATCACAGTGTTCTAGCTGTTTCTTAGCTAAGGAATCTTATCAGAGCTTGCCATGCTGGTGTCTGGTTTTGGGGATGTTCTGGGTTTTTTCAACAAGTGGGAGGAAACACTGGTTTGGTTTTGCCAGGTGTGGCGTTGTTGCCCTTTGTGGATGAGCGACGCCTCAGAGCTGCCCTGGAGGAAGTGTACCCTGACCTCACTCCTGAAGAGAGTAAGAATTGGGGTGTTGAGTTAAAGAACTGGGGTCTTGAGCTAAAGAATTGGGGTATTTCATTGCCACCTATGAATTTCACCGTAAATGAAAGAACAAGGTGTTCTTGATGCTTGGTTGTGTTGAGTTTATGAGAGACTCTTCCTCAGAGGTGCTGCTGATAATCAGAGCGATCTTCAGTGGATTTGTTTTGTTACGATTGTTCAGATTATAAAGGCTAGTGTTTGTTTCTCTTTTGTACAGAAATAACATCTGGTTCTTGTGGTTAAACTGTGGAGGTGTGTGGGGTTTGGGGTTGGTTTTTTTCAGTTCTGTCTGTATCTACAGTGTTACTCTATTCTAAATTCAGCATTCCTCCACTGAACAAAAGATTCCCATTATTTTACTGCCTGCCAGCTGTCCCTAGGACCAGACACGTCCTGCTCTTGGCAGACATTGTCTTTCCTATGTTCTCAGGGAATGTTCAGAGCTTTCTCCTGAATCACAGTGAAACTTGGCTTTTGTGGAGATGTCACCAGGACAGTGTTGCTAGTTTGCTGCATCCCTTCCTTCCCTCTTTCCTCTGAATTCTTGCCCCATTCCCATCATTTCTCCAGGCAGGAGGAACAGCCTTGGTGGTGATGTTCTCTTTGTCGGGAGGCACCATCCACTCTGTGACTTTATTGTGGAGCAGTACAAGACCAAGAACACAGAGGTAGGTTGCACTTGTTGTTCAGTGGAAATGGTAAGATGGGAAGTTTAAAGTGCTGCAGCTGAGAACTCCTTCTTCCATAGGGAGTGGACATCCCACCGGAGCTGTGCCACGGCATCCAGGGAAAGCTCACTCTGAACGACAACGCCATCCTCCCAGATGAGTGAGTGTGGCCTTAGGGGTGGGTTCTTGCTACTAAAGGACCCCTCCTTCTCTTATGGCAGCAGAAATGTTTTTGTGTTCACAAGGAGTAAATTAAAGGCCACGTGTGTAGTCTGAGGGTTCAGAGCAGGCTTGTGTTACCTCCAGCACAGGCGAAATCCCCAGCAAGTGAAATTTGCATTCTATTTCTATCATTCATTCATTCATTCTATCAAGAGGTTTTTAACCTCTTGACTTGGTTTTTAAAGTAGCCTCAGATATCTTTAAGACACTGTAATGCATTTGTTTATTTGCTGAGGAACCTTTGTTTGTTTGTAATTTTGCCTGTGGAAAGCTGATTTTTATGTGTTTAGTTATTGTTTTATGAGATAAACAAGGCCTGGGTAATTAAAGTTCAGTAGGGTCATGTTTTGGCTTCTATGCTTTTGTGTGGATGTTAATGTGGGCTGATGTGACTTACCATTAGGGCACATTGCCTAAAAAACCCCAAAACTCTGCTTTTTATATGCTAATCTGCATTACATCAGGGAAAAATCCAGGTAGTGATAGCTTAGATATATTTTGGCTTTGTCCATTAGTCTGCAGCACTAAAATCAGGGCTGTTCCCAGCTACACATACTAAGAATACTCATATTTTTAGTTTTCTAGAGAATGCATCCAGTTTGAGAAATGATCAGCGTAGTCTTCACCTTGTAGGACGCACACTCGTTTTTCTGACTGTGCTCAGAGATACAAGCAGGTGTTCAGTGCCTTGTTTGCATTAAATGTACAAATGCTGGCTTGGTTGGACAGAAAATGTACCTCAGATCACTCTAACAGACATTTCTCTATTCTTGTCATGATCAAGAAGAATATCACCAAGTCAGAGTTGTTCTTGGAGGGAACGGGACAAAAAACCTATTCCAGCCTGGCCTTCCCTAGACAGACATAGAGAATCCCCACACATCAGCTCCGAAATACATGACGTTAAGAAATAAGGATTTAGTCACTCCAGTACTTATAGAAGTACTTGGTTTAGGGGAAAGGCAAGTTAACTTTGAAATAAATATTTTGCAGGCTTAGTTGGTAAAGCAGCAGATGGTGAGAAATGTGTGTGGTGGTGTTTTGACAGAGGTTTTTCTCTTCACCAGGGTGGTGCAATCTCCTGTTCCCATGCTGCGGGATCTGACACAGAACTCTGCAGTCAGGTCGGTAAACTGTGGGTTTTCATACAAGGGTGTGCAAAGTGCAACACTCAAAACACTGAAAATCAGTTGTGATCTGTGTCATTTTTATCTCCAGAGAGGCACAGTTTGGTTCAACCAGAACCAGAATTTCTGTGCAGAGAAGTAAGAAATGCTGAGTTATGCTTTGTCAGAACACTGTAGGAAGGATGTCCTAAATGGGGATGTAGTTCCTGTGAATGATGAGTTAAAGGAAGGGTTTGGTTCCATCTGCCACTGTCAGGAGGTCAGAATTGTTCTGTGCTTCTCCCCATTTCTCTGTCACAGGGATTTTTCCTCTTGCCTTTGGAGGTGGTATGTGCAGTCAGGGCATTGCTCTTTGGGCTGTGTCAGTTAGGCTAAATTTTCCAGGGAACCATTATCCTCTTTCCTTGTAGCCTCATTCTTCCTTGGTCCTAGAAAACATGAATTCCAGCTGGAAGAGTGAGATTATTCTGCTCATCTGTTTGCTTTTAGCTTTCTTGGTCATAAAGCAGTGACTACTGTTTCACTTTGTCTCCATTATGCGATGAACCTAATCCTCAAATACTTTCTCTAGCATCTCATTTAAAGATCCACAATTTGCTGAAGACTTTGTTTTCAAGGCTACGGTGTTACCTGGGGCAAAGTAAGTGTCAGCTGCCAGCTTTCAAATCATTCAATTCTGATTTATCCGTCTGAGTATTTGCTCTAAGTACTTATGGAACTGTTCTTATTGTTCAGGAAACCTGCTCCAGTTCTGAAGCCAGGAGACTGGGAAAAAACCAACAATGATGGCAGGCCTTGGAGACCACAGCTTGGCTTTAACAGGGACAGGAAGCCAGTGCATTTGGACCAGTCAGTGTTCAGAACCCTGGGGTAAGGCTGTGGGATTTCTGCTGCCTTGCTGGCATGACTGCCCTCCTTTTCCCTTTTTAAATAAAAAAAGAGAAAGGGATTGGTATGGAGTGTCCAAGCTTAGGTGTTGGTTCTCCATGTTGGAGACCTCAGCATGTGATATTTAAATTCAATATTGCTGAAAACTTAACATTACAGTGATTTTGGAATAATGTCTTGTTTGCTTTTTGATATTTTTGCCCTCCTAGATAGTTTTAAGTCACTTTCCTGTTGTTTGGGGTTTTTTAAAACTTGTTTGGTGGATGCTTGCTTGTAGTACAGAAGGTACAATGAGAATATTGTGCACAAGTGATAATTAAGACTGCTAATGAAGACAGGAATGTCTTTTAAACTTTTATAAACAAAGAAGCTTTAAAAATTAAATGGGTTTCCATACTGGGGAGTGCAAGGAGCCATGCATTTATCAGATCCAGAGAAGAGAATGTTTTAAAGGAGATTGGCAATTAGAGTTGGGCTCTGGAGTGTCTCCTTAGGAAGAGAAAATACCTTCTTCATCTTATGGCTCTGGGGGAGCTGCAAGAAGGAAAAGCACTCCCTTTTAGGAAGGAAGCACAGGGCTGTTCTGGGACTTCACTTGAGAACCCTCTTGCATGTCACAGTCACAATAAAAAGCACAGCTGTCCCATTGGAAACCTGAGCATTTCCCTGGTAGCTCCCCAGGCCTGTGTGTGTGTGTCAGGATGTGCCTGGGCCCTGATCCACCAGTGCCTCCATGGCCCAGCAGCGAGAGAGGGGGTGTGGGATGTGCTGGGAGGTAGCTATGCTGGGAGATGGAGTTCACCACAGCATCCTGACCTGCTGCCTTGCCATTTCTTCCTGTAACAGGCACACGATGCCAAGGGACAGAGGCATGCCAGGAATGTACCCCAATGCTGTGCCGCTCGGAGCCTATGGCACCCCCTATGCCAGGCCCCTCATGGGCAGCCAGCAGCAGATCCCTAAACTGCTGTCAAGTAAGTGCCCTCTGCTTCCTGCTTCTCACAGATGGGTTGGTCTAAACATCATCTTTCTTTACCTGTTTCACTTATTTATCTGTGCTTAAATACAATCTGGAAAGAAGAATGTGGGGAATGGGAAGGCAGAAATACCAGACAGACATCCTAAATTCATCTCCAAAAAGAGAATATTTACGTGGTTTTTGGGAGCCCAGCAGTCCCTGTGCTGCTGTTCCTGCTGAGTCCTGATGTGTTGTCAGAAATGCTCCAATGTACTCTGTCTGTCCTACGTCCCTGGAGCTAATCCTGCCAACGAGGCACTTCTCAGGCTCTCATCCTTGTGGCACCCGAGCCCTGCTGAACAGGCAGCACTCTGCAGGCAGATATTCGCCAGTGCCATAGGCGGGTTCAAACTGAGGAGGCTTGGAGCCACTACTGGAGAAGAAATCCCAGTCCATCTGTTGGCCTTGGAAAACTGTCTGGTGGCTTTCCTTGACATGGGCCTCTCTCCCCATTGCAGCGCCGCAGTTGTCTCCAGTCGCTGTTCTGCAGGTGTGCCTGGCAAACCTCGGAGCAATTGGTTGGGCTTTTTTTGCCTCCTCTCTGTACTGCTTTTTCCACGAGGCAGAATTTACTGTGCTGCTGTTGTGTGGAGCAGCAGGGAGAGGAGCCAGGTGGAGCTGCCTCGTGGAGATTCCTTCTCTGCGCAAGATCATGCACCACCTGCGCTCTCTGGAGCCACTTCCTGGCGCTCTGCTTTTGTGGGACACAGCAGTGCTGCATGATGCAAACATGTCCTCTGGCACTGCACTGGGTTGTGTTGTTCCTCCTCTTCTGCTAAGACACCAAATTGTCCTAGAAGTTTAGACTTTAACTTACTTCTCATTTGCACTGACTGCAGCATCAAGTCTTTACAACTGATTATGGCAGCACTTGACTTAGAATTTGGGGATTGTTTCTTTCAATGTCTCATGATTTGGGGCCTGAGGACAGCTTATGTCCATCGGGAGGATGGATCAAACAGCCTGAGGGCTGTGTTGCTCCCTAGAACCATTCCCAAAATCCATCCTGCTGCCTGGCTCTGGGTTCAGGCCCCAGCCTGGCCCACCTGGGACTGTCAATGCCAAGTGAACCATGTGTGCCTCAACTCCTCTTCTATGAGGTAGTGTCAGACTTGCTTAAACCCTTGCTAGATCAACACCTCTAGGTGGCATAGCCCTGGATTTCTGCTGGGAGCAGCCTATTGGATGTTCACCTGCCCGAAGATTGTAACATATCCTGGATTACAGATTGTGCGGATCTGGTGCCAAGCAGACCTGTGAAGATGAGGAGTGTCAGCCGCTCTCCAAACCCACTGAAGTGAGACTCTTGCTTAGTGGGAGCAGTCTGCCTGCAGTGCGGTTGGGAATTCACAAGCACTTGGTCCAATTCCCCCCAACAACATTCTGCCTGGAGTCCCTGGAGGTGTTCCTAGTCTGGCAGCACAGCCATCTTTTTCCCTTTTGCAGTCACCCCTTCAGTCCCCAGGTGTCTCCATCGAAGGAAGTACCTTCATCTGGAAAATCAATTCAGGAGAAATGGGAAGGCCTCTTGAATGACACAAGGTTCTCTCCAAGTGTCCACGTTGTGTTCATCAGCTGTACTGTTGTGAGAGAACTGCAGTTGTGGTGTGGCTGGGCTGGGAAGCACCCAGAGTCCACATATTCCTGAAAAACCACAGCTGATGTGTTCAAAATCTCCACATTCAGTGGGACTGATGCAGAGGAACTTTCCATTTAGTATGTGGTGTTTTCATACACATGCTGCAGTAAAATCAGCCTCCAGAAGGGCGATGCGGTCGAGCCAGGAGCCATCTCCTCCTCAAGAGCCTCAGAGCTGGGGGTGTTCCTCACTGGTGCTCCCTGATTTGTCTTGGATGTGCCAATTTTCAGCTGATGAATAATTGTCTGTGCTGATAACTTGGGGAGTCAAGTGCAGGGTGGCAGCACTCTGGGAATGGCAGGTTTGGCTCCTGCAGCGCAGGACATCTGATTTATGACTTGCATGGCAGGCAATAAACTTGTCAATTAGCTGCCTTGGAAAAGTGATTTTGATTAGTGCAATCAGTAAACACAAAATCTTCTCTTTGATTGCCACCCTGATTAGATAAATTGTTACTTGAGGCGCTGCTAGACAAGGCAGTTTATTTGGCCTTATAGCTCTGGGAAATGCTTAAGTTTTGTAGCCTAAAGAAAATATTAATTGTCATTCCTTCTATCCCGTTTTGTACCTTTCTGAAGTGCAATTCACTGCTCCAAACTCTCTCCCTCCAAGGTTATTCCATCAGCCATACAAATGAATAGAGGGGCTTTAAATGTTTTGATGATGATTTAGTTCAAGTCTTGCTTAAACTGAGCTGCAGAAGGGTGTAGTTATAGCAGGAGAGCTGGGTCCTTGCTCATGAAGAGGAAGGGTCTGGAAACAAGACATTGCCTGTGTTTCTATGCTGTTGCTGTCTGTGAAACTTGGAAATTATCGGGAACAGAGAGTCATTATAGGATATTTTTGATTGAAAGTTGTGACACTCAGGGGCTGTCCCTAACTTTCTAAGATACTTTAAGCTCCAGTTGAAAAATTGCTTATTTTCCCCTGAAGCAGCATTGTGGGTTCCGTTGCCCTCCCCTTGTATTCCAAAATAAACATGGCTTTGTGTGGGTGCAGCCTGTTCAGGCCTGGAAAAGCCCTTGAGATTCTCAGGCTGATCAGCAGGGAAGTGCCACTTCCCCACCCTCAGTCCTGGTCTGCTTCAAGCTGGAAATTGGGTGGAAAAGAGGAGCTGAGGAGCATCAGTTGGTAACCGTGTGTGTGTGTGGGGGTATAAAACCAGGCTTATATCTTGGTTGATGTAGTTGTGTGTATAGGTGTAAAGCTGAATAAATAATCCTGCATGGGGGATAAATGAAGAATTGTGGGCTGGATTGGCTTTGCCCTGCAGGCTCCTGGGAAGAGCAGAGCTGCTGGGGCTGAGAATTTATTTGGTGCTCTCTTTGCTGGGCTGGGACAGACAATCCAGCCAGAGCTAGGAGAGAGGCACAGGCTTATTTATTTTATGTTTCCCCCTTCTCCTTTCAAAGGGAGGCTAGGCTTCCATGTCCTGGCCCCTGGCAGCACGGCAGGCTGTCTGTGTGCCGGCCATTATCCAGCTGCTGGAACCAGCTGTTGGAATTAGGTCACACTTGGAGGCCATTGAAAGCCATCAAAGGTGTCAGTGAAACTGGAGTTTTTGATTGACACTGGCCCTGAGTGCTGGGGGCTGCCTGGGTGCTATTGAGGAGCTGCTTCTTTTATCCTGTTTGCTGACCAGGTTATTTAGACAGACAACAAGCGTTTAATTGCAGGCCCTGTTAAAGCAGTACAGGGCTGGTTTGGGTGGCACAAACAATGGGCAAGTGGGTGGTCTCCTGCACACCAGCACTGGGGCACTGGCCAATGTTTTACCCAAAAAGGCTTAATTCAGTCTGATTCCATTATCTGAGACATCATTAATAGGTTTTTATTAGTGTATTATCACTGCCCACAGTAACTTTTAAACGCACCTTTACTATCTTTAGTGATAATGTATTAGTATTTTATTTTAATGAATACTTTGTCCTTTGTATCCTAAATATAACCATATTTACTTAAACGTGAATAAAACAGAATCATACACTTTATGCCATGCTTTGGCCATTGTTTTAGTTGCCTTTTTGGAATAACTTAGCCCAGCCAGAGAGAAACTGGCCTATATTTTGACTTTGACATCTTTGTTGGCCCCAAACATGGTGTGTAGTGGTAACACAGTGGTGGGTGTGTATTTGAGTGCCTGTATTTTTTTATCTAGTAATGAATGTACTATATAAAAAATATAATGATAGGATATATAAATATTAAACTGAGTTGCTAGGGTGACAGACAAGGTTTTGCATCTTCAAAAAGTCAAGAGGAGACACCTGCGAAGCATCTGATCACTAACCAATGCTAGCACTAGCAATTAAAACTCATAATTCTCTGTTATGAAGCTTATTGGACGTGCTAGAGCCAAAAAGGTTGCCTTCTCTCAGTTGACAGCAGGACTCTGGCCAAGTTAGCAGCAGGAAGCCATGACTTGGAATGTGTTTGTGGCACATCCAGCCTGAGCTTTCCTGTTTGGCTCCCCAAAATCAGCTCTGGGGCATGCAGAGGAGTGAGCACGGCTCGTGAGTTGTACTTGCTCTCTCTTATTTTGCCATCTCATTTTGTCCTCCAGATCTTCGGCCCCAGGAGTCCTGGAGAGGTCCCACACCCTTGTTCCAGCAGACACCACAAAGGTAAGGCAGGAGGCATGTGAAATGTGCCCAGGAGGGGCTGTATTTGGCTCTGCCAGCCTTCCCAATGTTTGGTGTTCCCTTCTCTGTTTGAAATGTTGTGGTTTAAAATTGTGGAAATGATGCTTGTACGGCAGGTTTTTTGAGTTAATTAATGCCATGATTTATTGATGTTTTGGGAGCCGACTATGTGGTGTTCATCCTTTAAAAGACTCAAGTACTTTGTATTAAAAAAAAGGAGGGAAAACCACTTTCCATTAAAACTCAGGCTTCAAAATTAACTTTACTGTTGGTGCTTTGGTACCATTCTTGGTTCTTTGGCCTTTATCTTATTGAAGCTTTTGAGATACTATGAAATTGAACACAGAGAGCTTAAAACTGCATTAGATTTTGGACAGGCTAAACAAATTTCTTTTTAGGAGGGCTGTGGAGCTTAATGAGGCATAACTAATGGTGTTCCACTTTTATCATTCTTGTGCCACAGCCGCAGCATTAGCACAGACCAGCCATTGATTCTTGCTACAAACCTCTTGAAGTCCTAATCAGCTTCTTTGGTACAAGTTTTTCAGGCCTGACAAGCCCATTGTAGGGCAGTGTCACTGTAGGTCAGTAGTTATTAGTTGCCACTGAAAACAGTTTCTTTAACTACTTAAGGCTGAACTGAATTAAATGCAGAAGGGACTCAGGGAAGGATTATGGAATCTGCAGCCCAATAAGTGCCATCGAATAGAAGGAATGTGACATGGTTTGATAATCAGGGATGTTTTACATGCGTCCCCTCATTGATGGCTTGTGTGTCCTCCGGTGGAGTGGGCTCAATAAACCCAGGCTACCTGTAGCAGCTATTAATAGTGACATTTATTTATGTTTATGGAGGAGAGAGACGAGTTTCTACTCCAACACCCAGCTTTTTTTCTTCTGGGTTTATTTGCAAATGTTTCATCATTGAAAATATGGGCTTTAGGGAAATTTACTGAGGTCTCCATGGTCACTTTCCATGGCAACCATTTTGATCCCCCCTGAAGTAAGCCTGGCTCCCTTGTCCTGTGCCTCATCTGTGTGGAATATTATAAGGCAAGATTCATTCATAATGCAAACTTTAATGCTGCTTGGGCCATGGGAGTTGCCACGCCCACCCCTTAATTAAATCCAATATGTATACTTTCATTTGTGAAGGACTACTGCAGGTCTGTCACTGCCTTCTCTTTGTTACGCTGTGAAAGGTTTATGAAAAGCTTTGCCAGCACTGAGGATAAGTAGTTTTGCCGTGTTCTTGGAAAGCTTTGGATTTGGGGAGCAGATCAAACGTGCTTAAAGCTGATGTTTAGTTGCTGTACAGAGGCAAGCACAGAGACTTAAGCAGAAGGTTAAACACAGAGACACTTGGTGCAGGAAAAAGCATCTGAATCTGTTGAAGGCATTTTGAGTTTCCTATTCTTTCCCTGGGAGCTGCTGGTTCCCCAAAGTGCTGCCCCCTCTTGCTGCTGCAGCTCCAGGAGCAATAGGTGCAGTGGGGGAGACCAGCCAGGGATTTCTGCTCAGAGAAGGAAGGAACTGAGGGAGAGGCCAGCCATGCTTCAGCCCTGTGGGATGAAGTGGGTGGGCAGGAGGCTGGAATACCCTGGATTCACCAGTCTGAGTAAGGGATAAGCAAGGAGCCCTGTCCCTTCCAGATGTGCTATTTCAGGGATGGAGTGGTGCAGCAGCGACTAAACTGGCTCTTCCTTCTCAGGCCTGGGGAGAAGAACCAGGAGTAAAGCTGCTTCTCCATAATTCAGTCAGGATTTCTTGCTTTTAAACCTGGTGGTCCACCTTGGTGTGCAGCAGGGAAACTGAATTTTAGGGTCCCTCCCCCCTGTCCTGACATTCCTGGGCACTGCAGAGGTCTTTTTTGTGCTCTTGAGCCAGTCCAGAGTTTACAGAGAAATTTGCTACCTGGCTGATGGAAATGTGTCATCTGGTTAAACAGATCTTTTTTTGCTTAACCTATTCATAGAAATAATTTCCAAAGTGGCTGGGATGTGAATACAGGAATGTTTTCCTGCATAAATTCTCCTGAATTTAGCTGACCTGGCTGAATGTGTTTGAATTGATGTAACTCTGGATACTGCCAGTGTGAGCTGCTGGGGTGTTCCAAGTGGCACAGTTCTTCTTTTGGTTACAGCTTTGCTGTGTACAGATCTCCACCCTCAGGTGATTAAAATCACCAACCAGTGCCCCAACAAAGCAGTGATGTTAATGGTGTTGTGTTTAATTTGTTAAATATCTCAAATTTTCACTAAATAGCACTTTAAAAGTTTAAACTCTGTGCCAAATAAAAATTAATGTCAAAGAAATTTGTGTCAAATTTTCCCATTCCAGACATGGAGCAAGTGCTGGCCTGTGAGCCTCAGTCACATTTATCACCAGCATTTGTTGTAGAGGCAGAATGATTGTAATGAAAGCCCCAGAGCTGGGACTATATAGGTAATTCCCTGTAGTTTTCCTTATGGCTGAGCAGTGTATTTTTCCTGGAGAGTCTTCTGTTTTCTAGGAATCATGAGGGGAAAAAACTTAGTACTGAAAATACTTAATCAAAAGAAGTGAGAATGAACAAAGGATGAACTTAGAACATTGATTTTGAGAGTTTAGTCCCCATAAATGTAAAGTGCTCTTAGTTTTAACTACAGCACGGCTCCTTCTGAGGGATGACATGTAGTGCTGCAAGTAAACCTGAGATGCAGAGCCTTTGTTCTCTGCTGTCCCCATCCAAAACCTGTGATGCAGGACTCCTGCTCTCTGCTGTCCCTATTCCAAACCTGGGATGCAGAGCATCTGTTCTCTACTTTCCCCACTTCCCTCCAGGCTGGCCCTGCTCTGCTCAGCCAAGTCCCTCTTCAGCAGAGATCAGGAAGGATTAACTGTCTCCACTCTCCATGTTTTTCCCTCACAACATCATATCGTTTTGCAGGACCCACCTGCTCTGAATCCTTTAAGGAGTTGTCCCTCAGCCATGCTTAGCTGTAACAACCAGATCATGGCTGTAGCATTTCCCTAAATGTTTTGAATCAAAAAATATTGGACGTGTTCTACCTGTTGCTTTCTAATTGTCACATCGGAATGGGTACTTGAAGGAAATTAAAACATTTCTTGCTGTGGGTAATCCGGGATGGCAAACTGGTCCATAATGGATGTTGGATCTGCGTTCCCATATAAACTGTACACCAAATGTCAGTCAGCCCATGCCAATTAGTGCTTATGTTGCTAGGTCACCGTGGTCAATTGAAAACAGCATCAATAGAACTTGAAAAGGTTTCTTCCCGATCAGACCTCCTGACATATTGAGCAGAATAATGGATGGGAAAAAGCAGCCAAGGCCCCTACCCTAGATTCCGAATGCTCGCCGTAAGAATTCATTTTCAACCTGCAATTAACTGGGAAGAATGGGCTCCCAGAAAGAGTCTGGGCGTTCAGAGAAGAAAGCCCCTGGTTCCCGTGTGGCACATGTTTACTGCTGGGGTGCTGGGGGGCCTTTGGGATCAGCAAATCTGACCCTGCAATAAAAGGTGCACAGAAGCCTTCCGGGGAACTGGAAAAATCTGCTGCGTGTAGCTGAGTTTGCTGCTCATGGCAGTGCAGCTTCCAAACAGTGCTGAAGGAAGTGGTCAGCAAAGTGGCCTTTAGGAGGATTTGGGAAGATATTCCCTGGTTTCTCACTAGCACTTGGCTGTCTGTGCTCAGCTCAGAGACAAAGCCAGGAGTGAGTCTGTGTTGTGGGACATTCTGCAGGAGTCCAGTTCCCACTGCAGTGCTCTTTTCTCGTGCAGAACCGCTGGAGCTGCTCCCCTCCTCGCCTGGAACCGCATGCTGCAGTCCCCAAACCAGTTCCAGCCAGCTCAGTACCAGGGGCTGGGGCCCATGGGATACCCACAGAGACCCGAGGACCGCATGGACAGGGGCAGACAGGTAGGAAAGCAGGGCCCCGCGTAGTAGCTGTGTTCCCCTCCCAGGCAAGGCTTCCCCCTCCTGTGGCTGTGGAGAGGGAGTGTGGCATGGGCAGGCATTGCTGAGCTGGTTTTAGTGTCACTGTGTCACCATGCACAGGTAGGTGACTGCCCAGCCTTGGCCAGCCCCTCTGGCTGTACCCCTGGCACAAAGCCTGTGCATCACCAGTGTCTGTTAACACCCTCAGACACGGTCACACTCCTCCAGCGGCCTGAGGCAAGCATTCCCACCAGTCTTTCTCTTCCACAAGGAAATTCGCCCACTGGACCTTTTGGGTTTTCCCCAGCACGTTTAAAGTGTAGATCCTTAGAGCATCCTGAATTTCTCTCCTGGAAGTGTTTATTGGCTTTCTCTGAGCTGAAAAACTGCTTAATGCAAATGTTGGGCTCTCGTAGCCAGAGGAATAAACACGTGGAAATAGCTCTGTGAGGTTAAAAGGAAACAAGCAAACATGAGGGGAGAACCTAATTCAAAATTACAGGTGACGTGGTCAGCAGTTCATTAAAATGCCTCAGAGTAAAAATGTTGCTTGAAAGCAGCAGGTGACTCTGCTTAGGGAATTTTTTTGGGGAGTGTGATCCCAGTAAAACATGATCTGCATATGCCATTATACCAGAACTGTGGGTGTTTACACTGCCAAACGCTCATTTTAAATAAATTTCAGATATTTAGGTTGAACTCCTAGTTCTGCTGCTGTTTGTGGAAGTCAGAACTGTGGGAAGGTTAGTGAACAGTCCCAGGGAGGAGGAGGAGAAGGAGGAGGAGGAAGTGACAGCCCCGTTGCCCCACCCTTTATGTGGAAATTAAGGCACACTGTTGGAAATGTGCCTTCTGCTGGGACCTGATTCAGCTCAGGACAAGCCACTTTTTAGTCACTCCTAGTTTTAATTTTCTTCCTCCCAGCCTGCTCACCCGCCCAGTACCCAGATGTGTGTTACATGGCACAGCACCAGTACAAACCTTGCCAGCACTGGTTGTGACTGGAGGCAGAACTCAACAATGTGGGTCATAATCACAGGGAAATAATGGAGCCTGAACCTTGACCCAACCAGTGGAGCTCTAAAATTCATTTTAAATTTGGATGAGGTGCATTGATAGGATCAGATTTCAGAAATCTTTCATTTTGTGCCACACAGGTTTACCCAAAACCGTAGAGCCAGAGGAATAAATCCCTGATTGCACTAATCCATAGCAGAGGCTACTGTGCTCCCGGAGTAAAATCGAGGGAGGATCTTTGTGCCACTCGAGTCTGGGCAGGGTCCCAGACTCTTTTCCCATTAGTCTGGGAAATGGACACTTGGAAAAGTCTGTCTGCCGTGGCACACCCTGCTCTGCCCTTCATCTCGGGCAGGATACACTTGCTAAAGGAATCTGTGCTTGGAGCACTTCATTCCCAGCCTTAAATTGTGGTGCCCAACAGCTGGAATCACGAGGGGGAGCAGGAATGGTTTCTCAGTGAGGTTTCCAGTGGGGGCCCAGGGAGGGATATCCCTGTTAATTCCCACCTTGGAGCCCTGTGGACATCCAAAGGCTGGGTCATGATGTGGTCTTGCCCAGAACAGAATTCCCCTGGTGCTGGTAGGGACCCATCTGCAGATGCAGGAAACATTAAAACCCAGCGATGACAACCCTTTTATTTTTATTCACTCACATGATGAGTTCATGATTAAGCACAAATCTTTTAGCTCCAGTGAATTTGCTTCCTTAAAGAATTCCCTTTGCAGTTGTGCTGCAACTGTTTATCTGCTTTTAATTTTAATTTTTTGTTGCTTTTTTTTTCTAGTCTTGTTATTTTTAAATGAACTTTCAGATGTCATTATTTCCTCGAGGCTGGAGTGAAATGAGAAGGTACCTGAAAGGGTTTAGGGTGCCAGCCTCATCATTGAATCTGGCCTTGCTGCCTGAAAATTTCAAAGCTTTAAAGCCTTGAAAAGGGATTCAAGTGGAAGTGGTGACATGTAGCAGCATAAATAATTATCTTTGGGCCCTTTCACCTCTGAATTCTTTTTTTACAGCATACAGAACATGGTCTGAAGAGGTTAATAAACACGCTGCCACAGAGTGCTTACAAAATTAATGCAGCTGCCATGGATCTGGGGGGCTCCCTGGGAGTGAGGCTTTCCTGCCTTCCAGCTCTCCCAGAGAACCAAAGAATGAACTTGCTGGGGTGATGCAGGTGTTGGGCAGTTTTATTCCAGCCTGGAGCAGCACACAACGGAGCGTCCACATCTGCGGCACTCCCAGATCTCTGCTTTGTCCTTCCCCGCTGATGGTTTGGGTGGCTTTTTTAAGGAATGTAGCCAACTTGTTTCCTTTTTTAATTAAGTTCATCAAGCGTGGAAACAAACCTTCCCTGCACAGGCAGGTCGCAGGATCCTCCCTGGCAGGTCTGCTCGCTGGCGCTGTGGTTTCCGTGGTTATCCCGGCCGCCGTGGGCTGTGATGAAGAGAGATTTCTCCTTTAAAGGAAAGAAAGGAAGCCCCTTTTTCCCTGCACACCAAAAATCCCCGAGTAAAGAGCAAACCAAACCTGTAGCTGGTGTTGGTGCATCACCTTTAATTAACTTGCTGGTCTCTGCAGTGTACTAGGTTTGGTAATCATTTTAAATGGTTCAGGAGGGGCTCTGTGAAATTTTCAAATGGATTTTCCCCCTGGATACTTGGTGTACCAAATGCCTGAATTTAAGTACAAATATACATCTAATTTGGAGTCATTTCCAAAGTGAGATTTAGATCTCTTTGACCTCTTATTAAAGCGAACGAGTGCTGGAAAGTTCCACTTCTGCAACAAATACAGCTTTCATTTTTCCTTAAAATACTTTTGTGTAAAAATGCTGAGTGTCAGCTACCCCACGTATTGCTGTCTGTCTCTGGCTCCCACATTTATCCCTTTGCTGCAGATGGAGCACAGCAGAGATGTCACAGGTGGGAAGTCCCTTGCCCACAGTGCTGACTGGGGGTGGATTTATTTGGGGTTCCAAAGCCAGTGCTGTGCAGCTCTGCTCTGCACCAGGGTGTCCAGCCCCAGCCTGTGTTTTTGGGAGACTTCACAGCTGGATGAGGGATGCTGACCCCTGCCCCTGGTACCTCTCTGTGCAGAGTCTGTTCTGTGTGGCACCTTGAGCTCGCCTCACTTGTTTATTTGTGCTGCTAATCTCAAAAATAAATGCTTGCTTTTGTTTGTTTGTTTGTTTGCAGGCATACGGCCCCGGGAGGCCCTACCCCCTCCCACCTCCCACAGGAAGGTACAGCTGGAATTAGCTCCTGCCTCCCGTTTTTTTTTAACATGGAAAACGTCTGGGTTTTTTGCTTTTGTTCTTTTTATCATTTGTGGGGCGAGGGGGAAAAAAAAAATGAAGTTGTTAAGCACCATCCCTGTAGTTTTTAAACCGATGCCTGTTTTAAATGTGCACATTTCTTACGGACCTGATGATGATTTTTTGGGAGGGACTGGAAAGAGCAGATTGCCATCGGATGAGGTAGGAGTGCTGCGTTGTCCTCCTTACATATCCAAGCTGTGCTGAGCGCTGCCCGCCACTCTGAACTCCAAACGTCCTCTACTCCACAAGGGCCTGAAAACAGATACGGAGTTGGAAAGAATGCCCAGAAATGGGATTTTATGAACTCCCAGGGCAGACCCAGCAGGCAGATGGCGGCGCTGAAAGACACGGCCCTTGCTGCTCCTTGGCAGATGCTTCCTTCAGTTTCTCACAGAAGAAGGGGTTTTTCAGACTCTGAAGTAAAACATTTCAACTTCTTCGATGTGTGCCTGTTTCTGGCATGAGTTTTGTCATGGCATAACCAGGCAGGGGTCGTGGGTTTGTCTGTTTGATACCTAATTTAAAGCAGCTGCAAAGGGCAGAAATTCCATTTGTTTTTAGCATTCTTTCTAGGGATTTTCTGTGTGAGTGTACCAAATCAGTAAGTATTTTTATTTGCTTTATAAAGTAGCTTTTGAAATTCTGAGCAGAGGCGTGTGGTTAATTTCCAGCCCCCTCAAGAGCCTGTTTGTATCTTTTACCTTTGTGCACACGTTCCTGTTGATTTATTGGAAAGTAATTCCACCCAACTTCTAGCAAATCTTTGTTTAAATAAAAAAAATTAAAACTAAGAGAGCATCCAGTTCAGCTTTCCCTATGGACTTTTCCATTAAATCCAGGTATTGTGTAAATCAGTAAAGTTCCCAGCCCTGCTCTTGCCCTGACTCCTTGGTGCTCCCTTCTTTCCAAACATCCAGGTGTTACTCACCAACAGCGTGGGGGGGGGGGGTTGGAGAAAGCCCAGACAACCCCGTTTAACCTTGGAAGGAAGAAATCATCAGCCTGGATTCATTATTTTCAAGTGATGGAGGGTGGAGCAGAATCCTTCATTGTGATGCAGCATTCCCAGGGCTGGGAGCTGCCAGCCCTCCCCAGGGCCTTCTCCCAAGGCCGGAAAAGACCGGGGGCTCAAAAAGAGCCATTTTGCTTTTCCAGCAGGACAATACCAGCTCTGAGGGTGAGTTTTCATGGCAATGGGCTGGAGGAAGGAGTGGGGTGGGTCACCTACATTCCAAAGGCAGATGGACCCGAGTGCTGGTGGCTTTGTCCCTTTGCTCTCATTTTTTGGGGCACAAAAAGTCTGGGTAGACATTTGGGAGGCTGCTGTGGAAAAGGCTCATCCCTGCAGGCTTCACTTTGCCCAGCCCTTCACCCCCTTGCAGCCTGATACCGAGTGGAGCCAGCCTGGGGCCTGGAAGCAGTGCTGCTCGCTCGGACCCTTGGAGCTATGCTCGGAGCAGCGTGCTGGACTGGGGACTTTGTTTCCTCAGCTCTGATGCAGGGCTGGGATGCAGGACCTGGCCAGGAAGAACCACCCTTCCTGGGGCTCTGCTTCAGTTGCCTATGCCCCCCAGCTGCTGTGGGAGCATCCCTGTAGAGCTTCTCAGGCTGCTTTGCTGATACATACTTTTTTTTTTTTTCCGAGGCTGGAGCTGCGCCTGACATATCCTCCTGGATTTAACAGAATTTGAGGGGTAAACCACTCACCAGGCCGGGCTCAGTCCCACCCCAGACATTCTGAGCCGTTTCCCGTGGGAGCCAGCAGGGAGAAAATCTCCCTCATGGAAAGGGGAGGGAGCCGGGGGTCCCCGTGTGGCACCTGCCGGGAGGGGAATGAGGTCTCTTTCCAGAAGAGTGGTGGCGATCCTCTTCCTCTCCAGACTCCCGCATGGGGCTTGGTAAGGGATCTAGGAGCGGGTCTGTGGTCTTGCAGAGGCCAAAATCCCGATTTCCCACCTCAGAACCCTTCCTTCATGTTGCAGCCGGGAGTGGAGCAGCCCCCGGCGCTTCCCGGGGCTGGGGAGCCTCGCCAGGGCTGAGGTTCGTTTGGTCGCCCAAGGATGGTGGAGCCTGGCA
>VWZV01006346.1:73812-96617 GCA_013397155.1 Irena cyanogastra | reverse complement strand
TCCCTCTCCACGGTGCGCGGTCATCCCCGGGCAGAGCGTCCCGGGGCGGCGCTGTTCCTGCCCGGCCCCGACGGCAAGAGCCGGGCAGTCCTGCTCCCTATCCCGGCCGGGCCCCGGGGCTGCGCGACTCCCGCCCGGCCCCGGCCCCTCGGAGCCGCTGNACGCCGGCCGAGTCCAGGGGGGCCAGGGGAGCCACGGCGCCGTGCAGCGCCGGCGGGCTGGGCGACAGCTCCTCCAGGTCGGCCGCCTGCCCCAGCGAGCCGGGGTGCGGGTGCGCGGTGGGCGCAGCGGCGGCGGAGGCCGCGGGGGCGGCTGGCCCGGGGCCCGGGGTGCCGTTGCCCGGCGGTGGGCAGGGTTTGCCGTCCTTCACCAGCACCGGCACGGCCACGCGGCGCGGCGAGGGCTGCTGGCACAGGCCGCCGCCGCCGCCGTCGGGGTGCAACTGCTGGGCGGCCGCCTTGTCCTTGGCTTGGCGCTTCATCTTGTAGCGGTGGTTCTGGAACCAGATCTTCACCTGCGTGGGGGTCAGGTGGATCAGGCTGGCCAGGTGCTCCCGCTCTGGCGCCGACAGGTACTTCTGCTGCTTGAAGCGCCGCTCCAGCTCGTAGACCTGCGCCTGGGAGAAGAGCACCCTCCTCTTCCTCCGCGGCGCCGCGTGCAGCGGCACGATGGCCTTGGCGCCCTCGGCGATGCCGCTCAGGCCGCCCATGCTGGCCACGTTCATCCCCGCCGACGGGCCCATGAACCTGGAGACTGAGCGAGACAGCCTACTCAGTGCCGGCCGGCGCCCGCCCCGTCGGGACCGCGGCTCCCCCCGCGCCCGGCCTCCCACCTCCTCCTCCGCCGCGCCCCCCGCGCCCGCACTTACTGCTGGAGTAGCGGGGGTCGCCGCCGGGCCCGTACCAGCCGCCACCCGCGGCCGCGCCGCCCCGCATCCCCTCGGGGTAGGCGGGCAGCTCGCCCACGTTGCCCAGCCCGCCGTTGCAGTAGCCCCCGACGGCGCCGTGCGGGAACTGCGAGACGCCGTGAGGCATGTGATAGGCAGCCGCGCCCGCGGGGACGTGCTGCGGGACGGCGGCGGCGGCGGGGGGCACGGACGCCTGGCGGTACGGCCCGAGGGACGCACCCAGCCCGCCCGCCCCGTCCATGCCGCCGAACTTCTTGTAGCTCTCCTCCATCGGGCTGAGGATATCGGTGACCGAGAAGGGCGTCGTGTGCTTGGGGCTCAGCGACATGGCGCGACGAGGAGGGACGCGACGGGCCGGGCCGAGCCGGGCCGGGCGCTGCCGCCGGCACCGGCGAGCCGTCCGCGGCGGCGGCCACCAGCCCCGGGCACCGGTAGCTCGCNGCCGCTGCCGCGGGGTGCGAGACCGGCGGGGACCTCCGCGACACCGGGGATCCTTTAGGGCCGATGTTTCGTTTGCGGTTGCATTTTGGGATTTTTTTCGGTCGTTCTTCGTTTGTTCGTTTGTTTTGGCACAACGAAAGGCTCCCCCGAGGCAGCTCGACCCCGCGGGCGGGGGCCGGGCCGGCTGCGGGACGCGCTCCCCCGCCCCGGGAAGCGGCTGCGGAGCTCCTGCCACGGAACCTCGCGTCCGTCGGGGCAGCTCCGCGGGGCCGTTCGCGGGGCTGAGCGGGATCTCTGCCGGGCTGAGAGGCCGGGGCACAGCCAGACCCCGTGGCCAAAGCTGTCCCCCGCTCCCCCGGGCCAAGCACCACCGCGACGGGGCAGGCGGAGCCTGTGTGCGGGGAGATGCGCTGGGTGCGCACCCGGCCACTCCCGGGCCGTGCGCGGGGACCCGCGGGGCTGCTCCTTCCCCACAAATTGATAAAACTCAGTGCGTACAGTGAGCAGCACCCGCATGTCCCTCCAGTACGGACACCGGTTCCCGAGCTGCTGCCAGTGTTTGCACATGGACTCCCCTCTACGGGGACTGAGGCCCGTTTTGGGGAGCCAGGGGTATCCCAGGCCCTCCGGAGTGGACCCTTCCCTTCTCAAACCCCATCTTTCCCCTGATCTTTTTGGAGGCAAGGCACCTGCAGCTCTGTGGTGATTGTTAAAAATAAAAGATCAAAGATCAGAGTGAGCACAGTTTTGCGTTTTAAACTTTGTGCTCCCTACTGAAACTCTGAGACCCCGGTTAAGGTCAGGAGTTAAACGGGTCCCGAATCTCCACGCACTGCCAATCCAAATCCTGCCTTCCCAACAGTTCCATTCAGCTGCAATCCATCCTTTTTTCGCCCTGCACCTCTTTTCTCCTTCTGTGCTCAAAANAATAAAACAAAAAAAAAAAAAAAAAAAAAAAGAAAAGAAAAAGCAAAAGCCTCTCTACATCCCTGTGGGAGCAGCACAGGGACTGCCCCACAGGTGGGGACACTGCTGCTACTCAGGGGGGGACACAACTCTGTCCCTGGGGTCTGGCCTCCAGCACCAGCCCCGGGTCCTCACCAGTGTCACCAGTGAACTGCTGAACTGTGTCTGAGCTCAGCTCTTCCTTCATCAGAGTCTTCCTCCAAAGGCTGATTATTTTATTTTATTTTATTTTATTTTATTTTATTTTATTTTATTTTATTTTATTTCATTTCATTTCATTTCATTTCATTTCATTTTATTACCTGGAATTTTCCATCCATACTGGAGCAGGTCCCCTCCTTTCTGGAGCTCACACTCCAGGAAGGAGCTGCTGAAACTTCCCTCCTCCCTGGGCATAGAGGTGCCCGTGTGCTGTTGGGGCAGGGGGGCCCTGCAGAGAAGATCAGGCTGGAGCCCCCCAGCCCTGCAGGGAGAGAGCCCTGGCAGGAAACTGCAGCTTGGCAAAGCAGGAACCCTGCCCTGGGGATGGATGGATGGATGGATGGATGGATGGATGGATGGATGAATGGATGGATGGATGAGAGGTAGAGCGTGGTGTCTCTGTTTCCCTCTGGGAAGGGAGAGGCTGCTCCTGTTGCTGTAGGGATGATTCCCTGCAAGCCACTGGGGCGGTTTGGGACCTCACCAAGGCCTCAGTGCTGCTTTGGGATCAAAGCAGACAGAATAAGGGGAAGGGCTGAGAGGCACTGGTCCTGTTTGTGTCAGACTGGCCCTGTAAGCCAGGATTTTGGGATATGGCACAAGTGAGGTGGTAGGGATTCAGGGGACAAGTGTGGTACTTGCTATGGTACCACCTGCTCATAGCCTCTGCTCAAACACCAGGACCCTGGACTCCCCTGGGGCACAGGGAGAAAAATCCAGCAAGGGCGCCCCAGGACAGCAGCCCGGTAAGGAGGTGCTGGGGGAAAAGGGATGAGGAGCCACGTGGAGCTTCCCTGGTGCAGGACTGGGACAGGCTCCTGAGGGCTGGGGCAGGTCCCTGGGGCACAGCAGGGGCTGAGCCAGGCCCCTGCCCGCCTGCTTACCCTTATCCTGGGGCAGAGGCATCACTACATCCCCTGACAGAGCCCAAGGAGAAGCACAGCCCAGGGGGAGCTGGTACAAATGCAGCCAGCAAAATGCCTCGTGGCCATTTTGCGCTGAGAACACCCCAGAATTTTCCCCACCTCAGTAACATGGTGTTTGGCATAAAAAGCATCACGTCATTTTGGTGATGGGTGTAAAAAAAATCCTTTTGATGTGGCAAATGTCTCACAAAAAAAAAAAATAAACCCTAGCCTTGAAAGGTTTCTTACTTCTAGAACACGTTTTTCTAACCTAACCCTCCATCACCTGGAGGTTCCACACAAAACAGGACTCCTTCCTTCTCTACCCTAGGAGGATCAAGCTGCAGATTCCAAGTGAAGTAGTTTAAAAGCAAATTAAAAACAAAACAAAACAAAACACCTCACAAAACAAACAAAAAACAAAAAAAACAAAACCAAAAAATGCACACCCCAACATGTAGGAAATGCAACAGCAAAGACCCAAGAAGCCAAGGTCTTGGGTTTAAATTTTTGAGGATGATTTTACCCACTTCCTGATTACCTCCATTCCGCGGAAGGTTGCCCAAATCCCGGGCTGTACAGATGTTATTTCCAGGAGTGCAGATGTTATTTCCCAGCCCAGCTTGTCTCCCAGATAATAATGACACATTCGGGGCTCATTTCCACACATAAGTTGTCCTTTGCTGTGCGAGCCCGTGCTTGTCACAGCGGAGGTGTTGACCTCGGTGAGCCACAATTGACACGGAGATGGAGGCTGATTTTTTGGGGGGCGTTTTTCAATAATCCAGTATAAATGCTAATTTATTTCTCGCCCCGAAAGCGATGGTTTCCTCTAAATAATCAGCGATGGCTTCTCTCTGCACGGTGACAGCGCTGTGGTGGCAGTTTGCCTTGATTTAGCTCTCACTAATAATTTGCAGAGATTAAAAGGGTTTCGGAAACGGAGATTTAAGGAATTGCTTTCTAAAGACGTCGCGAGATTGGAAAAGGAACCCGGGGTTTCCAGCGCACTCTAAAACCATTTCAACGTAAACCCTGGAATTAGGAATTTGAAGTGGCGATAAATGGTCTGTTCACAGGCAAGGCAAGAAATCAACCCGGCACAGGGACACCGCCGCTCCTGGGGCCGCCGCCTCTCCCTTCCCTGGGGAAATCGAGCCTTGAACTAGGAAATGCTGGAATGCCCGGCAGGAATGCCCATCAAGAATGGTCGGCGGTGGCACTGCCGCGCCAGGAGACCCTGTGGCAGGTCTGGGGAGTTGTTTACACTAAAGTCAGGTTTAGGGCGTCTTATCTCTCTGTCTACCCGTAGGGTTCCCTGTCTCTCTTTACATGATGATAATTGTCATGACTTAATGTTTATCCTTGTGGTTGTAGGTATTCCTTATGCGACTTTTTTGGTACAAACACCTCCCCCCCCGCCCCCCCTCCAGTACATATATTGGTCTCACACACCCTTCCCTAGAATTCCTGCTTGCTGGATGGATGTGTTTTCCCATGGGGCTTGGGTGGCGGAGAGGGGATAAGCCAGCTTTCATCCTGCCTGTGAAAGGGGATGTTTCCAGCTACTGAACTCCCAGGCAAATGTCTTGTGTCCTCAGATCCAGCTGGGAAAAGTTTCTGGAAAGGGAGAAGTGTGTGGATGGGAGCAGAGCTCGTTCCAGTGCGGGCAGCAGCGAAGCGAAATATCCCGGAGCTGCTTTTAAGGTTTTCCTAATTATTGAGGCAGCAGAAAACACTCCAGTGCTGCGTGATATTCCTGAGGCACCTCCTCCAGCTTTTCCTCAGATAAAAGAACGCTGATATTTCTCTGGCACTGCAGCACTGTGTGCCCAGATCGCTGATCCCCAATCCCCGATCCCAAATCCCTGACCGATCCCTGATCTGCGATCCCTGACACCTGCCCCATTCCCACCTCGCAGCAGCGTATGCCACTGGCTCCTTTGTGCTGGGCTCACTGACTCTCTCCCTTTGTTGAAGTTGTGTTTTTCATTCCATATTGTTTTCCCAGTTTAATTAGTGGGAATAACAAGGCTGGCTTTCCCTGTGGCTGCAGCATGGCTGAAGGAACACCAGGAAAATCCAGGCTCCTGAGTTACTCCCAGGTTTAAATTCCCTCCTTGTTTGTGCTGCTTGTGACTGCTCCTGCCTTTGGAATGGGAGCCCTACCACATGGCCCATGGATGTTTTTCCATGAGTTTTACCTGGCCTGGCCTTTCCTACATCACCATGGAATTCCTGCCCAGTTTGGGATGGAGGGGACTGGAAGGACCATCCTGTTCCAAGCTTCCTGCAATGGGAAGGGATGCCAGCTTCAGATTAGGCTGTCCAGGCCCCATGCAGCCTGGTCTGGAGCACTTCCAGGGTTATCCAGCATTCCCATGCTCCATGACAGCTGGGTGCATGTCCAGGACACTGTTCTGCTGCTGGAGACTTGGGGTGAGCTTTATCCCTGCCTCTGCCACCCAGGAGAGATCCTTGTGCTGGCAAGGGGGGTGAAGGAGCCAGAGGCTACCTGCATCCAGCTGGGAAGTTCACTTCCTAACAAAGCTGGATCCACACAAACCCCCAGAAAATCACATGGGTTTTCTTGGGAAAGGGGAAAATAAAAAGATGAAAAAACCCACCAAGCCTCCATTTGGTTTGGGTTTAAATACATTATGAGGAAGCCATGAAGTAGAAAGACTTTCTGAAGGATAATCTCCTCGAATTCTAAAATCAGAGCAATATTCCGTGTACAGTTAGGAGTAACCATAGTGACTCGGGGCCCTGGAGCACCAAAGTGGGGAGAAATCCCCTCTTTTGGAGGAAAAATCCATCACTCTTTTCTGTGCAACACTGCGGAGCAGGATTGTGCCTGATGGATGCAGGACCTGACAGGGGAATAGGGAATGTGTCATTTCCCAGGGATGTGGAGAGCCAGGGAAGATGGTCCAGTGCTGCAGCTGTGGGTGTGAAATTGGGATCCACTGGGATTTCAGGATATTTATCGCCCTGCCAGTGGCAGCTGAGGAGCAGCTTCAGGGCTTGCTCTCTGTCACTGGAGCAGAAGGAGCTGGAGCCCAGACATGGCAAAGGTGGGATAAACCTGGGACAAAGCTGTGGGAGCTGAGGTGCGACGGCCAGTCCTGCTGTGGGATCACCTCAAGAAGGAACTTGCAAGGACACCTGAGCCCCAGGCTGGCCTCTCGTGCTGCTGGATTCTCTGTGGATGGATATTGACGCCTTCTGGCCCTGTAGGGTCCTGCCAGCAGCTCCAGACTATGCAGGGCTGGGAAGCACCACACAGACGTCCTTTAAATCCAATTGAGAGACCCAAGGAGGCTGCAGGGCAGCATCCTGTGGTTTGTGGAACAGACTGGTGTGGAAGTGATCCAGATCCTGGATGGGGAATGGCTGGAGCTGGAAATAACAGAGCAGAACAAGACAGGGTCAGGAGGAGTCTGTTAAACTGGATTTGTGAAGGATGTGACCCCAAAGCAGATGAGTTCTGCTCCCAAACGAGCACATGGTGGTGGGAGACGTCTCCCAGGCTTCTTTCACAGAAATTCCTGCTGCTGTAGCCACTTTTGCCTGGATCCAAAGCTGTTCTACAGGGAAATTCCCTCTGGGCTGTGGGAGGCAGTGACAGGATGAGTGCCCTGCTGGTGCCTTCCCATTTGGGAATCGGCTGCTCCGTCACAAAGAGCAACATTCCCATGGAATGTTCCTGTTGAGCTCTGCAGTGCACAGTCCCTCATGACTGATGGACATTACTGAACCACTGTTTTGGGGCTCTCACCTGCAGAAGTCAGCACTTTGGGGGGACAGAAATCCCTGGAAACATCCCATTGTTGAAGTGCTGGAATAAGCCACACTTTGATAAAGAGCGGAGAAGTTTCACACCTGAACAAAGTCCTCGAGCAGATGTTGGAGAGGTGCTGGCCTCTCTCAGATAGGGTTAATAAAAGAGGAAACTGAAGTTAAGGACCTTCTCCTGCGTGCCATGCATTTTCTCCTCCTCAAGGCCATCCTTTTTCCCACAGCCCAGGTTTCTGCTCCA
Organism: Irena cyanogastra; assembly: GCA_013397155.1. Lineage (NCBI taxonomy): Eukaryota > Metazoa > Chordata > Aves > Passeriformes > Irenidae > Irena > Irena cyanogastra. The sequence continues at coordinate 89,155 of VWZV01006346.1, read as the reverse complement.
TCTCATTGTTCCCTCCCGGTGCTGCCGTGCCGGCTCTGACCCGCTGGTGTCACAGCTCCCCGGTGTTGTTTGTCACCATGGAGTTGGCTCTGCAAGGCAGGAGTGGCATTTCAATAACCCAAACTGGGCTCAGCGCTGCCTTCCCCGCCTGGCACAGCCCGGCACTGGCGGCGGGATGATCCCAAATGGATGCAGGGCTGAGGAGCATTGTCTCTCGCTTTGCTCTTTCCCCTTGAAGATCTCCCACAGTGGATGGGGAAGGGAGTGGAGCTAAGGGAGCTGAGAATGGAAGGAAACACGGATGCCTGTAAGTCCTCGTTCTTATTTTCCTGCAGGAATCTGCCTTGCTCTGGAGCCCTTGGGAATCATGCCTGAGTCATGGGGTTTTTATTTTCAGGGCTGTGGATCTCACAAGGGCAGGATTTGAGATGTCCCGTGGGGAGCTGTCCCCTGCTGAGCTCCAGGTATGTGGGATACGCTCCCCAGTGCCCACCAGCACTGGGAACATCTGCTCAGGGAAAAAGGATAGATCAGAGTGTTTTCTTAGGAAGTTATTGGGTTTTGGCTCTTGCCAGGAGCCAGCCTCAATGATTCTAATTGATTCAGTTTTAATTGTTGTGGTAGGTCTGGTGCTGGGCTTGCCTCAGGTCTAACCCCTGCTCTTTCAGCCTTGGTTCAGGGGGAAGCTGATTACTCCATGTTGCTGTGTCCCTCTTCCATCCCTGGGAAAGGAATTGCTGCCCATGGGAGGCGTGTGACAGCTTCGGGTCTGTGTGACAGTTTCGGGTCTCTGTGCCAAACACACCCCTGTCCCCACTGCAAGGTGGAATGGGAGAGGGGCTGGGAGCTGCCTGGTGGCCACTGGCAAGGTCATTCTCACTAAAAATAGGGAAACAAAAGGTCCCGGTGGATGGGGGAGAGGTAGGATGGATGTTGTCCCTGAGAAAGAGCAGGGCCTGGAGCTGGGCATGCCCTGTGGTGGGACAGGGACAAGAACGATCACGGCCTGGCATGGGCTGTCCTGCCCAGCTCCACATGGGTACATGACAGGTTATTCCTCATTTCTTGGTGATTCCAGCTGAGCTTCCAGCAGTTTGGGGCTCTGTGGTGTGATCACTGGGTTGGAAAATCCCTCCCAGTCCTTCAGTCCGAGCTGTGCCTGATGCACAGCCCGGAGCACTGAGTGCCACTTCCAGTCTTTCCTTGGGCATTCCAAGGATAGCAACTCCAAACCTCCCTGAGCACTTCCAGTGCCTAACTGCCCTCTCCATGAAGAAATTCCCTCTGCTGTCCAGACTGGATCTGCCCCAGTGCCTGGCATATGGAATGCTCCCCACCTGGTGCCAGAATATTGACACGGCACCTTTGCTCTGTTCATTCTGGCGTTAAACTGCTAATTAATTATGACATTTGTGCTACTTCATTCTGTGCCCCGGATCCACAGAACCTGGCAGACAGTTAATTAGCTCTCTCTATGCAAAGGATACTGGGGAAAAATAATTGCTTGAGGAATCATCGCGGCCTTCTCTCAACAAGGTCTCACCTACAAGCTGCCTCAGAGCCTGCTGGAGCTGCACTCCTAGAGATGCCTCTGTCGAAAGCCAATCCTTTGGAAGAGAGATTTGAAGGAAAAGGTTATCTGGGAGATGTGGCTTGCTGGCTGTTATTTAGTGCTTGTAAGTCCAAGGGAAATCAATTATCTAAACAACTCCCATCGTGGAATGGGTTTCTTTATTCTTTTCTAAATATGTTCTCATCTTTTTCTGCTCTGTGCAGCCACAAAACTGAGAGCAAGGCAGGAGCCCCGGCCTCCCACACCCGATGCCTGGCAAGGCTGAGGGGCTTCCCCATCTTTCTGGCTGTTTAAAAATATAATTTATATTCCAAAAGAACTGTGGAGGGGTGAGAGACCCCAGTTTCACACCCCCAAATTCTCTTCTCAAGTGTATCCTTTTTTCCCAGGCACACAAATGTGCCAAACACCTCCAGGGGCTTCTCTGAGAGCGCTTTTGGGGTGATGATTATGGTACCTTCTGCCTGTGGTCAGATCTTGCTGCTTTTGGGGAGCACCTGTCCCCAAACCCCCCTCAGAGGGCTTGCCAGTGCATCCCTCTGGAGCAGGACCCCTGGGAAGCTGCTTCTCTGTTTTTCCCACCTTGACTGCTGCTGGAACAAGGGGACCTTTCAGGTGCCTTCAATCCCAGACTATTCCACAATTCTAACCCAGATTTTTTTTCCAGCACACTAGGCATCGCTCTCCCCATTTTCTGCCTTCTCTAATGAGGAAAGGTCCATGACCACTGCAGGCTCATTGGGATACAAGAGCAGGTTTTTACTTTGGGGCTGACAAAGGTGAGGAGGAAACCAGGATAATGGAAATAGTGTTTGTGCCTACAGGGATAAACCAGAATTTTCTTAACCAGATTGGAACCTCCAGCAGGCAACTTGCCCTCTGCTCCCCCTGCGAGAAAGTTGTTTTATTAGCAGATAGTTCCATGTTGAGGCTGCCAGAGGAGTGTTGCAGTAATGGAGTTGACATCTATATAATGGAGTTGACATTTTATTCAAAAGAGAAAAGAAAAAGCTTTAACAAACAGGGGTGCCCCCCCTATCCTTTCTTCCTGTGTTTTGCTGCCATCGATCACATCGAGCCACACAAACTTTGAACGGCCGCCCGTGCTGGCAATTTAATAAAATTGCACACAGCAGTGGGTGCTTCAGGGATGGGGTGGAGGACGATCAGCCTGCTGGGAACTTGAACTTGGCTGAGAAATCAAGGCAAGGGCTTTGTTCAGCAGCAAAGCACCGCAATTCCAGTTGGTTCTTGGCAGCACGCTCGTGTTAACATTGTGTGCTGGTCCCTGAGTGCGCTGGATACTTTTGGGATAGGGAGAACAGGAATTCCTGCAGAACAGGGATTCCTATGGTCTCCTGTCTAAACTGCCTAGGGATGGGCTGCTGCTGCATGTTCTGGGGTGGTTTGGGTTGGAAAGGAAACCTCTCCCATGTTCCCTGGGCTCAGCAGAGCAGGTTTGGGACAGCAGGGACAAACAGGCCTAGCTGGGCCCATGGAGGTGACAGAAGATGCCAGAGACAGGTGCCAGCTGAATTCCAGGAAAAAGATCCAGGACGGAAGCATCAAAGTGCAACATTCCTTCAGCTGTTCCTCCCTGGGGAATGAGCCATCTGGGATTTGTATCCCTGGTTTGGGTGTAACAGTTGTCCCCTCTGGTTGTCCCTTGTTCTGGGTGTAGCAGAAGGATCACTGAGGGAAAGCATGAGCTCCCAGCTCCCAAAATGCTTCAGAGAAGTAGAGTATTTTTAATTAACTCAAGTTAAAAGTCCCTTGGTGGCGTTTTTCCCCTGGTGTGTAATTTAAGTCACACATCTCCCTTTCCCCCCTTCTGACAACTCAGTTGCTGCAGCCCATTGACATTTGTGTTTCTGATGTAATAATCAGATGCTAAAACACTGAGATTTCATTTGGATCAACATATTTGGTTCTTAAACCCCGAAAGTAATTATCTTTTCTCATCTACAACAGATGGAAATATTATTCCATTCACAATTAAGCAGCTCTGAGCAGGTGCTGGTGTCACCATTGCAAGGCCCGCAGGAATTTTAACCTCAGCTTTTCCCCATGGCCAGAAACTTTTTGCGAAGCCGTGGGTGATCCTGGAGAGTTCGCAGGTGGGAACTGCCTCAAGTAGAATGAAAGTGCTCAAAACCTGGCCTTGAGCATTCCCAGGGATGGACACCGGCTAAAATCATGGTTAAATTCCTTTGGCTTTGTCTGGGTCTTCCTTGAAGGAAAACACCTTGCTGGAGCCCAGATAAGTGAGTGCTCTCCACCCAGCTCTCCACTTGGCTCCCTGTGGAACAGGGATGCACCCAGGGCCCCTCAGGAACCATTTGGAAGGGATTCCTGGGGAGGAAATTTATAGGGAAGTCAGTAACGGTGTGTGTTTGAAGTGAGATTTCAGCTCAGGGCTGGAAACACTTGGGGAAGCTCTGGCCGCAACTAAGCACTTAATCAGGAGAGAGCGGCGATTTCCCAAGCGCAGGAACCAGCGAGGGCAAATCCAGAGATGGGAGGGAAAAGTGTCTCTGTGACAGTTAAGATCCCTTCTGCTCAGTGCCTGGGAATGGTCTCGTGGAGTAACTTTTGATGCAGAGTGGGTGCCAGGAATTTTCAGAAACACAAACCATGGTGCAGCAGATGCCACTCGAGTAAAACGGCCCCTCCCGTGCAACTGCTGCTCAGTGTATCCTCTCCTGCTGGCACCTCTTTCCCTCCTTGGAATAACAGCTGAAATTGTCTCTTTTTCCTCCCCAGGCGCTGGCTGGAGATCCCATGGAAGCCTTCCAAGGATAAGAGGTTTCCCAGGCAGTTTTCTGCATGCAAAGCTGTCTGAGGAAGGTACTGGTCCCTCAGGAGGATACACTGGGGTGCCTGCCCTGCTGCTTTTTGTTGTTTTGAGGCTGGTTCCTCCCCTGTGCCTCACCCAGCAGGTGGGGATGGGCTGGGCTGATGATTTCCCTGCTCCCATTTTTCCCTCCCAGGGAGCTGCTCTGTGCCCAAGCTGTGGCAAACTCAGCTCTGTGTGTAAGTTCTCTGCTCGCACCCTCCCTGATCCCAAAGTTTTCAGGGCAGATCTGGGAAGCACTTGGTGCTCTCTCCACTTGTTCCACACTCGATTACAGATGCTGTTGAGGTTTATTATTGATATTTTCTGTTTTATTGCCTCTGTGGCTTCTCAGAACTTCTTGTTCCATCTCCAAATGGCAATGAACACGGAGCCTGTCACCACCAGCTTGTCTTATCCTCCTTGGAGCACCTGATTCAAAGTCTCTTGAAGTCACTGGAAGCTTTTCCAGTGGATCTCAAGTCAAGGCTCTTCCAGGCTGGTGCTGGCTTTGATGGGCTTTGAGTGTGGCACGCAAGGCACAATGGGCTCCTTGTTCCTTCTGAATTCCCTGGGAGCTGTGCTGAGTGATGCTGAAATCATCCCAAATAAATGCAATTAAACCCTTGTCATTATTTTGGGGAGTTTCAAGGGGCACAGACAAGGCTGGGATTGCTCTGAGTGCAATTACCTCTGAGAGCTGCGTGGGCAGCTCAGGAGGTGGAAGAAGCCTGGAGCAGTGGGAGTTATTCCTTAAAAACTGATGGGATGGATAAATGATGTTTCAAAGCAGGTAGCTAGAACATTTTTAGCTGCTCCACTGTGGTGTTCCTTCCCAAAGGTCCCTAAGGCAGCCAGTGGAGGAGTTAAGGGTAGTTTTTCCCTCTGACGCCCCTGCTGCAGCCAGATGGGATGGAATAAATCTCTCCTCACACACAGCCAAGCCAAAACAAATATTGTGCAGTGATTAAGTGGCAACCCAAACAGAGCCAGGCATCCTGTGAGCTGAGGCAGGAAACCTTGAGTTGCAAACCTCAAGATACATTAACTTAATTTGATTATATCTTTGATGGCTATCTGGAGTGGCCCATGAATTATTGATGGCGAGGAGAAAAGCTGCTGTTTGCCTTTAAAATCAAACTGTGACTGAGTATTTAGGGGTGTAAATGCTGTTTGCATGGGGCACTGGAGAGGTCCCCAGTGTCCCTACTGGTGACCAGGGGCAGGAGCTGCTGGAAGGACACGTGGAATTCTCCCTGTCTGATAATCAATGGTTATCATCAATTAGGGAGCAGGAACAGTGAAGCTCTTCAGCTCCCTTTGGCTGAGCTAGAGCAGGAAAACCCCAAACCCAGGCAGGTGCTGTTCCCTGCCCTCATCTGCCTCGGGGTGTGAACAGAGCCTGGCTTTGGAACAGCGGCATGGAGCTAAACAGAGATTGCTCCCAGATTCCTGTTTCAATCCTGGCACAATGGCAACAGCTACGTAGAAAGTCTGGGTTTATTTATTATTTTCTTCATGCCAGTGGTGAAAACCCAATGATGTGTCTGGCCAGATGGCTTCAGGCACCCCACTGAGTTGGTTTATCCCTTTACAGGTGCTGGGAGATCCGGAAAAAAGACACCAACATATTTTCCAAAGTCAAAATCTCCCAAAGGCAGATGAGGTGAGCTGGTGTCTCTGGGCACCCCCACACACCAGGACAGATGGAGATGGATGTCATATGGGTTTTCCCAGAACTGGTACCCCACTGCCACAACACCACCTGTGTGGCCCAGCTTGGGAGCCACTGATATGTTCCAGAGGAGTTTGGACAGGCCAAATTTTGGCTTCTGTCAGGCAGGTCTCTGTCAGGCAGGACAGCACAGCACTGGGGCTGCTCTTCCATAATCAGGCATTTATTATTTGTTGATTATTTTCAAACCCTGGGTTGAAGAGGGAGGGAGGAGAATAAAAATTTATCCCGAATGGACTCCACCAGGGCAAAGTGACTTTTAATGTTACCATTCCTCTGACTTTTTAGATACATTGTGCAATCTATTTATTGATTAATTTTCCCCAAGACTTTGTGTGGGAAGGGAGATTGGATTTATTGTATGTGGGGTGCTCCAGGACGCACCAGGAAGATATTGGGTACACACTGAGAGAGCATTCCTCCTTCACTCCCTCTCTCTTCACCACAATCAGCTCGGTTTGCTCTTTGATGGCTCTGGGGTGTTTTATTTTTGCCTCATTCAGTAAACCCTTGAGAGAACTGAAATACAAAAAGCTGGGTATGTTTCTATTTCCTTTTCCCCCTGTAATATGGAGTTTTAAGTGGCCTCACTCGAGATGGGCCAATCAAGGAGCTGCCTGAAACTCACAGCAAACAGCTGCCACCCCAAGTCACTGCTACTGACAATGCTGAATTTCCTTTTGTCATGGGTTTTCATCCAGGTGTTCCCTAACTCTGAGAGGGACATCAAAGGCAAGTCCTACGTTTATCCATCACTTAAGAAGCATCCCATGAGCCAGGAGGGAGTTTTGCCCTTTAGAGGCCTTTGTCTTTGGGCATTTTGGATATTTGGGATTGCACGAGGAGTTTCCATCCTGACTGCAATTTGGCAGGAGGAGCTTGATGGGATGCCTGGCACTGCCAGCATTTCCCTTGGGTGTGGAAATCCATGGATCTGGCACAGATGAATGCACATGGATTGGGATGGCCATGATGGACGAGCACCAGTGGGGCCAAGGGTCTGTGAGGGTGGAGCGGGTGGCAGGGAATTTCCAACATCACCCCCTGGGAGGTGCTGAAGGGGTGCGAAGGCGGGCTGGGGTGGTGGCTGCTGGATCTGGGTTTGTGTCCGAAATGACCACTGATCCCTCGCCTTCCTCACCTGTGACGGGTCTGATGCACAGCCGGGGCCTCTCTCCCACGGGGGAATTCCAAGCTCCTCTGGATACAAGTGGGGCAGCGTCTCTTCTTCCTCCTGGGGCAGGGCAAGGCTGGCCTAGGAATCACTGGTTTAGTCCTGGGCTCACCCCATGTGCTCTGCCTTACACCTGCCTCAGCCAAAGGGGCTCCAAAACCACTTTATGGGGTTGCTGTGGGATTTTGGGAAAACACCTGGGGAAAAAAACTCAGAGGTCGTTTCCCTGCAGCTCCCTCTGAAATGTTTCAGGCTGATCCCTGCCATACTCTGGAAATGAATAACACTCCTGCTCGAGTGCAGGCTGTGGAAGAAGAGCTGGAGCCCTTCCCAAGCCACTGGAGTGACAAGGGAAGTGTAAAGGGGAGGAAGAGGATGAACAAAGCCTCCAGCCACGCACGGCCTGAGCTGCTGCATCCCTGGGGAACACCTGCCTTTGGGAGAGGCTGCACCAAGGACAGTTGGGAAGTTGTGTTACGTGTGAGATGTGGTGCCAAGAGCTCCTCTGTGGTGTAGCAGAGGATGGAGTCACATCCCCAAGGATATGAGGGATTTATGGCCATTTATACCCATTTTATCAATAAATGAGGCTTAATCACTTGGCCTGATTTTGAGTTAAGAATCCTGTGTAGTGCTTTCATCTCTTTTAGGAGTCAGTGACTTTTTGTGGGACAACTCTGACTGAAGAAGGGGGAAATAATGTCTGGATAACAGCTGGGAAGTTCCGCAATGGGGCAAATATTCCAGGGATGTTTTTTTCGGACTCTTGAACAACCAGAGCTGAATTCTTTTCTTTCAGACACCTCTTCTCTGCAGGATGTGTGTGTGTAGGAGTCAGGAGTGATGCATGCCACAGATGGTGGAGAGGAGCAGCTCCATCCCTCCGTATTCAAAGACGCAATCACTTTTTAAACCTGTTTTTTTCCCTGAAATAGTTGAGCCTGCTCAGCCAGACCCAATCTGAGGCAGTGACAGCATGATTTGACACAATTTATTTATTTATTGCAGTTTTTATCTCACTGAGAACTTTCTCTCTGAACTGGGGCTAAATCCCACGGAACGCAGCAGATCCCGAGGAAGGATTGAGGCACTCTGTCCAAGTGAACCTGGAACAATCCCAGGGAGGTTTGTCTGAGCTCTTGGGTTTTTGCAGCAGATCTGGGATGTTTTCTGTTGAGACCGTGGATGTGACACCTGGTGGTTTAATCCCAGATATGTTAGTGGAGCTCAGGAGCAGTGCATGAACCCCACTGAAACTGCCCAAACCTTTGTATGACCCAATAAAATATGTTCAGACAAACTTTGAGTTTTGTGGCTGGTGAAACTTGTGGGGCCTACGGGAGAGAAGAATGCTGCAACCAACCACTCTGCAGCCTTAAATCCTCCTTTTTTTTGTTTCTGTTTTTGTTTTTTGGTTTTGTGGTGTTTTTTTTTTTTTTAATTACGGTCTGAGTTCTTGTCCTTTGCAGCTGAAGGATGCCAGGTTTTCTGAGTCTGCTGGTTATTTAAGTATTGGAGATGGAGAGAAGGTGGGGACAACCTTTGCCAGCCATGGGCAGGAGACGGTTAGAGGGAGAGGGTGAAAGAGGGAAAGTGGGAGAGAGAGAAAGAGGGAGAGAGGGAAAGAGAGAAAGAGGCAGAGATGGAAAGAAGAAGAGAGGCAGGCTGCTGACTGAAAGGGCCATGGGGGAGCTGAAGGGAGGGGTCTTTCCTGTGTCGCTCTCGTCAGAAATTCTCTGATTCTCTACATAATTAGCGTTAATTAACGGTATTGTGTAAAATGCAGTAAATTCACCAGCACCGAATGAAACCCAAAATTCAGTGAGACATCACCTGGTGAGGGAGAAGCACAGGGCTGTCCTGAGGCACTTACCTGCCGTGCCCAGGTGCGCCTGGTTCTCTCTGGATGTGCGGGCTGCACTGTCCCCAGCGTCCCCAGTGCAGGAAGGGAGTTGTCGCCGTCCCTGTGGCTCCCTGTGGTGCGGGAGCGGCGGGAGGAAGCCGTGGATGCGCTGCCTCATCCTCTCCAGCTCTCTGGAATTCCACGGTGTCCTCCCCATCGGTTTGTTTGTTCTTCCGGCGTGGAAAGAGCAAGTATTGAGCACAAAACAATGCCCGGGGTTTGGGGACACCCTGCTTGCCCCAAAGGTGGGATTCTGGGGCTTGGGGAGCTTGAGGGGTGGCACCAGTCCCTGTTGCCGCGATGTCCTGCCCCCCATGAGGGTCAGGGGCCAGACCTCGTCACGCCCGGAGCTCTGCGCTGGATTTCAAATCGATGTCCGCGGGCCCATCGGTTTAGGGCTAAGGCCGCTCCTCCCGCAGCAGAACGAGCCAGGAGCTGGGGGGGCTGTCGCCTGCCCCCTGGGGCTGTCCGCATCTCTCCCGCCGCCCGTCCCTCCTCTCCGTGTCACCGGCCGGGTGAGAAGGTCCCCTCCCCGCGGGGTTCCGGCGGCGGCCCCGACGGCGCGTCCCTTATCCAGCAGCGCCGCTGCGCGGCCATCCCGGCTTTGGGGGGGGGCTCTGAGGACAGGGACGCAGCGCCTCGGGGTGCCCCGCTCTGCCATGCCCGGGGGCGCGGAGGGGCAGCGCAGCCTCCGCCCCGTCCTGCGCCGGCCTCCGCGGGGCTCTGCTGCCTCCCCGCGGCCGCTGCGCGGCCTTGGGGGCCGCGAAAAACACGGCCCTCGGCAAATAAACCTATCCCAGATCTCGTTTAAAGCAATTAACCCCTCCAGCGGTGCTTTTCGAGGAGCTTGGGGGGTGTTATTTGCAGGGGACCCTGCGCAAATCTCCCGGAACACGGCCCAGGGTCGCGCCTCGCCGCTCCAGCGCCGTGGCGGGGCCGGCCCCCCCCGCAGCCCTTTTAGCCCCCCGGCTCCATAATGAACCCCGCCGAGAATTGCCCTCGCGGTCGGTAAATATTGGCTTAGCTTCCCCTTGAGCGGCTCTTCGAGCAGCCCCGAAAAACCCACAGCCCTGCCGCCTAAGCCCTACAGTCAATAGGGAACGGGGGGAAGTCACAGTCGGGCTCCGCGGGGGCCGGGGCGTCCCAGAGATCCAGCCGCAGGAGAAAACCGGGGAGAAAAGGAAACGGAGCGGGGTCTGAAGCTCCGGCTGAGCTTCCACCGCCTGCTCGCGCCCCAAATCCCAACCCGCGGGCCGTGTCGCGACCCAGCCCCGCCCTGGCGGCCGAGAGAGGCTGACCAGGCTCCCGGGATTCGCCGAGGCTGCTGGGGGTCGGAGAGGCCGGACCCCACTTGGGGAAGCCTCGTCCGAGCGCTGCGGGCCCGCTCCGACCCCGGAGCAGCTCCGGGCACCGCAAAGATCCCGCTCAGCGCTGCGCACCCCCGCCCCGCCTGGGGCGCGGAGAATGCCCGGGCTAGGGGATTCTCCCCTCTCTTTTTCTCTTTTCTCCCCTGTTTTCCTTTCTATCCGTTATTTTTCTTTTTCTGCTTTCTCAGTTTTTTTTTCCTTCCTTCCCTTTTTAAAATTTTGTTTTGTTATCTTTTTTTGTTCCTCTTTCCTCTCCTTTTTTTAAAAAAATTCTTTTCTTTTTCGTTATTTCTTTTTCCTCTTCCCTTTTATTTTTCTGTTTCCGTTTCCCCCTTTTTCTTTAATCTATCCGTCCTTTTTTCCGTTTAAAATTTCTTTTCCTTTTTAAATTTCTTCTCTTTCTTTCTTTCTTTCTTTCTTTCTTTCTTTCTTTCTTTCTTTCTTTCTTTTTCTTCTTTCTTTCTTTCTTTCTTTTTTCTTTTTCGTTATTTTATTCCCCTCTTTTCTTTCCTATTTTTTAAAACGAATTTATTTGTTTTCCCTACTTTTTTTTCTTTTTAATTTTTGTCTCTTCCCCTCCCTCTCCCTCTCTCTTCCTCCCTCCCTCGGCCGGCCCGCCTTGCACAACCAGGAGCGCGGATAAGAAAGGGCCGTTTCTCCGGGAGGCAGCGGGACGTGCCAGCCGGGCTGGCGGTACGGCCGGGCCGCGCAGGGAGGCGGCAGCTGCAGCCCAGCCCGCCCTCAATGCAGCCTTGTTCTGCCCCGGCCCCCGCGCCGCAGCGCGGCCGCCCAGCGCAGCTCCGCGGGCTTCTGCGAGGGGATGCACGCGGGGCTTTTGGGAGGGGGGAATTTCCTGTGAAATGAGAGAGAAACTTGTCAGCAGGGACTGGGAGAAGAGGAGAGTCTCTGTTGGCCTTCAAAGAGAGAGAAGAGAAGGAGAGAAGAGAGCGGGATTATTTTTCCTTGCTCTCCCTTTTTTTTTTTTTTTTTTTTTTTTTTTTTTTCCAGAATAGATACAGCACGGATTTTTAATTCGCCTGCCTTTCACAGACAACAATGCTGGGTTTGAAAGCTGGGTACAATTTGGGTTTTGTGAGGGGTCCCCGGCCCAGCTGGCCATATGGGATACAACATGTAGAACATACCGAACAATGAGCGCGAGTGACAGCCCGAACAAAACGCGGAGGACACTGCTCCCTGACTCCGCGCTCCGCATCAATGCCGAGCCCCAAAAACAGCCGAGGCCGAGGCAGGCGAGACGCAGGGCGGGCGCCCCCACCTCCCGCACTGTCTCTCCCGGTTTTTCGCCGGATCCTTTGGCTCCCTTGGCTGCGGCTCGTTAATATGCACGCCTCTAACATGCTCACCTCCCTGCCTCCCCCATTGTGCTGCTCTCTGAAGTCTACTGTATATTGTCCAAAGATAGACTGGCCCGGCAGCAAGGCAGATATAAGGCCACGGGGGTTAGGGCCACACAACTGGTTTGATAGACTCGGAACAGCCCGAGGGGAAGGAGAGGGAGAAAAAAAAAGGGAGGGGGGAAATTGTTTGGGTTTGGGGTTTTTTGTGTGTGTGGGTTTTGGGTTTTTTTTTTGCTGTTTGTTTGTTTGTTTGTTTTTTTAATGAAAGAAATAAGTAAGGAGAAAAAAAGTGACGGTTTTCCTTCTCTCCGCTCCTGGCTCGCAGGCCGGCCTCAGAGAAGGGAAAACCGGCAGTCACCCCTGCGTTCCCCTCGGGTCTGGGACAGCAGCGGAGTTCCCCAGGGTTTGGAAGCGGCTGCCCCGCTCCACTGCTGCGCGTAGCCTCGGTGGTTAGGGGATAGGAGGCGCAGGAAGGAGGGATGGGAAAACAGGGGAGGAAAAAAATGCGAAAAAGATAAAAAACCCCAGCAGCGGCGCGGAGGCTGTATGGGGACCCGTGGCCGACGCAGGGATCGGCGGGGCTAGGATGCTGTGGGCCGGGATGTTGGAGGGCCGGGATTTTGCAGGATTGGGATGCTGCGGGTCCGGTACCCATGGTCTCTTTGGCATTGAACTGCCCCGTCCTGGCGGGACTCAGCCCCGCGGGACGGGGCGGGCGCTACAGGGCCCCGAGACTCCTGACAAAAAGCTTGTTTGGATTTGTTTTCGTTTTTTGAAGCATCTGTAGCAGCCTGAAAGCCCCAGAAGTGGGTGAGGAAGACACTGATCTGCCGCAACCCGCTCCGAACTGGGGCTGCTCTCGCCCGGTCCCGGTCGGGCTTGGTCCCGGTCCCCGTTAAAGCCCGGCAGAGCTGCCCAGCCCCGCCCTGCCTTCCTCTTGTCTCGTCTCCCTCCTCCTCCGAGTTTTTGGAGGTGTTAACCCTTCCGGTGTTAACCCTTTCCCCTGCCCTGCTTGAGCCGCCGGCGCATCCTCCGAGGGCTGACCCCGAAGTTTCGCTCTCCCTCCCTTTCGCAGGGGCCGCAGCCCGGGGAAGAGGCACCGGGTCTATGCCGGTACCCAAATCTCAGCAGCACCGAGGAGTAGAAAGGCTCACTCATAGATAGGAAAATAAAAATTCTTCCCGCTCCGGTTTTTCGCCGGTGGGACGAAGCCGACTGGCCCCACAAAAAAAAAAACAAAACGGTTTTCCCCGAAAAAAGAAGCTCGGCGGATGGAGGGGGATGCGTGGGGCCCCGCTCGCCCGTGTCACCCTGCGGAGACCAGGCCGGCCCGAGGCAGGGCTAGGTCGGGAGATGCGAGGCGGTGGCCGAGGCCGCGACTTGCCGTCGTTATCGGTTCCTTCTCTACTATTTTTCTTCGAAAAGCAGCTTTCGAGGGCCAAAAACAAAATTCGTATTAAATGGCGGGGAGGCCGGGGCGGGGCGGGAGGTGCGCAAGGGGCCGCTCTCCGGGTGGAGAGTGTTTCAGCGTCCGCGGGGCTTTTTCCTCCGCTCGGGAACGGTTAAGGCAACCCCCAAATCGGAGAGAGCGAACGGAGCGCCCCGGCCGCGGCTCTCGGCAGCGACAACGACCGCGACAAGATGCAAAAACATCCCCGCTAGCAGCTGTCGGGGCCGCAAACCTCTCTTGAAGGACAGAGCCAGAGCTCCCTTTTTTGGGGTGCCCCGCGCGGCAGCCGCATCCCTGTTCCTCACAAATCACAGGAGCAGCGGGGGAGTTTTAGTATTTATTTTTTTTCTTTTTTTTTCTTTTGTAATTCTGATCTCCCCCCCCTCCCCTTTTCCTCTTTTATTTTATTTGTAGGTAGACAGAACCACTCTGAATGGCGCAAAAAATTTCTGTAAACAATGACGCACAAAAACCCCCTCCCCTCCCTTAACCCCCCCCCGCCTCTCCCCGAAATGAAACCGAACCCCCCCCAAAAAATGGAGGGGAAAAGAAACGGCAGAGGGAAAAAATCCATAATAATAATAGCAATAATAATAATAGCAATAATAATAATAATAATAATAATAGCCTTTCCCTCGCCATTCCTTCCCCCACAGTTTCGATTTTTTTTTTTTTTGGAGCATCAGTCTGTCTCTTTCTCTCTCTCTCTCTCTCTCGTTCTGTGCCTGTTATTTCTGTGTTTTCCTCCGTTTTCGGGGCGTGTGAGGGCGCGTGTGTGGGGCCCGCAGCCCTCACCAAGTCCATTGCTGCGCCTGTACCAAGTGGTGCGCTGTGGGGTACTGGGGGCTGCCGGCCGCGCTGTACTGCGCGTTGTACTGCATGTGCTGCTGCAGGGACTGCGCGCTGTACGCTGAGAACGGGATGCCCGCCTGGAACGTCGCGGCTGCCAAGTCCTGGGCTTTGAGCGTGTGGCAGGGCTTGCCGTCCCTGACTAGCACTGGCACGGCCACCCGCCGCGGCGAGGGAAGAGGAGTCACTTCCATACCTTTCTCGGCCCGCGCCCGCTTCATCTTGTAGCGGTGGTTCTGGAACCAGATCTTCACCTGCGTGGGGGTGAGGCGGATCAGGCTGGCCAGGTGCTCCCGCTCTGGCGCCGACAGGTACCGCTGCTGCCGGAACCGCCGCTCCAGCTCGTAGGTCTGCGCCTTAGAGAAGAGCACCCTCCTCTTCCTCTTCTTGCCCGCGNCCCCCTCCCCCCCCTCAAGCCGCATCCCTCCCCCATGGCCCCCGGTGCCCGCTGCCCCGTCCCCCCGGCACTCACGGGAGTACTGAATGCCCTCGGCGCTCGCCAGCCAGCGCGTGTAGGGATTATCGCTGTTATCATAAAAAGGACTCTTCAAAGGCAGCGTCGGAACAGTGTCCAAGGGGGTTTGTCCCAAAACTCCCGCTTTCCTGGGCGGCTCGGGCGCCTCGCTCTCCTCCTCGCCGCCCTCCGCCGAGCCGTCCTCATCGTTGGTGTCGGGGAGGTCCAAAATGTCCTTCACCGAGAAGCCCGTCTTTGTGTTGGTCAGAGACATGTTCCGGCCAAATTCCGCCTGGTAAAGTTGGAGCCGCAGCTTGGCCGAGCCGCGGGGTCACAGTTGGGGACGCGCACACCGAGCGGCGACAACGACACCGCGCAGGGACACGGGGAGAGAGGGGAGGCACGGCACGAGTGGAGAAGGGAAAAAAATAGAATAATAATATGGATTTATAGAAAAATAAGCGGCGGGGGTTGTGTGGGAGAAGCGGCGGCAGCGACGGGTCTCTTTGGTGATGGTTGTTCTGCCACGGGGGAAAATTCTGAGAGCGGGAGCAGCAGCTGGTTTCGGGAATAGTTTGTAACTCCAGGGAAAAAGGGGGAAGAGACGCCAGGGAAGGAAAAAAAAAAAAAAAAAAAAAAAAAAA
>VWZV01006346.1:0-70591 GCA_013397155.1 Irena cyanogastra | reverse complement strand
TTTGGACAATCTGGGAAGGGGCTCCCCCCTGCCCCCCTCGTATCTGGACAGGAAAAGTTGCCCGCATTTCCCTTCCGGGGGCGAAGCAGCCGCAACGCCGCCGGCCGCGCTGGGAAGACGCCGTCTCAGGCTTCTTCCTCCGCGCCCATCAATGGATTCGCACCTTCCCCTGCTCTCCCTCGCCGCTCCCCCCACTTTTCCTGCCCCAGCCCCCAGCCTGCCTCCCATNTCGATTTCGAGGGAACCCCTTCGGGCTGTCCCCCGCCCGCTCCTCTGCCCCGCGCCCGCGCAGATACCGCCAATTCTCACTGAATCTTGGGGTTACCGATGGATTTAGGCGATTTAGGCGGCCCCCCGATTCGGATGGGGTTTAATTCCGCCGAGGGGTAAAAGCAGAGAGAACGGGGATAATCGCGATAGCGACGGGACGGAGAACTCTGACAGAAGCCGAGCCCGAGGAGGGAAGGGCAGAGCACCCCCGGGGCAGCCAACGCAGGCCGGGCCCCGCGGAGCTGTCAGCGTTTATTATTATTATTATTATTAATAATAATGATGATGATGATGATAAACATCCGAACCTGAAGCCACGGGCAGAGCGTCCCGGAGAGCTCTGGCGGCGTGGGGCCCTGGGGAGGAGGCCGGACACAGCCCCGGGGGTCGCGGCCCCCTCCCCAAGCGCGGACCTCGCTGTGCACCGCGAGGATGGCACAGGACACCATGGCGTCACCAATGGGGGTGTGACGTCAGAGCCGGGAGGCCCCTTTGACGTCAGGAGGGGTCGCGAGGCCGGGACACTGGCCCGCACTGGGGTCACGCTACGTGGGGTGAAAACCCGACGGCAGTGCCGCGGCTGTCACGACAGAGCCGGGAGGGCGTCCCCCGGCGGCCTTCGTGCCTTGTCTCCCCCGATCACCCGCGGGGCGCCCACCCCGCGCCTCCCGCGACCCCCGGCTGGTCCTACCCGTGGCGAGGATGCTCCAGCGCTGGGACAGGAGGTGACAAGCCGGGGGAGCTGGGGCCCTCCTGCCCCAGTCCCCGGAGGTCGCTGCTCGCGTGGCGAGGCCGAGCGGCGGCCCTCGGGATCAAGTGGCTCTGCCCACGGAGACCGATTCACAGGTGGCCTCCTCCCCGCCCGTGGGGTTAAAGTCGATTTTTCTATTTTCTAGAATAGGAGAATGGACAGGCTCTGGGGATAGGAGGGGGAATGCGGCCTCACAAGCAGCTGCCCACAGTCGCGCGTGGGCCCGGCCGCCGCGAATGCTTGCGGGCACGGCGGGCTCTCGCCACGCCGCGGGCGGCCCGTGGGGCTGGTTTTAAGTGTCCTCCTCGCCTTTCTCCTCCTGGCCGCGGCCCGAGGGTCCCGCTCCCAGCATGGAGCCGGGGCTCCCCCTGTGCTCTGAGCCAGCGGTGCCCTAACTCCGCTCCCTTCTCCGCCGAGCGGGATCCCACGCACGCATCGCATATAATACACTGTGATATTACCGAGTATAATAACACATGTTATAGGGAGAAATGTAGGAAAGGGTGTTGGGCAGAAGCCTGCTGCTCTCCCTCCCCTCCCTACCCACACCGAGCCCGTCTCCATTCCCGTTCCCATTCCCGCTCCGCGGCTTCGGGAGCGGTCGACCAATGGATCAATTTATTGTTTGATGGAGCCAAAGATGTGAGACATTGTTTTCCCTTCCCTCCAGCCCGCAAATAAACAAACGGAGCGGGGCTGCACCTTGCCGCTCGGCCCGGATTAGCGGAGCCCACACAGAGCCTTTGTTAAGGGACAGGTTGATTTTATCTCCTAGAATGAGATCCACTTGGAATGAATGCGGAAAGGGAAGAGCAGCCCGTGTCCTGATAATCGTCGTGAGGAGCTTCACCTCGGGAGCATACCCGTAAGTAACACCCTCTTTGTTTTAAAGTGTGGAGGAGGGAAGCAGAGCCGTCACATGAAAGATGACAGCTCCCCCCGTAAAAATGTAAAACCAAAATTAAAAAATCAGAGTAAAATGATAGCAGCGAAATGACCCCCCGCCCCCGACAGCCGCGCACGAAGGGCTTTAAAATCGCATTTTCCAGCGCTGGAGAGGATATTCTGCTGCTGCTGCTGCTCGTTAGGGGCTCCGGCTCGGAGGGGACCGGCCATGCCAGGCCGTGGGCACGGAGCCCACGCCACGGTATTGCCTCGCTCACCGCCAGCCCCGTCAGGGAGCAAGAGAGAGCCATTTAAAAAAAAAAAAATCGTATTTCCTAAAATCAAGGGAAATCGGAGCCTCCCGAATCCTCCGGCACTTACAGGAACTTAATTGTAACGGAGTTTCTGCCGGCTGAAATTCCCGGCTCGTTTCCTGGCTGGAAAAAACGGCATTAGCAAAGGCGTTAAGGATGTCTGAGGGAAAGAAAAGGGAAAAAAAAAAGGCGGGGAGAAACCGGGGAAGATCGCCCCGCACGCAGGAAGGGAATCAGCAGCAGCATTCCCTATGGAAGCTCCAGGGAAAGACCCCGCCGGCCCCCAAAATCCCGGCGCCGGCCTGCCTTTCTCCAGCAGACAATTAGTTCTTCTCCAGGACACAGGAATCTAAATGAGCGTCCCTATTCTCACGATTGCTCTATCTCCTTTCCCCCGAAGCTTCAAAGACAGAGAAATCCTTCCAATTCACCGATATGCCTTATAAATCTGTAGATGTGGATCTGCCTCGCAGCCAAACTCCCGAGGTGACGAATTGNCCCCCCGCTCCCCGGGGGCCGGCGGGGTTACGGCAGAGCCGGAGGGCACATGTTAGGCCTTTGATAAATGCACTTTAATGAGATTTTGGAAATTATTGCCCATAGTGGAGGCAGTGGGGTACGGGCACAAAGCCAGGAGCCGCCAGCCCCCCGACTCAAATTTTATTTTATTTAATTCGCCCCCTGCATTCGGGGGGAGCTATAAGCCTGGCCCGGGGCTCCCTTCCCCTTTCCAGTCTATTATAAACCGGTTTATTCGCCGGACAAATGGGGATGGCCCCACCGGAGCCCCCCGGCTCTGCCCGTCTCTAATGATTAAACGTGTCCCAACGAGATTAATCTTTGTCAGAAATTATTTTTCCCTCCTCGGCCTAGAAATGCCAGCCCGCTGGCCCCGGGGCGAAGGGAGCGCGGCGGGATTTACTTTCTTATCTGAATTCACTTCGCACTCCGCGGAGGGCTCCGCGTCCAGGTCACCGCCGGCTGCGTGTCGCGAGTTGGGGATGCGGGGAGCCTCCGAGGCAGCCCCCGAGCCCGCACACCCCGCGCGAGGTAGGGGCGGACCAAGGCTAGATGGGGAGGGATTCACCCGCGTGTGCTCGGCTCCAAAAGCCGGTGCCGAGCCGGGGACACACGCGTGGCACTGTCAGGGAAGGGAAGGGGTGAAGGAGGAGGGGGCACCGCCGGGGCCGGGGCCAGTCCCGGTCATTCCCGGTCCTCTGGCGGACTCTGCCGTCGCTGCCGAGAAGCGTCCCGCGGCCAGGGCAGGGAGGAGCACCCCGAGCTCCCCCGCCCTGCGCTGCCCCGGCCCCGCAGCCATGACCGTGGCCGTGTCGCAGCCGCGCCGTCGGGGCCGGGGCCGCGCCCGCTCGGCGCAGACGCCCCCCGCCCCGCTCCCCAAAGCCCCTTCCCACCTGCTGCTCACGCCCCTGGTGACCCCTCTGCCCCCGGGGCTTACGCGGCCGGGGACTCCAGACTGGGGTCTCCCCGCTCCGGGCCGGGGCTCACCTGGGCGAGTCCCTGGGTAGGGAGAGCCCCTCGCCGCCCCCCGGCAGTCACCTGGGCGGGGTCCTTCGGCGCCGGTGTTCCCCCGCTGTTCCCCAGGAAGTCACCTGGACAGGGGTCCCTGCGCGGGAGGTTCCCCCCGCCGCCTCCCGGGGCTCACCTGGCCAGGGGTCCCGAGGAGGGGGGTGCCTAGGAGGGGGGGCTCTGGCGGCGGCACCCCGCCTTCCGCATTGTCTCCGCCGTGTGCCGGGGCCGCTCCTCGTCCCTTCGGTCTCACATCCCCCGCGCCGCTCTCTGCCTTCCCCGGCGGCTGCTGCCGGGCGAAACACCGGCCATATGCTCCGTTGCCATAAATTGGGAAGAAGCACAAACACGCCGATTCCTGGGTGGCTCTTTTAAGGCTGAGCCGGCCCCTCTCTCCCCCCGGGGGGCAGAGCCCTCCCCCCGGCTCNTATTATTGTTATTATTATTATTAAGGGAGGCGAAGAAAAGGCGATGGAGTTGGTGACAGAGGGTGGTGCTGCCCGACTTCCCTGAAGGATGAAGAGCGGACATGGAATGCTGGAATATCCCGAGATGAGGCTCATCGAGTCCAGCTCCTGGACAACCCCAGAAAACACCGCAGGTGCCAGAGACCGTTTTCCAAACATCCTGAGCCTGTTGCCACGGCTGCTTCCCAGCGGTCCCTGGTTGTAGGAGGCTCCTGCCAAAGGTACGATTCCACTGGATTCCAGAGAGGATAGCTGGCCACGAGGGCTTCCTGGGCATCCCATGTCCCTTCCAAAGGCTTAGCGGGTGACACGCAAACACCGCTGGCTGCTGGGTGCAGAGGGAAGGTGACAGAGCCCCTTCTCCATCCCACCTGACCCGGATCCTCCCCAGCACTTGCCCTGTTCCTGGAAAGACCTTGGAGTCCTGTGTGAAAATCCCAGGGGCCAGGGCAGATATGGCTCAGTAAAATCCCCTGGTCACAGGCAGATCCAGCAGAGCTGCCTGCAGATAAAGTGATTGATCCCTGCACTGATCAATAAAGATCTCGTTCCAGGCAATTAATATCTTTGTCAAGCTTGTTTTGTTTGGATAAAATGCCTGAATTGCTGAGCAAGGGAGTAAAACTGTGAGAGAAAATAATTCCGTAATTTTATGTCATCCACACAAAAATACCAATCAAACAATGGTGATTTGCAGACATATTTATTTCCATAAAGAATCTTCATTTGCATACATCTGCAGGGTCTTCACTTTCACAGTAGGAAATTCAGGCTGGATGTCCAGGATACGTCTCCCTCCATCCCTAGGGACTGCTGCACAGAGGGATTGGAGCTCTGTAAGTTTAGTTGTAAACCAGCTCCAGGTCCTGTCTCCCCTCATCCAGGAAGGAGGGCAAGTGCAGGAAAAGGCAAGGGAGCATTTGGGGCCTCCACAGAAATTCCTTGGGACAGCTGTCCATGACTGTGCTGTAAAACCTGAACTGTGCTGTAAACCAGTTCCTATTTCGTGAATAAAAACTCCCTGTTTTATTAATAAACCCATTTTTATTCATTATTTTTACTTTGAGGGCATTTTCGCCATTTTGTGTGGATCTCACCATGCCCCAGAGCTGCTGGAATCAAACCAGCAGGCCCAGGGACTACAGAGTGAAGCGAGTTTCACTCAGCCTTGGAAATTTAGTTCTTTCTGCTCCTCAGACATCCCGTGTGGAATCTCCTGGAGGGGTTAGTGTGAAGGTGGGAGGTCTGGACTTCAGTCTGAGGAGTTTGGGATGGACTCTACCCCATGACAAGGTGCTTATTCCCAAGTATTTGCCATCACTCAACTTCTCTCGAGCAGAGTCTTCTGGCACCTCTTTGTGTCCCAGGACTGGGAGCTGCCTGGGAGCTCTGGGCTTGGAATGGCCAGATGGGGCGAAAGATCTCCAAAATTCCCTGGCTGAAGGGATGTATTTCTACTTGTCATCCACAGCCCTTTCCCAAAAGTGAAGGAATTCAGAGTGCCCCAAGCACAGAGCTTGGGAAGGCAGCATGTGGCAGGGAAGAGCAGGAACTGGGAAGTCTGGCCTGAGTTCCTTATTCCAGCCTGGTTTGCAGAAAGAGTTAAAAAGATGCCTAGTCCACCAGAGCAGAGAATGTGAGGGAGGAGATGGCAACAGGTGGAGGGGCTGGGGGAGCACCCCCATGCCCCCATACCCCGCTTTACAACCCCAATGTGTTTAAGGAGCCCAAGCCCTGTCCCTGTGCTGGGCTGGGCACACACCTGGGGATGACAGATGGCCACGGGCTGTCCCTGAGCTGAGCACACAGCGCAATCTGCTGCAGCTCTCTCCAGCTCCTGCTCCTAGCACCTGGAACAAGTCAGGGAAGGAGGAAACCTGTGTAGAGGGAAATGGAGATTGCCCCATTCAGCCAGGTTTTGGTTGGAAGTGGGCACCTCATCACTTTGTAAAATATAGAATTGGATTTCGTTTTATTTCACGTTATTCTGCCTTTTCCTGGTTGTTGTCCTGGGACGGAGTGGGAGCAGGTGCTGGTGGGAGCTGGTGGGGACACAGCAGGCCCAGGTTGGGACACCAGCTTGGACACCAGTGTTTGCCCATGAGAGGATATGTAGGGGGTCCAGTGACAAGAGCAATTTTGGGGACATCGTGGGGACACTGTGGCCTTGGCCTCATCTCACCTGCCTCACAGAGTAGGGGAAGTTTCCCAGCATTTCCAAGTGGAGGCCCGTGTTCCTGGGGAAGCAGAGGGAGTGGGAGGGTGCCCTGGTGACGCCAATGACATTCCCACTTGGACTGGTTTTCTCCTCCCCTCTTTGCCTATCTCCACAGCCAACCTTGGTCCTGCCATGCACACCCAACTTTTTGGATGGAATTCACCACTGCAGTGTTGGGCTTGGAATCCCTCAGGAAGTTGCTCTGGATGGATTTAGCTCCCAGCATCCTGCCATGGAAAGCATCTGCTCCAATTTCCCTGTGCCCACCCACGCTTACAGACGATGACTTTTGCCTGGGATGCTTCACCCAACTCCACAAATACTGGAGGTGAAACAGATTCCCTGTTGGGAAAAAAACAAGCAGGGTGGGAAAAAAAAAAGGCAAGCCAAGTGACATTGATGCCATAAACCCTGGGAGCGACGCAGAGCCACCGGCGAGGTGCAGATAAGGAGCGCTCGTGCCGTATCGCGGGCGCCCCATCAATCACATGTCCATCTCCCAGCACCTGGACCCTGGGAGTGGTGGGAATGCACGGTGGGATCGCTGTCAGCCAGGATCAGCCAGGCTGCTGGTGGGAACGCTGTGCCCAAGGGGACACCGCAGCAGGGGCATCAACATCAGCCAGTGGCTTCAACATCAGCCAGCGGCTTCCTGGGAAGGGACCAGGCAGGATTGGAGCCAATGTTGTCCCCAGTGGAGACAGGACTACAGGGAAGTTTTAAAATGGATATTAGGGAAAGGTTTTTCACCCAGAGGGGCTGAACAGACTCCCCAGAAAATGATCATGGCTCCAACTAAGGGATGCTCAGGGGGGGATTGTTGGGCTGTCTGTGGAGGGCCAGGAGCTGGAATGGATGATGCTGGTGGGTCCTTCCAGCTTAGGATATTCCATGATTCTATAATACTCTGGGACATCAGAGTGCTGTTTGGCTCATTTTCCACCCAGACTTGCCCGTCACTAATGGCTTCCATAGGGGGAGCAGGTCAGCAGCCCCATGTGCTCCAGGGACACTCCTGGGAAACCCTGCCACATCTCAAGTGACAGCGTGTCAGAGACACTTCAGGGGCTCTTAGA
This sequence comes from Irena cyanogastra, assembly GCA_013397155.1. Classification (NCBI taxonomy): domain Eukaryota; kingdom Metazoa; phylum Chordata; class Aves; order Passeriformes; family Irenidae; genus Irena; species Irena cyanogastra. The sequence continues at coordinate 63,083 of VWZV01006346.1, read as the reverse complement.
AGCGGGGCTGGAAGGGGCTCATTCTCAGGTTCTTCGAATTCTGTGGGAATGGCTGATAGGAAAAGTGGAATCCCAGTGGAGCAGGGCAGCTCTTGTGGGGTGGGAAGATGGATAAAATCTGTCCCTGGGGCCTCTGTGCCTCGGAACCCAACCCTGAGGGAAATTCCTGCCACAGCTGTTCAGCCAGGAATAGGAGAACGTGAGGAGGAGGATGTTGAGGAGGAGGGAAACACACATGTCTGCTGCTGAAGAATGGATTAATAGGAGATATTTGAGGAAGGCATAGGGAGCCAGGGGGCTCTGAGCAGGACTTGGCCCACTCAGGATAACCTGGGAGCAAAGTGCCTCAGGATTCCCTCACCCCTGATCCCAGGGGCAGGACCCTCCCTGCCCACCCCTCCCTCGTCCCCTGTTCTCTCAGTGCCCCCTGAGGGGCTCAGAAGGCCTGTCTGGGCCCAGCTCAGGTTTGTTGCCTCCCTTGGCACCTGCTGGAGAGCAGAAGGCAAGGAAGACGTGGCAGAGCTGTTACACATTAACCAGGACAACGGCTGCTCTTTCCTCCTGTCCAGGAACCATCCCTGGCCCCGGCTGCTCTGGCTAATGTGTAATCTCAGCCCTCGCTGCTCCTTCCCACCAGCATGTCCCAGTAGCTAGGCTGGCTCAGGGAGGTGGCGTGTGCCGGGAAGAATATTTGATGTCATCAGGTTTTATGGATAAATGTTTTTCCAGCAACCCTAAATGCTTCCTTGTGGGCACAAAGCAGCCCACAAAGAGAGAAAAGCATCAAGACCAACTTGCACAGAGACTGTTTTCCTGCTAAAACCTAGTCGTTTTCCTGGGAATGGCAGGAACTGGGCTGCTGCTTCCTTGGGATGCTCAGCTCAAGGTGTTGGGTGGCTGTTGTTCATCCCCACACAGCTACTGCTGGGCACAGCCCTGCCACAGGAATAACTAAAAAAAACCTGGATTGGCTCTTCTCCTTAGTGGAACTCGGGCTTTTGGGGCTGTGGAGGCACCTTTAGGGGTGTGCACCTTTTTTTTACCCACTCAGACTTGAATTTCTGGGACTCAAGCCCTGGGAGAAGCAGGAGAAGCTGTTGGGGGAAGAGAATGAGTGGGGATGGGATCCTGCAGTTCTAGCAAGAAAAATGTGTCCATTTTGGCTGTTTTTTTCTTGCCCTCCTTTTTTTCCTTTAATAAATCTGGTATTTATGTTGGATAATGCCTGTTGAGGGTTCGTTTCCTCCTCTTGGCTCTGCTAAGCAAACTCTTGCCCAGGAGATAGCTCTGCACACTCTGTTTGTTGCAATAGTAGGTCACATTCGTACTAATCAGGATGCCATATGCTGCCTCTAATCCGAAGTTTTCCATCAAAGGGAAGGTCCTGAGTAATGTAATGCATATCAGGAGGGTTCTGCTCTTCAAAGGTGAAGAAAAGTTGATTCTTTTTGAGATAAAAGCTCACTGTTTGAAAAAAAAGATAAATAGAAGTAAAGCTAAAAGATTTCCTTATCACCAAATATTATTCACAGCAATCACAAGGTCTGGTTTCCTCCCCCCTGGCAGGCTGGGGGCTCACAAAACCCCAATTTGAGTGAGAGACGGAGGAGAAATTGTCTGGATTTGGGATTTTCCAGGAATTTGGGGGCTTTGGAAATACTCCTGGATGGTAGTGTGGAGAGGCTGCTTCTTGGCTTTGCTGAGAGGGAAGCAGTGTTCGCAAACCTGGTTCTATCCCCAGGGACTTGCTGTAAATTTGGGGGGATACTGGAATTACATTGGTGTTCAATTGCTGTGCAGGCAGAGCAAAGCAGCAGGGAGGCCTTAAAAAGGAGGGAAATACATGGAAAATAGTGGACAATAGAACCACCAACACTCTGAGCTATACAAGAGGTGCCTTATCCCTGGGAGTGTCCCAGGGCAGGTTGGATGGGGCTTGGAGGAACCTGGGACAGTGGAAGGTGCCCCACAGCAGGGGAGGGGGCACTGGATGAGATTGAAAGGCCTTTCCAATCCAAACCATTCTGGAATGGTTTCATGAATTCTTCCCCAGGCCCAGCTTTTCCAGGGAACAGAGACGCAGGTGAGCAGATGCAGCTCCTGGCTGGGGATTACCTGGGTGCTGAATGCCTGACCTGTGCTGCTTTGAGGGTAATTACTGGGCTGTGCTGGAGGCAAGAGATTCCTGGGCTTTTCCTCACCATGCTGAGCTCATTTGGAATTTTTTCCCTCTCAGGTAACACTCAAACGCAGTGGAAGGAAACCAAAGGAGCTTGGAGTCCCTTTTGTGCTCTGTTCCTCTGTAATCTCGGAGTTGATTTAAATGTTCTCCTCGCGGTCATTTCCCAAGCCTCTCTTCTTTTTCATGTCCAACATCTTGTGTTGAATAACTCCTTGGGCTCTGTAATTTCGGGATCAACCATGATGCTGACAATGGAGAACAAATTACACAGGGAGAGTAGCCTGCAGCCCCAGCTTTATTCTGCTGTGTATGTGCATCCCTAATCCAAATTAACACCAAGATCAACTTTCTCCCGGGCTGCTCAGGCACAAAAGGCAGAGGTTTGGTCACGTTAAATAACTGGGAGCACCCTGGGGCTCAGGAGCTGTGGAAAACACATGGCTGCCGGGGGAGAATAGAGACTCTCTGGGAAAGGGGAAGATTGGGGAAGCAGGAAAATGGGTTGGGGTTTCTTAAAGTCAGGCTATTTGGTTCCCATTTCTCCAGATCCCAGCAGGATGGAGCTGCTGGATGCTTCCACTGGGATTGGAAAGGGAAGTCTGTGGACATGTAATCTTGGTTTTCCTTGGGTTTAGAGCTGATCTGAGATCAGGGATGCTCAGGCAGCATTTTATCCCTTGCGGAGCACCCTGTGGGATGCAGGTTCTCGTCTTCTGCCCTCCTGCCTGTCCCTGAACCAGCAAACAGGAGGAGGATCATTATTTGTAAAAAATAACCCAAAAAACCCCCAAGAAACCCCAGTAGAAGCATCACCTTCCTCGCCCTCAGTGGCCACAGCCCAGGCTCGCCTTGGGTCACTGTGTTTGCGATTCCAGCGCTCAGAGCTGCTCTTGAGGCACGGCTGCCCCAATTTGGCCCTGAAACCCCCACAGTTTGAGGGCTGCAGCCCTGGGTGTTACACCCCACCCCTCGCCACCCTCTGGCCCCCCAGGGAGGTGTCACTCAGTTGAGCAGCAGGGCTCGGAGCAGCATCCTGGGGCTGCTCCGACCACCCCGCAGGCTGTGGGGCTGTTCATTGCTCACCGAGGCAGGAGCCTGTCTGCAGCCAGGCAAGCTCAAGGAGGAGATGACAGCTCGATGAGGAGGTTCAATGACTTGTTCTTCATGTGCTGGCCACTGGCATATTTGCCTTGAACTTCCCGCACTCACTCCAAAAGCCTTGCATTATTTTCCTGAAGGACACCCAAGATAATTTTATTCACCACGGAGTGAATTCTGGGGCTGTCTGTAAAAGAATAAATGAAGAGACTTAACGCGGAGGAGGATGTGAGACGTGTCAGCACGGCGGCGGCTCACTGAATATGCAGCGAGTCCGTCCTCCTTAACTTCAGGGAATTGAAGAGCTTGAAATAAATTCACCAACTGTCCTAAGAGAAAAAAAGAAAAAACGAAAATAGGAAAAAAAAAAAAAGGAAAAAAAAAAGCGAAGCAACTGCATTACCGGGATGGCAGGTGTCAAGTGACTCCGCATTTTAACATTTTTCATTATGCTCGCCGAGAGTAAACAGGGAAGCCACCCAAGGTTTTTCCTCCCTGAAAATTGCACTTGGGCTCCTGAAAGCCTCGTGGTGAACCGGGACCCAGCACAAAACTCCTGAGAACGGGTATGGGAAACTGGGTGTGTTCCCAGAGTGACAAGTGTACAGATGGATTTGCCACAGCTCAGTTTCTCTGTCCCCCTCCTCAGCCCCTCCAAAGGAAGGGCTGATCCCAGTGCCCAAAGCTTTGGGAAGTGCCTGGGGAGGCTTCCCAGCTTTTGGGGCCTCTGTAGCTGCAAAAGACTGAGATCCTGCTGGATTTGGCCTCTGTGGCACAGAGAGGGAAGTGCCAGTGGGATTAGAGAGCTTCTGGGCGCTGGGGCTCCCACCAGTCCAAGGTGTCCCGTGGATTCCTCTGGAGGTTGAGAAGTTCTGGGCGCTTGGAGAGGCTTGGGAAAATGAGATTTTTTTTTCTGAAGGCTGATGCACAGCGATGATGCTCCCAAATAATCCAGAGGTAAGTGTTTTCCCTGGCACTGGGGATGGAATGGTGACCGGAAGAGCTGCCCGCGGGTGCGTGGGGGCACGTGGTGGCCAGAAGCTGCTGTGGGTCACTCACTGGCGGCACCGGAGCTTTCACCAGTGAAGGACGGCTGGAAAACTCGAGATGAGCCCCAGCTAGGGCGGGATGAATGAACCGGGTCTGGAGGCGCCCACGGCACAAAGAGGCGGCTCCTTTGTGCCTGCCTGGCTCGGGAGCTCTCGGCATCCGCCGCGGGCTGAAGTGGCTCTTGGGCTGTTTAAAGGTTGAGTGCTGCTGCTCCGAGTGACGGGAGGCAGATTCGGTTAAATAAACACGGCGGCTTAGAGAGAAATTGAAGATGACGCGGAGAGCTGGAGCAGAATTTAATGTTGGCAGCCGCGCTCCAGCGCGGCGTTCCAGTCGCATCCCTCTGGAATTGGCTGGGACACATTGCCTGGAATGTTGGGGAGGGGAAGTAGGGGGCTCGGATGGGTGGTACAAACCGGGAACAGGCTGCAGGGAAGCTGCAGTGGTGCTGCTGTTAATTCCCGAGCATTTCACGCCGTTTCTGAGCTCTGGGAGGGCGCCGGGCTGCCCCCGTGCCCTGTCACACCGCAGAGCCTTTCAAAAGCCATTTTGTCCCTCAGTCACTAAGGTCTCCGGTTTAGTGCCTGGCAGATTGTCCGGGTATCGTTCCAGCGAGTTCCACTCTCGCCACCCATAAACAGGTGCTCGTCCTGGGGTTGTGTTCGTGGGGCCACGAGGGTTTGGATTCAGACAGGGTTTTTTCGGGGGGCCCTGGACTACGGTTTGCTCGGGATCTGGAGCAGATCTCCCTCCTGTTCCCTGCCCTGTCAGCACATGGAAAATCTCCTGGCTGAGGGTTATGAGGAGTGTTTGTGCTGGAGGCAGGGAGAGGAGAATCCCAAAGGTTGGACCAGAAGTTTCCCCTTCTTCTGCAGTGTTTCACCGCCTCTGCCCCAGGTGAAAAATCCCCCTGGATTTTCCTGTGGAGAGAACTTTCCAACCCAAATATCTGATGGTGTTGAAGCAGAATTGTTTCTCTGCTCCAAGGATGCCTCTGGTACAGCCTCGTTCATGCACTGATTGGGTGCTTGGCGGAATTACATCGTGGAATTCTCTAGAGTAGGGACAGGGCAGGGATAATACAGGGAATGGCTGAGGGAGCCTGGTCTAGTTCCTTAAGTGCCATCAATTCCCAGGCTGAGGAAGTGTGAGCAGAGATCTTGGTGCTTCAGGTACTTTTGGCAGGAAAACAGAATTTTGGTCAGTACCAGATTCCCAAAACAACTGCAGTGCAGAGCAAAGAATTTTGTTGTGTTTTTTTTTTTTTTTTTTTTTTTTTTTTTTTTTTTTTTTTTTTTTCAATCCAAAGCTCATGGAACACTCCTATCTGGCATGTGCTGCTCCTCAGAGCAAAGTTCAAGGCTCTGCTGCTCCTTGTCTTGTGCCAGTGTCTGCACTGATGGATTTTGTGTTTTCCAAGCCTCGGGAATTCTGGTGTGGAGCGAAGGAGGGACCTGCAGGATTCCCTGTTTCAGGAGGAGTGGAGCTGGGGAATTTCTCGGTGCCTTTGTAACCTGGAACTTTAGTGCCAGTAAAAATCCCATTGAAGGAAAAGGTTGGATGAGGCTTGGAGCAACCTAGGATAGTGGCACGTCCCTGCCCATAGCAGGGGGTCAGAATGAGATGAGCTTTAAGCTCCTTTCCAACCCAAACCCTTCTGACATTCCACGACAAAGAGAAGTTTTGGCGCATGGAGAGATGGCCAGAACTGGAAATGCTCTGGGGATGTGGCAGCAGAGGATGGGTGGGGCAAGGAGCACGAAGGAAAGGAATGAACGGAAGGAAAAGCGCAGGAAAAGGGACGGGGGGCTGTGGGATGACCACATCACAGGGGCGATGCTGGTACAGCTGATCTATCGCTGGCTTGGGACCTGTCGGCTCCATCCGTGGCACCGGCGTGACACAGAGAGGACAGTGTGGCTCAGCCCTGCTGCCACCTTAGCCGGGTGACAGCAGTGGCACCTCGGGGTCCCCAACACAGGTGGAGCGGGGCGGCAGAGCCCAGCGGGAAGGGACCTGGGACCCCCGTGTCCCCTTCGGCGTGGCCGGGGGGCTCCGGATGACGGCTCCGGTGGGGAACGGGGCCGCGAATGTCGCGATCTGCGCTGACACCGTGTGGCCGCTCCCCGGATCTTGCCGCGGCACCCGGCAAGGGGATTTCAGTCCATACAGCCCCAAAATGTCCCCAAAATCACCTCTGTGCACAGGGAAGTGTCACTCAGTGGAGGCAGGAGATGGGCCCTTGCCCCACTTCCCTGCCAGCCTCGTGCCTGGACCCCAGCATCCCTCAAAATGAGCTGGATTTGTGCACTTTTAGTGCTTCCAAATGAGCTGGCTTCAGGCTTTTTTGTATGGTTTTAAACTCAACTTGGTTTAAAACTAAATGCAATGAATTTAGATTGGATATCAGAAGGGATTTTTACTGTGGGATTAGTGAGGCCCTGGCACAGGTTGCCCAGAGAAGCTGTAACTGTCTCTGAATCCCTGGAAGTGTCCAAGACCAGGTTGGAGTACCCTGGGACAGTGGAAAGTGTCCCTGCCCACGGCAGGGGGGTAGAACAAGATGAGCTTTAAGGTCCTTTCCATCCCAAACCATTCCGTGATTTCCCAGAAAGGCCCGCCTGGCTCGTGTCTCGCTGCTCCAAGATATTTTTCATTCCCCCTTTTCCTGCCAGGCAGCTGATTTGAGGAGGACAAGGACATTTTATCTCCTGTTTCAGCAGGCACGAGGCCCTGGAGAGGAACCATGCCCGATTCAGCCACTCTTGGAAAAAGCCCTTTCTCCTCAGCCTTTTCTGGCTGCAAGGGTTTGACAGGAAAGAGCCCAGCTCTGCCCGTTTGGGAGCAAAACTGCAGATTTGGGATGTAGATGGGGGCTGGAGGCTGGAGACAGGCAGGGGGGTCTTGCTGAGTGGAAAATGAGGTTATTCCTGATTTCCGCAGCACAACCCCATGGATAAAGGCAGGGAGATTCTTCTCCAGCGCTCCCAAGCGGGGCAGAATTTTAGGATAAATGTCCCCTCATCACACCAGGAGCCCTGAGGGTGCTCGCTGTGCCTGTCCCCTGCAGTCCCCAGGACAGGCGTAGAGCAGAGCTGAAGGAAGACTTGGAGCTCAGGAAAGAGCCCCAACAATGGACAATGGAGCCATTTGAGGGACAATAAACAACTTTCTGCCCTCTGAGTTTGTCCCGTTGGAGTCACGGGGTGAGCGCAGGGCATGAATGGGTGTTGTGCTCTGGGGAGCCAGGCTTTGCCCCACTGCGGCCACTTCAGATGCTCGCACTTTAATTTTTTGTCACAGGATCAGGGCCAGAGAAAGAGTGGGAACAAAAGCAGCACATTCACTGTCCAGAAAAAAAAAAAAAGGAAGGAAGGGAGAGAGAGAAAGGGCTTTAAAATAAGGTGCAGATGGGAAAATATGAACATTCCTGTGGAGAAAGGGACTGAACTTCTCCCAGGGAGGCTGGTTTGGAGCTGGAGAACCGAGGAAGCTCTTTTTCCAGGGAATTTGGGGCTCCTTGGGGATGTGGTAGGGTTGGGAAGCTGAAATCTGTGCCCAGTGCTGTTCCCTGGGAATTGAGGATGTCTGTATCCAGGGCACCTCTGGATCAGGAACCTTTGGCTGGAGCAAGTCCTGTGGAGAAAGGCTGAAAGGACAGAAAGTTTGGGATGAAAGAGTTGTGGGATCTCTCGTTCCCTCTCTGTGCTCTGCCTCCAGTCCAGCTGGGATTCGGTAGCAGCTCTGGGCGGGAGCTGTAATGAGGTGACAGAAAGACAGATCCTGCTGGAAACAGGGAAAACGAGGCAAAGATTCCTTCCTCCTGAATTCAGGCCTGGCTGCCAGATGGAGCAGGGCCACGCTCTCCCTGGAAGCACAGCAGGGTGCTTGGGTAAGAGATGCTGGGGCTCCTGGGCTCTGCCATGCTGCATTCCCTGGGAATGAGCTGCGAGAATTGGAGAGCCCACAGGAAAGTTAAAGGGTTTTTTTTTTTCCCCCTGCAGTTTGGGAAGCTAAAAATAGAAATAATGCCAGAGGAATAAATACAAACACCTAATCAGCCAAACCAAAATTGAGCAAGGGCAGCACTGGGAAGGGAGAGGGGGGAAAAATGTGCTGGGTTGAGATGTGCAGCAGGCTCTGCTTCCTGTGGGATTTGGCTTTTTGAGGATTCAGCCCAGTTTTAGATGTTGTAGGCCTGGGTTTGATCCCACAAATAACTGCTTTTATCCAAGGGAATCAGCAGTGGGAAAGCCTTTGATGTTAATGAGCCCCAAAATCCACTTCCTGCCTTTTCCCACCTTTTGGGATCTGGGATCATTCTGGGGCCATGACACTGCCATGGGATTGTCCTGGATGCCAGTGGGACAATCCAGGGATGCTCTAACATGCTGCCGGCCCTGGAGCTGCTTCTCCTGCAGCTGCTCCGCATGTGTGAAATTAATGAGCTCAATTAACAGTGAACACTCTAATTGCAGCCGTTTAGTGGGAGACTTCACCATCAGTGGCTGTGTCCAGCGCTCGGGTGTCCCTTCATTAGCGGGAATTGAGCTGTAATTAGGCAGTGCCCCATCCTGGCGCTGCCAGGGATGCAGCATTTCAGACCAAGGGTTCCTGGCAGATCCTGCCATTTCCTCTCCACTCTAGTGAGGAGGAATTTGGGGTGATTGGTGGAATTTTCAGCTAAAATCCGGCGTATTTTAAGGGGAAATGTGCTCTAAGCAAGGTTTGTGGGCACCCACAGCAAACAAAGACTTGACATCAATCTGGAGCAGCAATTCCAGAAGGGATTTTGAGATGCAGCTCTCTTCCAAGCAGAATTAGTGCCCACCTTGTCCAAGTGGAGCTGTCCTGGGTGACACCAAGATGTGCCCCAGAGCTCCATCCCTGCTCTGGGTGACACCATTCATCCAAGTTTATCGCCCCAATGGATTTGAAGCTTTTCCTGATCTGTATCAAAGCCCTTCCCTTGCTTTCCACATGAATAATAAATGCTGGTGCAGCTTCCCATAAATCATTGCCATTCCCAGTGCCACAGCTGCTTTGAGTGTAGACATCTGCATTTCAGACCATGGAAACATGAAAAATCCATCTTTCCCCTTCTTCCTGGTGGGATCACAGCTTGGTGCTCCCAAGGGAAGGGTGACTCCAATCTCATCCTTTGGCTTCCTTTGGTTTTGAGACTGGAGAATGTGAGTTCCTGGCTTTCCCATGTTGCTGGGACACATCCTGGTGCTTCTCTTGGAGTTTTGTCATGCCCAGCTGTTGCCCAAGGTGCTCCTGGAAAGGTCTTGGGAGCTGGAGAGATCTTTAATCCCTAATGGCATTCAGAGATTTGGGGCAGGTTGAGGCTAGGTGGTTCCTGGGCTGGGAAGGAGTTGGTAGGTGCCCATGCCATGCTTCCCTGCTTCCTTGTGAATCCATCCTTTGCCCTTGGGAGCAGTCCTGCCAGCCAGGGCACACCCACCCACAACCCGATTTGCCTTACTGAACAGATTTTCCAAGGAAAAGCCACAGCATTCCCTTTCCAATCCATCCTTTGGGGCCAACAGAGCGTGTTTTCTTTTCCCCACCACTCCGCAGCCGGTGCGTGCATGAGTTTGAGGGATTCTCCCACTTTTCTCTTTCACCTTGGCTTGTCTTTTATCAGAAATTGTTTGGAAACTTTTTTTTTTTAAATTCGTGTGCCTTTATTGCAGCTCTGGCATTATGCTGAGGAGCCTGTTCTGAAGTGTTCTCGAGGCTCTCATTGTCCCTTATCGCGGGATTGTATCTCGCTGCAATTCATCCACAGTCATGCTTCAGAGGCGAGAATCTCTCATATGAGGCCCCTTTCATCACGCGGTGACAACTCTTGAATACATCATTATTCAGTGGCGGGGTTGGGAATTATAATCATTAGGCAATTTTTCCACCCCTAATCTGATTTTATAAACTGTTTCTTTTCATTATCTTCGGGAGGCAAACAGTAAATGCATCTGTCTGCCAAGATCCTCCCGATAGCAGTAATAGAAAAACCCGGTCAGGACATCACAGTGAGGGAGCAGCCCGGCTGCTCACCCTGTATTTGCACATTCAGAGGTTATTTAGGCTGGAATTCACCCAGCTCAATTTCCCAGAACTCAGCTTGTGCACTGCTGTTGCCTCTCAGGTGAATTTTGGGGTGGCCGAATGGCATTTGTACTGTTAAAAAGGGAAAAAAAGGAGTGGGAAGGATGCCATGGCTGTGTTTCCAAGCAGTTTTTTTGGAAATGAGCTTCCCCTTTCACCTCATAGCCAAGGAAGGGAGATGCCACCTGTATAATGTGGGATCCCCTGCAAAGATGATATTTCCTATTTAAAAACTTGATTTTTTCATTTATAATGAAAATCAAATCTCCATGGTTCTTTTCCCCTCAGAAGCTTGGGAGAGGCAGCCAAGCTGCTGGAACAGGGCTGGACAAGGCCAATGTACTATTTTGTTAATTTCTTGCTCCTGGAATGTGTGGCACCACAATGCCCAAGATCCATCAGGATTTCAGCCCTCACTGCCCATTTTTGGGTTGGAACATTAAACCCAAACGTGGCTGCCACTTCCTGGGTTTATGGCACGGGCCTCGGGATGAGGCCCCCCAGAGGCGATCCTTTCTCCATTTTTTTTAAAACCAGCCCAGATTTGCTCAGAATTGGGCAGGGTAAGAAGGCTCCCTTGCCACGTGTCCCCGGGATTTGGCAGAGCCTTTCCTGCCCACGCAGCGATGAGAGCTCTGGAGATCCCTATGCCTTCCTGTTCTGCTGTGGTTGTGTCTGCACATATCCCATTCCACCTTCCAGAGATGAGAGGATTAATGGGGATCTCGGGAAACCAGAGTTTGGATTCCCAGGCTGCTTTTTAATCCCATATTTGTTCCTAGAAGTAGGATTAGGATTAAACAAGAAATATGCTGTGTCCACCCCCATCCTCCTTTGCCAGGAGGGGAAGCATCCCCCGCTCTTCCAGCCGCCATGGAAGGGAGGGAATGCTGGAAATGTGAATGAAATCCCCCTTTCCCAAAAATCTGAGCCGTGGCTGCCTGGATGCTGCAGCCCCACAGAGGGAGGAGGGAAGGAGGGAAGGAGGGAAAGAGGAAGGTTCGGTGTCTCATTTAGCTTGGTCGGTGCCAGCCCGCAGTGACAGGAACCAATAAAACCTTGTTGATCCAAAGCTTAGTCCACCGAGCCGCTAAACCCGGGGCAGATGGCAGACAGATAATGGGGACACTCCGATTTTCCCCAGTTTATTCGGGAAAACGGAGGCAGATAAAGCAGCGCAGGGTAAATACCCGATATTGATTCGAACACGGGAACAAATCTCGCTCCTTTGGAAGGGCTGGAGCGGGATTTCCCTGCGCAGGACCGAGCTGGGAGCTCAGGGATGTCACGGCCCCATCAGGCTGCTTCCCGGCGCCGGGAATGCCTTCAGAAGATGGAGATTGCCATCTCCCGGTGCGTGGAGACGCTGCAGCGCTGCTGGGAGCGACCTGGCAGGGCTCCCATCCCATGGGAGCACCCACATTCCACCCTTCGTTCTTTGGGAAGTCCCAGTCCCCTCTCCCGTTTTGTTCCCCCCCAACAGCTGCGGTCCTGGAGGATGCTGTGCAGGGAGAGGGAGGAGATTGTGCCGGGTGGGGACACAGATTCAATGAAATGGAACTCTAGGAAGGCCTTGGAGTGGGACCATCCCTCAGGGCACAGCAGGATGAGGCTGCTCCTCATGGGATGGGGATTTGGGGTCTGAGGCGGTCCCTGAACTGCTGGAAAATGCTCCACTTGCTCCACAATGGCCATTCCCATGGCTGTCCCTGTCCCTCTCCCTCCTCAGGGACATGGATAGGACAAAAGGGGACATGTGTGGGGCAGAGCAGAGCATCCAGGTGGATCCAGGAATGCTGAGCTCTGGCTTTGGACACTGTCCCACAGATCTATCTCAGGTCAGCCAGGGCAAATATTAGACGAGTGGCACTTGTGCGTGTGTTGGCAGGGACATGGGGACACAGCCAGAGATGTCCCCAGGACTGGGACCTGTTGCTTCCCACAGCTGTCAACGCTTCCTAGGATTTGCCATGCTGGAACCTGGGCAGGAAGGCCAGGCTGGCTGAGGCCACGCTGTTCAGGGTCCCTAGGGTCCCTGCTCTGGGATTTTGGTGGCACCAGCTGGAAAAGCACCCAAACGTGTCCTGAGGGCTGGAGCAGGGAATGGCTGGGGCGGGCCCTTGGGCACAGCTTTTCCTGCCGGGATGACAGGATCCCTAGCCCCTGGCAGCTCTGGGGAGCGGCACTAGAGGGAGCCTCTAGGCTGGCAGCGCATTCCTGCCTCTTTTCTCGGATTTTTCCTCTCTTTTCCCCCTCCAGGAGACTTCCCAGTCAAGGATTCTCGAACCTGACCTGTTCCAGAGCTGTGCGTGGAGGCACATAATGCGTCCCATAGGAACAATTCCAAAGCTTCTTCCCAAAAACCCGCCCAGCCCTGGGCTTCTTTTCCTCTCCAAAACTATTTTTAAAGGAAAATTTACTTTCTCCTCCTATTTAAGAAATGTAAATCTTTGCTGAAAATGCACAACTGGGGGGTAGTGCTGACAATCCATAAATATTTCTAATTTTTCCAAAGAAACCCTGCTCAACTTTATGTCCATTCCCAAGTTTCAGATCTTTACATTTCCAGAAATGATGGCTGATAGGATAAAGGTGCCTCCTTCACCTCTGTTGGTCCATATTTCCTTTGTATTTTTTTTGGTCCTTTTCCTTTGTATTTTCCATTTATCCAGTAACACTTAAAAGAAAAAAACTCTTTAAGGTAAAAATCTGCCTTTTAACACGTGTAAATATTAATATTTAAATGTAATTTGTTTATTCTTTTTCCCAGAGACTTTTTCAGGGAGGATTTTAAAGTAATAAACAACTTCTCCTTTTAATGCTTGAGGCCAGATTGCACGGAGTCTGGAGCAGCCTGGGATTGTGGAAGGTGTCCCTGCCCATGGAATGGGATCAGCTTTAAAATCCCTTTCCACCCGAACAGTTCTGGGGTTCTTTGTGCATTTTTCTCCATGTCCTGCTGAATCCAAGATGCATTTTGGGAATTTAAATGTATTTTGTATCAGGAACGCCTTTATGGAGCAGCTCCAACTCTCCTGTTGCATCTGAGAACCTTGGGTGTCCTATAGGCAGGAATTTGCACAACAGGATTCCCTTCCACACAGGGAATCCAGGAGGAATTTTTCCATGGAAAGGGCCGGGTTCCCACCCAGACACTTCTTACTGCGGCACTTCTGGCACAACCAGTTCCCTTTGGCGCAGAGATTGGGATCAAGCTTGAAGCTCAGGCACTATTGACAAAGATTCTGTCAACAAAAAGGTGTTGAAGGATGGGATGTTTCTGGAAGAAGTCACCAAGAAGTGAAAGATATCCCCTTCGAGGGACCTTTCCCTATTCGGCAGGCCCCTGCTCTCTCGGATTTTCCAGGAGAAGCCAGAGGCAGGGATATGGTGGCCCCATCTCCTCCTGGGCCAGCACGGCTTTGCCAACATCCACCCGGGATGGAGCAGAACCAGAGCTCCTCAGGGAGCAGATCCATGCTGGAAAACAGCCTTGAAGGCTCCACCAGATGGTGTTTGGGATTCAAATATCCTAAATTAGGGATAGGGAATTGTAGCTCAGTGTGGAGATATAACAGGCTGGTGGAAAGGGAGTTTCTTTGTGTTCTCCTCAGCACCTTTTCCTTCATCCCATTCCAAATTATCCTGGGATATTTGCTAATCCTTTATTAGGGCCTATTATCCCTCTTTTGCTGCCTCTGGAAGGGCTTTGGGGAGCACCTATGGGCAGGATCCTGGCTGAACCCTCTCCAGAGAAAATCGCTCTGGACAGAGGAATACGCAGCTTTGAGGCTCTTTTCCATGTGCTAGTGGCTCCCTCATGGAGCCCCCTCCTTGGGATAGGGACATAGCTCGGGGTCACCCCTAGTTCTGTGTCCCACTGGGAAGAAATTGAGATTTTTGGGATTGAGATTGGCCAGTGGATGGTAAAGAGGGTGGGCATGGAGCAATGGGGGTCAAAGGGATGGATGGATGGATGGATGGATGGATGGATGGATGGATGGATGGATGGATGGATGTCCCCTGTTACTCTCACTCCCTTGGAAATCTGCAGGAGCCACTCCAGCTCCTAAGGGAAATGGGAAGGAATTTCAGAGGATTTGAACCACTGGGGTTTTTGAGGAAAATCAATCCTGCTCAGGTTTATTGGCAGCTTTGTTAGTTCCAGGGAGAGGAATTTTCTGCAGGAGAGCAGATCCCTTGCAGGTCACTGGCTATGGGCCTCCTCTCCTCACTGCTGCCCAGGGACTGAACAGAAGGAAGTGCATTGAAAGTGTTTTCTCTCTGGTCACTGGAACAGAGACAAACACAGGACATGGTGTCTCCTGTCGAGATAAGGATCAGGCAGCCCACTGTTCTCACCATCAACCTGGCACAAACTCAGGGTTTTCAGGGCTTTCAGGGTTTTTTTGGGCTTCCTCCAGGTGTCCATGCAAGTCCTCCTTTAACTTCCTTTCTTCCGTTTCCCCTCAGTTTTCTGCAAAGATTTTTTTTGGAGGGGTGGGTGGTAGAATGGGGAGGATGGACACAGCCTCATGGAGCAGCATCCCCTCATCCCACAGCTCCTTTCTGGGCAGGCTGAGCCCCACCACTCCTGTTTCCCAATCCACCTTATCCCTCTTATCCCAGACCATCCCGCTTCGTCCCTGCCGCAGCCGGGCCTGGCCCTTGTCTTGTCTAAAGAGGGCTAAAAGCCCGTTAAACCCCTTAGACTTCCAGGCAGCTGGGAGGAGCTCCGAGGCTGCTCCATGATGTTTGAGCGTTCCCAGGGATTCACTGGCTGCAGTCCCACTGTGCTGCATGCAGCCGGCCCCTAACTGCATTGTTTCCGCTGATCCACGAGGAAATTATTTATGGGCATGAGGAGCCTGCTTGGCTTCCAGAGCCTTTCAACTTTATAGGAGTTTTCCATGGGCTTGTTTGCAGGTTCTAGTTATTTTTACCCCCCAGTTAATGGGGATTGCTCTCGCTTCCTCCCTCTGGGGTTGAGTCTCTCCCTCTCTCCTGGTGGGATGGGATGGGATGGGATGGGATGGGATGGGATGGGATGGGATGGGTGGCTGGAGAGGGGCCAGCTTTGGCCTCAGCTCATTTCTGCCCGCTCTCTGCAGAACCAGATCCTGTTTGTCGTTTGCTGTCCTGCCTCCATGTCCCAACCCTGGCACTGCTGATGGATTCCCAGCCCCCCACAAGCACATCCATCTCCAAAACAAATCCATTAGGAGTAAGCAACCCCCCTCCAGAATGGTGCTGGAAAGGCACATCCCAACCCTAAACATTCATTACCCAGGAATATGAACTGCTGGAGCAGCTCCACTTCCTCTGGCTCTTTTTTAATGGGTACCTGATACCCTCAGTGCTTCCACATTGGGAAATTTGCTCCAAGACGTAGAATTGCAGAGGATAAACCCCACCAACAGCAGCTTCTCCATCAGGGAAGTCTCTCTGTGCTGGGAGACTGTAGGATGCTCCTGGCCCCCAAACCCTTTTCCAGGCCATGGGAATGGCTGGGTACCTTCGGGAGGAGGGAATGCAGCCTCATCCCAGTCGTCTCCTGCCTGGAAGTTGTTTTCCATGCTCCCACTTTGGTGTATTTAGGCACACACATGCTTTTTTTCTGGAAGGGAGCAGCCTGTGTGGCAGGAATAAAACATCTGAGGTTGCTTTAAGCGCCCCTTGGAGCAGGGCCAGGAGCCCAGGCAAGGAAACAGTGGGAGCTTGTTTTAATTTAGTGGTGTTGAAGTGTTCAGATGCAATTAAGCAGCTGAAAATTAAGCAGAACCAGTCATTAGGGCTGGTGGGACAAGCCCAGCAGACCAGAGGATATAAATCATTTCCGATGGGGAATGCCAGAGCCAGGCTCAGGATGGTGATGGTTCCCCTCCTTGGCTGTTATCTCTTGGTTTAAATCAGAGGAATTTCATCCTGAGGAAATTAATCCCTGCAGGTGCTGGATCTTGGAGCAGGTAAGGCGAGGGAAAAGAAACCCATGGCAGAGGGTTTTCTGTGCCCTCCCAGTCCCTTCATACCTGGGAGTTCCTTTGTCTCCCTGCCTGAGATGGGTTTTGAGCTCCCAGCATTACTCCCTGATGTTGATGCTCCCTTTCCCTGGATCCTGATCCCCATGGAAGGATCTGGAGCCATCAGGCTCCTGTGGCACCAGTGTTGGGTCACTCCCAAACATGTTTTGAGGTACAATGACCCTATCCAGGCCGTGTCCTGGGGGAATTTCTTCACTACCTGGACTGCTTTGGAGGAAGGATTTGGGGCAGGAATTGATGCCTTGATGGAGTGAAGGTGGAGAGGGACATGAGTGGGAATTTGGGCTGGAAAACCCTCACCTTCCATGGGGAAATCACGACTGAGAGGGGAAGGATGGGGCAGGCTCACCAAAAACTGCTGGCTGGATATATCCGTGGTGTTTATCCAGATAATTCCAGGATATCAGAGCTCCCAGACAATGCAGAGGGATAACCTGGATCCATAAAACTTCCTGCATCCTGCAGGATTCTTTTACAAGCCCAGAGCCAGGTATGCCCAGAAATGCTCTTTTAAATCCCTCATCTTTCAGCAGAAGCAAGCCTTAAGCCTGGCTTTAAAGTCAAGCCCAGATTTTAGGTGCATTCCTGGGACCTGTTGACATGAGTGGGAAGTGTCTCCCTCGGCTTCAGCGGGATTTTCCTGGCCTGAAATGGAGTCCAGATCTCCCAAAATAAATACCCCCAGCTCTGGAGCTACAGAACCACACAGAGCCCCAGGAGCGCTTGTTCCCGGAAAAGGATCCAGCGCATTCATATGCCTGCATCATGTGTGTTAAATTTTGCTGGCATCTCCCAGAATTCCAGGGAATAAATGGGAACCAGTGGCTGAAGAGCACTCGGCTGGCGATGCCACAGGGTGAGTGGCAGAAGCATTGTTTGTGTGCAGCCTTTCCAAAGGGAGCTCCCATTTCCCTCTTGCCAGGACAAGATGTGAAATTTCATTCCCATTTTATCCCAATTACTGGCCTAGAATTCTGGCATGGAGCACTTCCGATAACACACAATAACTCCAATATCCTGGGTGCTTTCCCTGTGGGAGCAACGTTGGATTTAGGGAGGAATTCCGCTGTATTGCCAGTCCATGTTCCCCATCCTGGATAATCCCATTCCAAGGCTCCATCCCACCACTGCTCTTCCAGGAGAGCAGCACAATTCACCTCACCAAAAAACATTTGAGCTTTTTTTAAAATGAAATGAGACTTTCCCAGCCACTTTCTCTTATCTGGGGAAAAAAAAAACAAAACAAAAAAACCCCACAAAGCAGTCTGAAATGCCAAAATTTTCTCAGCTCAAAATATTTGTACTCAACCCCACATATCTGCAAAGAAAACCCATGAAAAATCCCATTTTGCTCCGAAGAAGTGTTTTTGCTCCTGGAAAAATTAGTGACAACAATTTATAAGGCCGTAAATAATTATTTTCTGGTTTATCTGGATGGTCTCCTGTGGATTCAGGGAGTCAGAGCAGTGAGAATAAGTTCTTTTTTTAATCTGCTTCATCTTTTATTTTAAGGGCCTTGTGCAGGGAGGAGCTGCCAGGCAGGAATGGGAAGCAGAGGGAGAGGGACTTTTGAGATTAAGGAATCAGCTGGAGCAGACAAGGTAGCTCTTCACAGCTTTAAATCCCTTTTTATATCCCCCATTCCCACACAGGGAGAAATAAGCAGAGTTTTGCTGTGATTATTTGGGGCCTTTATTGTAGGTACCCGGTTTGTGATACTTGGGAATGGGGCTGTGATCCAGCCTCATCCCCAATGGGCCTCAGCTGTGGAAAACAGGTGAACAGCATGGAATGTAAAGAAGGACACAGGTGTGACGCATAAACCATGAGGGGTAAAAAAAGGATTGGGCTTAAGAAGCAGGAGCAGCAGAGACTTGCAGATGCCTGCAGCTGTTGGAGGCTCATGATGGTCCTCTGTCTGAGCAGACCACCTGAAGCCTTCTGACAAGGTCTGGTGCTACTCTAGATTATTATGTGTCATGGCTGTCTTAGATGTGGACTATGCTGTGACGCTTTATGATGGCTGTAATGTTCTGCGCTGCTCACCTTGCTCTGGCCCTGCATTTTCACACTGAGATGAGTTTCTGCTGGGAAATGAGCCCTGAAAAGAGTTTACCTGCCTCCAAATGGCTCCAATCCCTTGGAAAATCCTCTGAAGTCACACTGGGGAGCTCTGGGATGGCCAGAATGGCACCCTGGGCACAGCCCTGGCTTGGTGCCCTCACCAGGGGCTCTGGAGTGTGGCACCAGCAGGAAGACCTGCAGAGGGGACATTGGAAAATCCAGGACTATCAAATTCAGTGTTTATATATTCAATACTATGACATTCAGCACTATTAAATTCATATTCAGGCTTATAAAATGTTGTTTAAAATCCCCCTCCACCATCAAAGCCAAAGGACCTTGAGGAAAACCAATGGGGAATTCAGGTCTTTTCTTCTTCCTTTTCTGGCCGAGCAGCCTGGCAGGTTCAGAGCCATCCCTCGAGAAATCAATGGATTATTTATCCTGATTTTCAGGCCACCCTCATGTATACCCCACCCTCTTTCCTACAGGAAAGATCCTCTCTCAGGATGAGAAGATCCTGAACCAAATGGTGCTGGATGCATCCGTGTCCTAAAGCCTGACTTAAGCATTATCAAATCCTATAGAATCTGCTCCCGACTATTTTCGAGAAGGAGTAGATTCCCTGCTCTCCCCCACTCTCCAGATGCCCCGCGCCAAGTTCTGCAAGCCCCCAGTGCTATTCCAGCCTCCCGGAGGTGTTTTTCCAGCAGCACAACTCAACATCCCACTCCTTGCCAAGCCCGTGGCCTTGCTGCTCCGTGGCAGCCGGGAGGAAGGATCCATCCCGCTAGGAAAACAACGGGAATGGCTTCAGCAGCCCCTTGGCCCCAGCATGTGAGGGGTTTGTTTGCAGAGCCGGGCCGGGGGTCGGGAGCTGATCTGCCTGGATTTACACCCAGTCAAGGCTTCTATGTGGGCTTAGCCTTAAGCGGGACCTCAGTCAGAAGGAAAATATCGGGAGGGAGTTTTGTTTCTCTTTCAGAGCACTGGAGGGGCCAGGGAATATTCCCCAGGGAGAGAGAGCCACCTGGGCTCCGTGGTCTTGCGGGACTTGTCCAGCCTCAAGGGTTTCATGATTCCACGGTTCCAGGGGATCTGAGGAGGAGACGAGGGCTCCCTGTGGGAAAGAGCTGCTCTTGTCTCACGACACCTCCCGCTCTCACCAGAGGCACGAGCCCTTCGGGCTCCCAGCACCCCTGGATAAATTTCCAGCAGCGGAGTGCCGGTTTTCCCGGGAATGTCGGGGTGGAGAGGAAGGAGGCCGGCTCTGTCCTTTCGCCACATTCCATGCGGGATCCCGGCTCTCCAAGTAATTTCCAGAGGCGGTGGCTGTTCCTGCCGGCCGGCCTCTCCTCACCCGCGGCTCCCAGATGTGCCAAGCAGGATTTGCAGGGAACAACCTTCAATCCTCCCCTCCTTCCAGCCCCAGACCCCGCCTTTAACCGAGATTCTTCCCAAAATACCCTGTGTTTTTAAATATCAACCCCTGGGAAGGAAAGGTGATCCCTGGGACCGGGCACATCCAGAGCTATGGGATGAGGCTGGAGCTGCACATCCCCACGCTCCACTCAGGGTATGAAATGCGATTCCAAAGCCACTGAAACGGTTCTCGGGCAGCAAAGGAGGAGGAAATCCCGACAAAGAGAAAAGCAGGATGGACCCATGCGCTTTATTGCGGATTTTCAATGCTCCGTGTTGCCCTCGGATCAGCAGCCTTTCCCATCAGGAATATTTTATTTAAAGAATCCGGGATCCCACTCTCGTTTTCACATTAAGAATCTCTGATCACAGAACGCAGAGGGTTTTTTTAGGAGAAAAAAAAAAAAATTCAAACGGAAAAACTCCCGGGGGAGTTTGGTGTGGTTTAAATCCCAGTGGGTTTGAGGAGCCTCTGGCAGGGAGGGATTCAATGGAGGAAAATTGCTTTTGACAAATATTATTGTTAATTATTGAGCCTGTGGCCTTGACAGAGATGCTCAGAGGGAAGTTCTGGAGAAGGATTTTATTTTGCTGAGCTCTCAAATGCTCTTCTTCAGCAACCAGGAAGATTTTTTTGGATCCTCCAACTCCCCGCATTTGGGCAAAACGCTGGAGAAAAAGTCCTGTTGGAATTTTGTAATATCTCTGACACACATAGCACAGGCTGAGGCACTCAGCACTTACAGGTTTTCAGGGTGTCTGATCCCCCAGGATTTTCCAGTTTGGTTTGGTCCAGATGGAAAAGGAGCTCCATGAACTCCTAGAAGAGCCGCAGCATTCCTGAATCAGTAATGAATTAATAATAATAAAATAATGTAACATAGGATGGCAGTATTAGATAACACAACAATAGAATATATTATTGTTATTGTATAATAATTTAACAGCATTATTTATTACAGTGTAATATTAATTATATAATTTTTTAATAAATCGTCGGGAATAAATACTGGTGAAACACTCAGGACCTCCTACCTTTAACTATTCTAATCTCCAGCTGCTGCAGCAGAAGAACTTCCTTGACATTCTTCTCCAACATCCTTGACATTTCTATCCAGTATTCCTGATATTTCTATTAAAAAAAAAAAGCTTCCAGAACTCCCTGTTCCACTGGATTTTTATTCAGCAAAATTAATAACGTAAAATCGTACCTCTGTCACCCGCGGCTCAGCCCGGAATAAAAAGACTCACAAAATTCCATCAGCGTTGGGAAAACCAGGGAAAATTAGGGTTTTTAAAATATTTTTTTTTCATGACAGATAGTGTTTAAGCGGGGAAAGAGAGGCTGGAGAAGGGAAACAGGATCCAGAGCAGATGGAAACCATCGCGGCCAGGGCAGGGAATGGCCAGGGGGGAGCGGGTTTGGGGGTCCGGTGCTGCTCCTGGAGCTCCCCAGGGAGCCGGCAGGGAGCAAATTAAACGGGTTTTTCCTGCCACATCTCGCCTGAGCAGCCGCCCGTTTCCTTTTCCTTCTTTTCCTCTATTTCTTTACGCTTTCCTTTTAATAATTTCCTTTTAATAATTTTCTGTTTTCTCTTATTTTTCCTTATTTTTCTTTATCCTAATTTTAAAAACTATTTATTTTGCTTTTATTTTCCTCCCTTTTCATTTTCCCCGCTTAACTTTCCTTCATCATCTACCTCTCTTCTCTTCTTATTTTTTTTTCTTCTTCTTTTCCTTTTCATGTTGATTTGCCTCCTTCTTCTACTTCTCTTCCTTCGTTTCCTTTCTATTATTCCTTCCCTCTTCTTTCCGTTCCCGTTTCCTTCATCTCGCTTTCCATCCCCGCTATATCCAGGCGCACATTCCCTCGGAGACTGGATCCCGGTGATGTCCTCGGTAAACCGGCAGGGTTCCGGGGACGTGTGTGGCGTGCGGGGGGATCTTTTCCTGCCGAGATCTTTTCTTTGGAAAAGCCTCATCCCCAGGGAACGGAGGATGCTCCAGCGCTGCGGCTCTTCCTCGCGTGGGCCGCGAGGAGGAAAAGGCTCCTCCGCCTTTGGCAGGGGACCCCCAGATCTCCCAAAAAAACTCACCCCCAGGGCCGCGAGAGCCGCACCTGCCTTGCCTCGCCGCTTTTCGGTTGCCGGCAGCCGCTCCCCGGGCAGAGCACGGCGAACTCATGGCATCGTGGCTGCGACCGGGCGGCCACCGGGGGCGGGAGACACCAGCAAGACTCCCCCGCTCCCTGAGCGAGGAGAGGCTTCCGTTTAATCGATCCACTCCCTTTCCCGGGGCTTCTTCCAGCGCTAAGACCCCGGTTAGATTCGGTGCCACATCTCGGCCCGGGGTGCTCTTCGTGTCCTCTGCCCATGCTGGAGGACACGGGGGTGACGGGCGCTACCCCTGCCCGAGCCCCCCCTCGCCTTTAAAACCCCCAAGGGGCAACTTTTCCAAGCGCTGGTTCCCTCCCGAGCTCCCCACCCTTCCAATCTTTTGCGGGAAACACTCACGGTGTTCCTACCGAGCTCTGCGTGAAGAGGGATAAAAATCCCCGGGAATCCCGCTGCCGCTCTCTCCAGCCGCGTTTGACGGATTTGTCCCCTGGCGAGATTTTTTGGGTCCGAAACAGGCGGATTTCGCCGCCGGCGGCTGGGCAGCAGCGCGTCCGCGAGGGAGCACCCCCGGGCAGGGCTTCGTGTCACCCGAAAGCGCGCCCGTCCCGCAGCCCCCGGCGATGCCACCATCCGCGGGTCCTGTCGGGACAGGTGCGTGTCCCTGTCCCGCATGGGAACCACGGGAGGAGGAACCGGGAGACCAGCAGGGATGGGGCGCTGAGACACCCGCGGTGTCCCTGCCGTGCCCTCCCGCAGCTCGAGAGGGGTCCCCGGTGGCGGCGGGGCCCCGAAGGGGAGGGCAGAGGGGGCGGCTCCCCCGGCCCCGCAGGCCGCGGCCATTTAGGAGCGGGCGGGAGCCAATGTGCGGCGGCGGCGCCGCCGTGACGGCCGCGATTGACGTGATTCCCACGTCAAATTGATCCCGAAGAGCGGCGGGGGCTCCTCGCGAGCGGGGCTCGCTCCTGGCGCCGCCAGGATCCCCCGGCCCGGCCGCCCCCTGGCTCTCTATGCCGCGGCTGCGGAGCGGCCGCCCGGCGCTGCCCCCTCCCCGCGCTGGGCCATGGGTGAGTGCGACCGGCCCCGGACGGGCTCCGGGACGGGTCCGGGACGGGCTCCTGGCCGAGCAGGGCACCGGGAAGGGGTAGGAGGCGGCCGGGGATCCCGGGGTGCCGTGCCTGGCCGGGAGGGCTCCGGTGGCTCCGTCCTCCCCTTCACCTCCTTCGCTTTCGCTCCTCTCTCTCCTTAGGACTCCTCTCGTTCTCGTTCTTTTGCCTTCTCTCCTTTTGTCCCACTCTCCTTTTTTTCTGCCTTTCCACCCCTCCTCGTCGTTTCTGACTTTTCTTTTTGTCTCATTCTTTCTCTGTCTTTCCTCCCCCTTCTTTTTTTTTACTGTCATTTTTATCTCACTTTTTTTCTGTCTGTATTTCTCCTTTCTCTTCTTTCCTCATTTCCCCTTTTCCTTGGGCTTTTTTCTCTCTCTTTCTCTTATCCTCTCTCATTCTCGTTTTCCTTTTCAAACTTTTCCCCCCTTCCTTTCCCTCCGTTCTTTTTTTCCTTTTCCTTTTTTCTCCCTTCTTTTTTCTTCCATTTTTTTCCTTTCCTCTTTTCCTTTTCTTCCCTTCCTTTTCCTTTCTCTTCTTTTTTGCTCCTTTTTTTTCCCCTTCCATTTTTCCCTTCTCTTTCTCGCTTCCCCTTTCCCTTTTTCCCTTCTTTTCCCTCTCCCCTTCCCACTGCAGCGCCATCCCCATCCCACGCCCGCTCGCTGCGCGGGCAGCCCGCGGGCACCACGACCGCTCCCATGCCATCCCCACCCGCGCCATGGTGTGCCATCCCGCCCCGCAGAGCACACGTACGGCGAGGTGAACCAGCTGGGCGGCGTGTTCGTCAACGGGCGCCCGCTACCCAACGCCATCCGCCTGCGAATAGTGGAGCTGGCGCAGCTCGGCATCCGGCCCTGCGACATCAGCCGCCAGCTCCGCGTGTCGCACGGCTGCGTCAGCAAGATCCTGGCCCGCTACCACGAGACAGGCTCTATCCTGCCTGGGGCCATCGGCGGCAGCAAGCCGCGGGTCACCACGCCAGCCGTGGTGAAGCACATCCGCGACTACAAGCAGGGCGACCCCGGCATCTTCGCCTGGGAGATCCGCGACCGCCTGCTAGCGGACGGCGTATGCGACAAGTACAACGTGCCCTCGGTCAGCTCCATCAGCCGCATCCTGCGCAACAAGATCGGCCCGCTGGCCCCCGCCGTGCCGCCCCCGGCCGCGCTGCCCTGCGCCCACATCTACCAGTACCCGTATCCGGGCCCCGCGGCGCCGCCGGCAGCCAAAGCCGGGGCGCACCCTGGGGGACACCTCGGGCCCGCCCCCGTGGCGCTGCCCCGCTCGTGGCCCTCAGCGCACTCGGTCACCAACATCCTCGGCATTCGCTCTTTCGTGGAGCAGTCGGGTGGGTACCGGCAATTCCGCTTCCCCTCAACTCTCTCGTCCTTTTTTGGTTTTTTTAGCTGGTTTTTTTTTTTCGGTTTAGGCTTTTTTTGTCTCTTTGTGTTGGTAGGTTTTTTTCGGTTGAGGTTTTTTTTTTTGTTTTTTTTTTTTTTGTTTCGCGGGTTTTGTTGGTTTTGGGATTTTTATTTGTTCCGGGGGTTTTGTTTGTTTCGTGCCTTTTGGCTTGTTGTGGGATATTTTGCTTGTTTCGGCTTTTTATTCGGTTCGTGCCTCTTTGCTCGTTTCGTGCCTTTTTGCGTCTTTCCTTCTCTTTTTATTACTTTCGGTTTCTTAGTTTATTTCGAGGTTTTTTTGTTGTTGTTGTTTCTTTCGTTTTTTCAATTTTTTTGTTTGTTTCGTATATTTTCCATCCCCCCCCCCTCCACCATCCCCCCCCCCCTCCATTTTTTCCCCTTTTTCCTCCCAAGGGCCTCCCCCCCGCTCCACCAGCCTGTCGGGGCGGCGAGGCCAGATGCGGCCTCGACTCAGCCACATCTTGAACTTTTTATGAAAAATGTGGAATATATTTTCCTAGGGGTGATAGATTGCCGACCGCAAATTCGGAGCCCTGAATTTCGCTCTGCAAAGGGACATTAAATATATATACATATGTGTGTATATATATATATATATATGTGTGTGTGTGTGAAAAGAAAAGGAGGGAAAAAGAGGGGAAAATAAGAGGAGAGGAAAAATCAGGGGGAAAAGCGAAGAGAAGGCACCTCGGGTCCGGCCTCCTCTATTCTTCCAAGGAATCTGGGAATTTTGGGTCTTCGGGAGCACCGGCAGCGCCAAGGCCGAGCCCGGCCGGCTCCAAGGGGGGACAAGCGGGCCATGGCAGGCTGGTGCGGGTCCTTTTATCCTTCTAAAAGCCCGAGTAAATCAACCGCATGCGTTTCCCACCGCGCAATCATTTATCCTTAAAATTCCGATGTCACTTCTCCAAATCCCCTTCGTCAGGAGAGAAATTGAGGCCCCTAAATTATCGGGAATTGGGAGAGGGAGGGGGGAGACGGCTAGCGGGGTTTGGGGGGCGACACCACAGCCTGTCTCCACGGTGTGATGCCAAATTTCGGGATGCTGGTGGGAATGCGGATTCTTGTGCCCCCAGTCCATGGGTGTACATAACCAGGCGTTTGGAAAAGCGGGAATTCCCTCTGTTTCACCCCAAAAGCTACTCGGGCCCGGCCGGCGGGATTCGGGGTTGACGCTTTGTTCCCCAGGGGCTTTGGCTGGCACCGAGGGGGCCGCGTACCCCCCAAAAATGGAGGAGTGGCCCAGCGTGAACAGGACCAGCTTCCCCGGGCCGGGCCAGGCGGTCAACGGGCTGGACAAGGCTGCCATGAACGGCGACATCAAATACCCGCAGGTGAGGGCTGGGGGGACACGAGGGACAGGACGGGACAGGGAAGGACAAGGCTGCCAGGGGCGGCGACATCAAATACTCGCAGATGAGTGCTGGGGGCAGGAGGGGACAGGGAAGCGTGGTAGGAGTGGGGCTGGAATGGGGTAGGGAGGGGCCAAGGGGGTGGGTAAGAGAGGACAGGGAGCCCCGTCCGCCCCCGAGCGGGATCCCCTTGTGTCGGGTGGGCTGTTCTGAATCCCTGTCCCCTTCTGTCCCCATCCCTGTCCCCAGTCCGGCGCGGGGCTCTCCTCGATGGGCACCTTCCTGCCGGCCTGCGCTTACTCCCCCTCCAGCCACCCCGGCGTCTACGGCGGCTCCCCCGGCGCCTACATCGCCTCGGGCCCTCCCTGGCAGCCGCAGGGGACTCCCCTGGGTCACCACGGCCACGGCGTGACCGTCGCCGGCGGCGACCTGGCCATGGCCTTCAAGCAGCCCGGCAGTGAAGGTGAGCGGGGACAGCGCGGGGACTGCGCGGGGATAGCGCGGGGACAGGGCCGGGAGGGACCCCCAGCCTCAGGAGGGGCCGCCCCCCTGGGGATTTGAATGATCCATCCCATTCCCCATGTCGGTATTCCGTGGATCCCCGCCACATACGCGTTGTACATCGGAATTTCCCTCCTCGCTCGCTAGGAACCACCAGGGAATGGGGAAGATTCCCGGGCAGCTCATCTCCCGGGGAATGTGGGAATGTGATGGGACAGAGCAGGAGCCTTTCCCCGTACTCCCCTCAAACTGACACCGATTCCGAGAACCGGGAGTCTTTCTGGAAAAGCAGAAGCCTTGACAGGGAATCATTAATTCCTAGCAATTACCTATTAATTATTAACTGATAGCAATGATTTAACTATTTCTTTATAGTTATTAGTTAGCATAGTTAACTGTTATCTTATTTAATTGGTTCCCGGGGTTATTAATGAATTATTTTCCTCCGAATGCTCCGCCGGGAATCCCATGGGAGCAATTTGAAGCTGTCAACGGCGGCGTTGCTTTTATCTCCCATTAATTATTTCGCCTCATTAATAGAGCTCGATTCCCTCGCTTTAAACATTCCGATTTTTCCGCCCTGGCTATAAAATCCCCTTCGACGTTTTTGTAATTTTCCCTGCATTATTTGACTTTCTGTTATTTTAATTAGTTTGCAGTTAATTCCCTGTTTATTCGTACCTTTTTATGTTGGTTTTTCTGGGGTTTAAATTTTTTGTTTGGTTATTTTCTGTTTGGTTATTTGTTTGTTCGTTTGACTGTTCGGTTTGGGGGTTTTTTTCTCTTTTTTTTCCTTTCTTAAATTCTAATCATTTTACCGTTTCTAACTTGCTGCGAGTTATAACCTCAGCTGTGCCGAGGAGGAGCAAATGAGATAATAAATAATTATTACGGTGAAAATTAATAATTTAAACTGATTATTTAAAGATTAAAAAAAAGAGGGAGGGAAAGGGAAAGAAGGAAGGAAAAGGAATAGGAAAAAAAAGAGAAAGAAGGAAAGAAAAAAAAAAAGGGTATAAAACGACCACAGCCACCTTTGCATATCTAAAATATTTTCGAGGTATTCAAAATTATTTGGAACCTGATTTTTTTTTATTTCCCAATTTTAAGCTGTTTTGTCCCCAGACTTTCTCTAAACCTTTGCAGGTTTTTGATTTATTGGTAGGGTTTCTTTGCGTGTGGTTTTAAAATTGATTTCTATTTTTCTCTTTAAAGTTTATTTTAAAATCTCCCCGTTTTTTTCATTTGGATCTGTTTTCTGCTTCTGCCACTGGTCTGAGACGAGGGAAATGTTGGGTTATCCGACAAACGAGCTGGAGGAGGAAGGATAGGGTGGGTTAGGGGTACCTACAGGGAGTGGGAAAAATGGGAAAAGGCTGGAAAGAAGGAAGAAAAACCAGACAAACCCAGCCAGGCAATTTCAGCCCTTTCCCAGTTTCCTGGATTTCCCCCGAAAACTCTCCCTGCTTATGCCAGTGGCTCCAGCAGCCCCGGAATAAATATCTCGGTCCCTGAAGGTGGAATTCCCGAGGGCTGAGCTGGGGTGGGATGGAGCTCAGCAGGAATTTCTTCACCTCTGGAATGGTGGCACGGTCCTGTCCCTTCCCCTCCCCGGCACAGTCCCTTCCCAGGGCACCCCAAATTTTAGGAATTTTTAGGGATGTGTTCTGTGCGTGTCTGGGACTGGTCGGGGCCACCTCGCCAGGTCACCTCATGTCCCTGTCACTGCCACCAGCGTTGTCCCTCTCACTTGGGGGGGGGACACATTCGCTGTTGAAGGGACCCCGAGCGACTCTGAAGGCGGTTTTTGGGATGTTCCCGTGCTCGGAGTCCCTCCATCCCCTGCCTGGTCTGTCCTTTTCCCTCTCCCCCTTCCTGCAGGGGTGGACAGAAAACCCCCCAGCCCCGTGGGGAAAGCTCCGGAGCCCCTGAGCACCATCCATGGAATCTCCATCCCGACCTCCTCGTCCTAGAGTCGCCGAGCAGCTGCCCAGGGACTCTTGGAATCTTGGAATCAGCTCCTGCAGCCCGGGACTGAAGTCCGGAGTGGGGACAAGGGGACAGCCTGGACGGTGACAGGTGACTTTCTGCCTCGGCAAATCTCCGGCAGGACATTCCCAGAGGGACAGTTAGCATCCATTGGATCGGAAAGGGATGACGGAAGAGACTCAGTCTTTTTTTTTTTTAATTTTATTTTATTTTATATTTTATTTTATTTTCTCTCCTTGCTGTCAGTTTTCCCTTCTCCTTCCCCATATTCCCGAGGACCGTTGGATGCCGCGATTCCCTCAGTCTCCAGTCACTGCCAGGAGCATTCCCAACTCTGTCGCAGCCCAGGGCAGCAATTCATGGCTTCGCCAAGGTGCATCCGTGCTGGAGCCCTTTCTCCAGCCCCTTTCAGTGCCCTGGAATGGAAATGGACCTAAAGTGCCAGGACGTTTCGTGGGATATTTCTATAATAAGGAACCTTATTAAAACGTGACAACCGTGGGCACACTGTAGGGACCTCCCTCCCTCGGAGTGAGCACCCGTGCCTTCTCCAGAGCTCTCCGAGAGCAGGAGGACTCGGTGGGATCCCTTGGAATCGCTCCCTGAGCTTCCTCCCGCGATTTTCCCGCATCCCGGGGCTCCGTCGCCACCTCTCTCCCCACCTCACTTGGCCCCCTGGGGCTGCCCACCCCCAGGGGACTGTCCCCGTGTCCCTCCCCCATCCCGGGCAGCCGCCTGGGACGCGTTCAGGATGGGGTTTCGCATTCCCTGGCTCCTCTAGCCGCTGCAGCTGGCGTCGGTCCTTTCATTGTGTGGGAAGGGGCAGGTCCTGCAGCGGGTCAGGGAGCGAATATGCTGGCAGGAGAAAACACGCTGGGATTTCTGCAGAGAGGAAGTCTCGGTGGGAGAGAGGAAGGGAGCCGGAAGATGCCAAACACAGCCCACCCCGGAAAATTATTTTGTCTCCAACCTCGGCGTGGCAAAATTCGGTTCTGCCTCTGTTAAAGCCAGGCTTTGATTCCCACTGCATAGCTCGTCAGAGAAAGTTAGGAAATTTAAGGAGGTGAGAGCACAGTCCTAGGGCAGGATCTGCAGCCCGACTGTGGCTGAGAGGATTTTAGGGATATGAGGATGGAGGAGTCACCTGAACCAGGGGAGGAGTGGCCCTGGCCCGTCCCCTGCCAGGTTTGTCCATTAAAAGCCACATTCCAGCACATGGAAGAGCAGCTTTGGGAATGACGAAGGACAAAACCCTTAAAGTGTGGTGTTTGCTGTGTGCCAATTCTCAGCACCCGCTGGGGCTCCTGTCTATGCATTCCAGGCATGGATATCCCTCTGGATATGGGACTGGGGGCTCTGGGATGAGCAAGGCACCGGTGCTGGAGTCAGATCCTTTCCATTCTGGTCTTGCTGGGATGTGACTCCTCATTCCCATATCCCAGGCAGGGATATCCGTGTGGATATGGGACTGGGGGCTCTGGGATGAACAAGGATGGAGTCAGATCTTTTTCATTCTTGTCCTGCCGGGATGGTGCATGAGCAGCTGAGTTATTCCCTTCCAAGACTGCCATGGACCTGCCAAAACCCTGGAAAAATGGCTGGATGTTGAGCATCCCCCTATAGCCACAAGGCAAAGGTGGCCATTCCTGGGCACTCCCTGGTGATTAAAAATGCAATTTTCATGATTTCCAGTAGAGAAGGAATTTTGTCCTTAAACATCTCCAAAATATTTCCCTGTGCCGAGCAGAATTTCTGGGGCAGGCAGAGCCACCAAAAACCCCAATCCAGAGGCCCTAAACTGGCTGGCACCAGTTAGGAGGGTCCAGTACATCATGACTTGGAGTCCCCAGGGAGGAGGGATAAAGAAGGAGCTTCGCAGGGTGGGAGCATGGGGAAAATCCCTGGGGGAATTCAGTGGCTGCACTTGGAACCTCAGCTTATGGAAAAATGCTGGGAGCGGAGAACCCACCAAAAATCCCCAAAATAAATAAAATAAAATAGGTTTTTTAGGCAGGGTGAGGTGAGGTGCTGCTCTGCCTGGCCGCAAAGCAGGCAGCCTGACAGAATCTAGGGAAAGTTGGACTTGATGGGAGCAGAAGTTTTGGAATTGATGGGAACAAAGTGAGGGGGTGGAAACAACCAGCTCTGACACATCTGCAGCCATGGTCCTGTAAAAATCTATGCCATCCCTCGGAACATGGCAATTTGGATGGAATGGGGTTACCAGTTTGGAAAAAAAAAAGAGTCTGGAACTGTTTCCATCAGCTCTACCTGCTCCATATATCTTTAGCACCCTTTGGAGAGCACAAAGCAGGATGGGGGATGTTACTGGAGACTTGCTGGTGGACCCCAGATGGATTTCCATCCTGGTGTTTTTGGAATCCTAAGGATTTAAACCCATCCCTCTGCTGCAGGAACGGGCTGGGGGAGTGGGGCTTGCGGTTGTTTGGCACCAGCACAGGATCTACTTTCCCGGGATTCCAGTGCTCCTTGCTCCGAGTTGTGGCTGGAGAAACTGGAAGGGGGTGGAGGGGATCCCCTCAGAGACTGGGGAGGCCCAAGGAAGATCCAGGCTCATCATCCTGTGAATGATCCTAAGATACCAAAAACTGGGTCCTCACATGCCCAGGCTGGAAAAGAGCCGATCTAAAATTCCCAAAGTCAGATTGGTGCAAATCCTTTGGGTTCTTTGGAACTAAATCCTCCTCCTTTTGCAGGAACTTGGAAAAATCCATGCTCAGCTCTCCAGAGAAGCTGCAAATCCCCCTCTCATTTGCAGGGTTATAAACCTGCCCTCAACTCCTTAAGTTGTGCTTGGAAATGGGAATTGGATTCCCAGCTCCCTCAGGCACTTCATAACATTCCCTCTTAATAGGGAGTTTTTAATTTTCGGGGAATCCAGCAGGTTTTTACCTCTGGAAACCTTCCCCAAAAGTTTTCTGCTCCTCCCAGCTCATGGCCCAGGAAAATCCCACCTCATTTCCCAGCAAGAGGGTGGAGAGGGGGCTTTTATTCCCTGGAGCTGCTGGGAGAGTTTTGAAATGGGAAGGTTCTGTGGGGAAGCATCAAGGATCGGCCTAGGATGTGTGGGATCAGCCCTTCCCTGGGACTGAATGGCTGCAGGAGTGCAGCCATTGCGGAGTTTTGACAGAACTCTCCATAATTCGTAGAAAACCGGGGATGATGAATGGGAGGAAAAAATTCCCTGAACCCTAATTATCGTTTCACTCCACCACCAAGCAGCTCTGTGGATTTGCAGCTCCTTGCAGAACCTTCCAATGTATTTTGAAGGAATTGGGAAGGGAGATAAATGACAGGGCTGACAAACCTTTTTTTCCTTGTTATTACTGATAGGAATTTAATCATTCCCATGGGGAAAACCTCCCTTCCCCCTGCCATCCCTTCTCCTGCAGCAGAAATATGGAAGTCCTTTTAATCCAAAGTTATACAGACCTGGCAAGGAGCAGTGAAGCTTTCACTCCCGGAGATAGCCCCATTTTGGCACTGTGAGCCCAGAAAATGATGTCATGTGGGATTTCTGTGCCAGAGTTTTCCCTTTCTTCTTTGAATTTGTGGCGATGTCAAAGTTCCTCTCCAGAGTAGGTCTGGTTTTAATATTCCATATTTATGTTTTTCATTTTGGGGCTGACTGGAGCCTCCATCAGTCCCAACCTTGTGGATGTAGCCGGAAGGAGTGAGGAAGAGGAGCTTGGGTGGATTGATGGGTGCTGTTGAATTCCTAAACCTTGGGAAGTGGCCCTAAAATAGTCCCTGCTCATTTTTCAGGAGCTGTAATTCCCTCTGCTCCGCTCCGCTGCTGTTCCTACGCCCCTTCCCATATGCAACACCTCCCTTTGCCAGGAAGGAGCTTGGAGCTGATCCGGGAGCTGCCAAGCCTCATGAATCCACGGAAAATCCCTGGGAAACGAAGGACCCAAGGTCCCAAAGTATCCATGCCCTGTGGGATGGTGAGGAGCATAGTTTGCCAGAGATTTTCCTGATTGTCAGAGGAGACAGGAGGCTTGTGGAGATGGATTCACATTCCTTGGGCTGCTTGGTGCTCCCATGGGATAAAGTGAGAATAAACCAGGCAGCTTTGGAGAATCCCGGCTGCCCAAAACTTTTCCTACAGGAACCAGAGGAGCCAGCAGACAATTTGTCTTTTGGCTTCCTTGGATCACTAGACCCATATTTTAAGATCAGGAATGGCTGTCAGCATCCAGGCACAGCCCCCAGAGCTGGTGAGGCAGATGCAACAGGAGGCAAGGTCAGGTTACGGATGAGGCCGCTCCAAAGCCTCTCCTGGAGAACCAGAGGTTTGGGGAAAGGGATGAAATATGCCAGGAGAAAAAAAAAAACAACAGTGAAGTGCTGGAAATCTGCTGGAAAGGGAGAATAAAATTCTCTCTGGCAGGAACTTGGTTGCTTTTGGAGGCAGCCAATGAATTCCAAAGCCACGTCCCTCAAAGCCAATGCCCCACCTGGAATCGACAGCAAGGGGTCCTGTGTCAGTGGGATTTGGAAGTACATCCATGAGGGATTCCCAGCTTAGATCTTGGGTGAATTCTATCCTTCCAGGAAGGCTTGGAGACTTCAAGCAAGGCTGAAGGGGGAGGTGAGACACCTCCGAGCGAGTCCATGGAAGGATGGTTGGAATTCCCTGCATTTCACTGGCTGGGTTGATCCCAAGACCCTTTCAAGGAGTTTTGCACCTCCAGGAACTTCCCTGCCTCGTGAGCATTCCCTTTCGTTCATTCCACCTTGGATGAGGCCGAGCCACCTGGCTCTATCCAGTCTGGGAATCACCTCCAGGAAAAATTCCATGCCAGAAAGAACTCCCAGAGCCAGAGCTGTCAAACTCCATCTCGCTTTGGGATTAAATTCCCTCTTGTCTCCCAAGCAATAACAAAACACCAACATTATGGAAAAGCTGTCAGAATCTGATTGTTTTCCAAACACCATGGATCCTTCTCCATTTCAAGGAATAAGTGGGGTTGCTTTTGGGGTTGGAAGGATAGAGTAAGCACAAAGATTCCCAAACAAAACTCTGTTGTTGCAAGGAACAGAGAAGCAGCTGTGGGACAGGAGTACCCCGAATGTGGAATATAAATTTAAAAAAAATCCCAACCCTAAAAAGAGTTAAAGGAACAGCAAACATTTCATCCTGAGTAACGTGGGGTTGGAAAGGGATCAGCTTTTAAGGGAATTGCCCATAACCACAACAATATTTGGGGGCTGAGCAGAGCCTAGATTGGGTGCAGATGTTCCGCTGGCATTTGCATGCGTCCCGAAGAAAAAAATCCCTTTTTCCTGGAGTGCCCGGTGCACTGGAGTTGCTTGAGCTTTACAAACCGATTATGAACACTAGTTACCTGTTCTGCCATAAGGCCAGGTTGCACACTTGGGCCAAGCTTTAGAAAGCCCAGGCCTGGGCCTGTCTCAGCTCCCATTCCACATCCAGACGTTTTTTAGGAGCAGAATGTGCTGATTTATCCAAAATCCTAATTTCTCTGTTAAGCCTCCCGCTCTCGTTGCAAGCTCCCCAGTGCAGGTGAGGCTGGAATATTTTGGGGACTCACTGTGCTCTCTCTGGCTCCCATTCCAAGCATCCCAGGGCAGGTGGGGTTGAAATATTTTGGGGCTTTTGTTGCTGTGGAGAAAGGAGATCCCTTAACTCTTCCCTTTGCCCTCTCCCATTGATTTTTCCATGGAATTCCTGGGGGCTTAGGCTCTGGATGAGGCAAAGAGGGTTGGCATCACCTTGACAGTGCCAATGGGTTGTTTCAAATATTCCTATTCCAAGTATTTTTCCTGTTATTCCTGTAGGGAACAGTGCCAGAGTAATGTCATCCAAAGGAAATATTCCCATTAAAACAGAGTCTGGGCTTTGGGAATGAAGGATCCAGGCAAAGACTGAGAAAATCCAGCTCAGGGATCTCTTTTATGGGAGACATTCTGCAGGGAACGGCTCTGGAGCAGGAGAGGGATTTTTCACACTATCCACGGTATTAATTCCAAGGGCTGGGAGCAGATTGGAGCCTGGAATGTCCTTTCCAGGTTAATAAATCTCCACAGGTTTATTGTTCGGGATAAAACCCATTTTCCTCAGCAAATAACCAGGATCATTCAGGGTTAGAGCCATTCCTCAGGAAATGCTTCATAACCAACATTTTTATTGGTATCCAAGGAAATTCCTGTTCCAAGGAACACGAGCCCGTAACTTTTATCTGCCTTTAAAACAAAATCTGTTATCTTTTATGGCCACTTCCAGAGAGTCCCACTATCACTTCCCATAAAATTCAACAGCATTCCTCCTCCAGCCTGGAAAATCAAGACCAGAGCTGGGAAAAAGCAAAAATGTCTCCTTTTTTGGGAATATTTTAGGAATTTCTGAGTTGTTTCCATTTCAAAGCCTCTGCACCTAGCTTGGACCTGGCAAAGCCCCCTCAGATGCTGCCGCTGATTTCTCTGGAATTGCTTTAAAGTGGTTTTGGAGGATGACTTTTCCACAATATCTTCAGCCTGATCTGTGATCCTGCTTTTCTTGCCATGTGCACACCTCCCAATAAAAGCATTTTCACCCTGAATTGTGTTCCAGTTGAATCTATAGATCCCTCCCTTAACTATCCCATTAGTTCTTTGCATCCCTCAGGTGTGTGGTGGGATGCAGCCTTGGATCATTCCCATCACAGGTGTCCTGCTTTTTGAGGAATTTTTGCCGAGGAATCATTCCCTTTCTTGATGCCACAGGAGTGGCACCACAAACCAGCAACTTTTGCCCCATTTTTCCCCTCATCCCTTGTTTTTTGGGATGGAAAGAGCCCTGTATTCCATTCCCAGCTCCAAGCATCACAGGGATCCCACTCTCCTCCAGAACCATTTCTCCATATCCATTAGCCAATCCTTCATGGAACCACCCCATAAATAACCAGCCATGGGGAGAGCTTGGGGACTCATTAAATCCATGGAAGCTTCCTCCAGGAAGCCAGAATTTTTTCCCTGTACCTTTGAAAGTCCTCAGGAATGGCTTGGGATGGGACACAATTAACAACAAACCTCCCAAAATACTTGTTTTCCTTGTTGGAATGATCCACCCAGCCAGCTCCTGGGCCAGCACCTGCTGGAGAGAATGGGTTGGATCCTTCGGGAATGGGAAGAGGGATTGAAACCTTGTGTTTGTTTTTTCAGGCAGCGGTTCAGGGAGGCTGAGGGAGGGAGAGACTCCCACAAACCTCCCCTGCTGCATGGAAAGGGCTGGAATGGAAGAGTGGCTCCCTCTGCATGCCATGCTTTCTTCCCCAAAAAATACTGAACACTGACCAAGGATAAAAAAATCCAAGCAGTTATTGATGGAATGAGGATCATTTGTAGGAAAGATTAATGCTCCAATGGTCGCTGAAACTCCAGAGCATCTCGCAAATCCTTGGACTCATCACTATTGGAAGTGGTGGTTCAATATTCTACAGAAAATATGAAGCCTCCGAGAAAGAGATGAGGGATTTTATTTATGGAATTGTAAAAACATGGCATTTCTTCAGCCAGGAATGAGATTTATGGAGTGAAAGCTGGGATAGATGGGAATTAGGTAATTGATAAATCAGAAACCAGCTTGAGCAGGACATGGAAAAATGCTTAAGTGGAATGAATTTTCCCAAATTAAGCCAGGCTCCTAGATTTCCTTGGATTCTGGTTAATAAAACTGATATGCTGGATATTCCAAGGGGGATGGATGCCCAAGCAGAACTTGAAAATCTGATGGGAGGCAGTTACAAGGTCCTCAGCCTTCCATAGGGATAGGTGGTAAACCCTGCAATTCTCTGCCTGCTGGGAAATGAGGAATCCAAACCACCAGAATGTGCCTGTAAATCCCAGATATGTCCTGGATTTTCGTCCCTCCAGAGCGGGGGAATCAGACAATACTGAGGATGAGTAGGGGGTATGGATGGGATGGTGATGATCCATGCCAGAATCCTGAAGGAATTCCTCCTAATCCCTGGAATTATGCAGGAAATTTGCATTAACATGCCCAGGCGCGTAGTAGAAACCACTCGTTCATAAATCCTGGGGAAAAGCAATGGAACTCCAGTAGTTTTAACTGGTAACGTCCCAGTTTGTATTTTAACCGGTGTAATCCCAGAATTTATTTTAATAGGGATATATATTAAATGGGAACAAAATCAGACTATATTTAAATATTAATTAATTAATCTGATGTAATTTAGTATTTTCCATAATTTTTAGTATAAATTGATTTAAGCATTATTGTCATTGACTCACCTCATCCAACTTTTCCCTACAAACTTCCCAATTTGGAAGGAAAATGAAGAAATGCTTCCTAAAGCTACCTTGGAGGAAAATTGGGATGGGCCACGCATTCTCGAATTCCAAGGTGTCCATGGAGCACTGGAGTTAATTAAAGCACCTGGAAGGAGTCAGATCTCCAGATAATTCCTTGAAATCCCCTGAAGCGCTGAGAAATGACAACAAGTGCTGGGAGGAGCCGGGATTTGTTATCTCCTGGGATTAAATTCCCGCATTGATCCATGTGGGAGCGCGGCTGGGATAATTCCTGAATCTCAGACCAGGATAATCCCTGAATCCCAGAGCGGTGACATGGGGGTAGAGCTACACTTTTAGGGAAGGATCATTTTCCACAGGAAACTTGCCCAGCAAAAGGAGCTTGGGAATTGCACTTTGGCCAGGGTGCATCACTTCCTGCCTGGAATAATGCAGATTCTTGGGAATGGCGGCACCTCCAATCACTACAATGGTCTGCAGGGAATGGGAAGGATCTTAAAGCTCATCCCATTCCATCCTGTCATGGACACCTTCCACTATCCCAGGTTGTTCCAAGCCCCATCCAACCTGGCCTCAGACACTTCCAGTGATGGGACAGCCACAGATGGTCTGGGAATTCCATTCCAGCCCCTCCCCACCTTCCCAGAGAAGGATTTTTCCTTAATATCCCATCAAACCCTGCCTAAAATCTCCTCCCTCTCTACTTCCATGTGCTATCCCACCATCCAAGAGGGCTCCTCTCCCCCTTCCCATTTCCATCCCAAAGAAGGAGCACCAGGATCTCCCTCCACCGTGAAAGCTTTGGAAAAGCTGAGCCCATAGTGGATTTTTTGGCCAAAAAATCCCAGCATATTTTGAATCCCAACTTTTTTGGGGAAAATCTCTAATCCCTACTGTGTCACGCTGGGTCAGCCTGAACCATCCTGAGGGCTTTGTTTGGTTTTCCCAAATTATTGAACCCTTTTGTTCCTTAATTTGGGTCAAATCGGGAATAAACAAATGCTTTTGGGAACAAAAGGTTTTGCTTGGGAAATGTCAAATGTTTTACCAAGTCTGCAGTGAAATGTTTTGACATTCCCTCAAAAAAGAAAGGGAAAATCAGTTCTTACCCTGAGCTGGAATCAATAGCTGAGTTTAATCCTGATGTGTGAAGAGTTTCTCTTTTCTTCTGCAATTCAATTTTTTAAATGGAATTGCTTTCATTGGCAAATAAAAAAAATACCCAAAGCCTAAGTGTAATTCTGCTCCAGAATCCTTGCAGGATTCCAGGTGAGATCTCACCAGAATTCCCACTCCCCTGCTGCAGGATCAGCCTGGGACTGGGAGATTCCTGGGCAGCCAAAAAAAAAAAAGCCTCATTGGTGACATATTCCAATCTTTTTTTTTTTCTGTCTCCCTGAATTTTCCCCTGTGCTTGACAAATGGACAGAAATTCTAGGATGAAAGAGAAGGACAGAGGGAGAGAAGGGAAAACAAGGAGAGTGTTAGGGATAACAAATGGAATAAATCTCATCAGGAAATAATCAAAGGGAATGTCCCTTGTTCCACGTGCTGGAATGTTTGGCAAATCCCATGTGAAGAGAAAGGTATCCTGGACTGAGTTGCCTTCTCTGGAATGCTGGGGCTTCCCAAGCTGCAGAGATGGATTTGAGGCAGGAAAATCCTGCACGCTCAGAAAGCTGGGATGCAGTTCCTGGTGATTTGGGATATAATCTTGTATCCCAGTGTTTCGCCAGGTATGGCACAGTAAGTGGGACTGAGGATGATGATGGGTGTTTTCCTCCCCAAAAATCCTGGATTTAGTGATATTCTCTAGAAAACCCTGCTATGGAGTAGCAGCCTCCATTCTCAGCCATCTCAATTTCTCCAGCAAAGCCAGGTGTGTTAATTGGATTTTTCCAAAACTTCATTTTTCCTGACCATGACATCATTTCCTCACTGCTTTCAGCAGACGAATCCAACAAATGTTTCCTATTTTTCCTTGGGATTCAATCCCGAGATGGGCTCCGGCCTTGGCAGGAATTGAAATTTATGACATTTAGGGACATTTATTTTCATTTCCAAGGAAAGACCAAGCTGCGCAAACATTTTTCATCCCATTTTTTTTTTTCTTTTCACTTTGTGCGCCACTTTTCCCTGCTGTAGGAATTATGAGATGTCTGCTTACAGAGCCAAGGGAAAAAGGAAAAAAAATCCCTGTTTTTTCAGAGGGAAATATGTACAATTAATATCAGTTTGCATATCTGGAATAACATCAAACATCTGCATCCCAGGGATTCCTCAGGACATAAATCCTGGAAGGGCCGTAAAGAGTTGTTTAAGGACCTTGTAACAGCTTTTATTAAAGAATATTATCCAGTATCAAGGACTTGTGGGAATAAGAGCTGTGGAAGCACTGCTGGTGTTTCCTTCACCCAGGAAACAAATTTTCCCAATAAAAACGAAAAGGCTGGAGCAGATGCTTGGCCAGTTCCAATAAAGAGTGGCTACTCCAATTCATCCAAGCTGGATAAGCTCTGGAAGAGCTGCTGGTGGAGGAATGTCTCAGCACGGCTGAAAACACTGGGATGAAAAAGCAGGAGATGTTTCTTAATCCCAGAGAAAACACCTGGACATGTTCCAGGCCAGGCTGGAAGGGGCTTCGAGCAACCTGGGATAGTAGAAGGTGGAACTGGATAGGATTTAAGGACATTTCCAACCTCAACCTTTCCGGAATGCTGGGATTGCAACCCCTCTGCATTGGGAATTCCCATCTCCAGCTAAGGAATTTCTCTTCCCAGCCCCTCCAACCCAGGGCTGACTCTCCTCTAATCCCACCTAAATTTCTGGGGCTCCAGGCCATCAAATCCAGGTTTTATCTTCCCAGGAAAAACGATAGGAAGTGCTCCCAGCAATCCCCCTGTTTGCCAATGGGTTTATTTCTCTGTTTCCTCCCTTCCAGAATTTGGCTCCCTGAAAGAAGGGGGTAGAAATTTTAGTGCCAATAAAGTTTTATATCCTTTCCCTAATATTTATTTTTTACATGGAATTTGTTTCCCAACCTTGGAATACCTGATCCTGCAGGGGTGTAAAGGATTTATTGGCAAATATTTGGAATGGGGGAAGAAATTCACCCCTTTTGTCTCCTTGTAAAAGTTGTAATAAAATCAAATTAGGGAGCATTTAGAGGGAAATTAATCTTTAATTTTACTGGAATACCAGAGTATTGCCAAGCTGGCTCAGCGTATTCAGGAACCAAGGAACATGCAGAGGAGTAAATGGATTTAGCCAGGCAGGATTCCTGAATTTCCCACTGTCCAGGCGGATGGGAATGCCAGCCCCATCTTGAGCGGGAGCCAGGAAAACCAGGATGGAGACTGAAGTCTGGCAGGGAAAGCTCCTGCATCTCATCTCCTTTGCATTGTCCATGTGCCAACTATCCACGCATCAGCATTCCCAGGAGTTATGCTTCGGGTATCTCTTGCTCCCTGATCCCTCTCATGGTCCTGGTGGAAGACCAGCATCTCCCAAGAGTGATCTCAGCTGCCCTATGGAATCACCTTTCTTTCCCAAATATTTCAGGCTGATCCAAAGCCAAGTGAGATCCAGTTAATTCTGGAAATGAGGACCTGGAATTTCAGCCCCAGGCAGGAAAAGGTGGATAGAGGAGGGAATGGATCATAGGGAGTAATTCTAGCCAGACATGGACATTTTATTCCTGTTTCAGGAGATCTTTAACAGAGAATTCAGGGATTGCAATTCAGGATTAGGATTCAGGAATTACGAGGAAGCTCAGCTGTGCAGCCAGAGCTGAGAAGAGCTCCAAGATATTCCGGAGAAAGGATCTTCCAGCCAGGAGAGGAGATGGAATTTCTGCCAACCACCACATGGCAGGGATGAAGAAGATCCAGTGGCAGCTCCAGGCAGGTAGAGACAGGATCATGGAATCACAGAATGGGTTGGATTCGAAAGGACTTAAAGCCCATCTCATCCTGGTCCCTGCCATGCCAAGATATTCCCATCATGCCATGGTTTTGGGACAGCAGGAATTGGGAATAACCCCTGCCAAGCACTGCCTGTGGGTGCACTGCTCCATCCTTCCAGCCCAAATTCCCTCAGCCATGAAAAAGGGAAAAGCTGGATCTGCCTCCTGTTTCCAATCAAAGCCTGTTTTGGTTTGGGAAATCCTGGCAAAAACCATTCCTTATTTATGGGCTGCAAACAACTCACTTGTGTTATGATCCCAAAGTCGTTAGGCATCACATTGGATATTCAGATGGATTAATTCCATATATTCCTTGTGTTCCATAAAAAACAGGGGGGTAGCAAAGGGGCCTGACTCTCGGCTGCCTTCAGAGATATTGGCTGCAGATAATTCAAGCTTTTTTTGATTAAAACAGAGGAGAATTTGAATAGGAATGCATTGTTTGGAATCCATTTCCATTGGAGTCCGGAAGAATTCCCGCTCAGAGATAGATGTGGTTCCACTTAACAGGCGAGGGATTAAAAAAAGGCCTAGGGTTGGGGCTAATTCCCGTCATTATGTATTTTTGGGAATATAAACGGATTCAGTGTAATGGGGCTGATTGGAAAATGACCTGGTTGGGATGGGAAAAGGAAAGGGGCTGCTGGAAAACTGTTGGGATTCCGTGGGATGCTGAGGGGCTGCCTCAGTCCAAACTTTGATTGGAAAATTGTGACTTTTTGGAGGCCAGTATTTGAGCCATTAAAAGTGGATTGGTTTCATTCCCAATGTTTTCCTTGCACTGGAATAGCATGAAACAAGCATGTGTCGGGCATTACTCAGGATAAACATGGGAAGAAGGGAACAGGGGAGGGAAGCAGTGGCTCTAATTGGAAAAAGAAGCCGGAATAACCCGAAGTGTTTCCACGTCACACTGGTGGCATTGGGAGGAGGATCCAGCCCCTGGAATGTGAAGATGGAAAATATTGGCTTTATGAGCTCGGCCCATCCAAGGATTGTTCCACAGGGACCGGGCAGAATAGCTTTGTCTGGCCCACATTTGCATTATCCCAGGGGCAGGGATCCTCTGGCTTCCCTCGGAGGACTTTTCCACATTCTAATTGTTCGGAAATTGTTCATAAAATTAAGGAGCTTGGAAGTGAACGAGGGAAGCCAGGCAGAGGCTCTCCATGGAAAGAGCCATGGCCATATGGAAAGAGTTAGGTCGGGAAGGCAGCGGGAAGGCAGTGAGGAGCACAAATGAGTTCAAGAGACATCCCAATTTATTTCTGGGGAAGGGAAAGGCACTGGGAACATGGAGAGAAGTGGGAACTGGCTTTCACAGGGATTTAAGAAAGGCAGGGAAGCTTGGATCGAGGACTTTTGCAGGGAGAGCACTCAGAGGGTATTTTCCCAAGGATTTCCTGGTTTTATTGACTTCTATAGTGTGGGACAATCTCTGAAGCACACGGAAAATTTAGGTGGAAAAATGCTTTATCCACTGGGAGCATTGCTTTTATCCTGCTCCTACCCCAGCCTTATCCAGCACTGTCCCAGGCACAGGCAGAAATCTTGGGAATTCCCAGTTTGCCACAAAAACCTTTACAGTGGGGACTAGGACACCCAGTGACTTCCCAGTGTCCAAGGCGGCCACTTCCAATGTGGTGGGAACTTCCAAAGAAATCCCTGCCACTCTCCCTCCCTGCAGAACAGTGGCACCAGGAAAAGGTGGCAGAAAAGCTGGAGATTTCCCAAAATCCATGGATTATTCCCAGCTTCCCTCAGGGTCCTGCTATGGCTCTGCGGGGGCATCTGGTGGCCAAAAGATTTCCAGGGATTCGCGTTGGACCGACCCCTCCTTTCACCATTCCCAAGAGGGTTTGAGAGTCCTGAAGGATTAAGTGGGAATGTCCCCTCTTCCTTTTTCATGGGATAAGCAGAATTCCAGCACATGGGAAGGGATTTATCCCAATCTCAAGAGAAGGCACTGCTGGATAACCATGCCTGGAATGAGGAAGGGCTGGAACAATTAAATGGGAATATAAAGGGGATCATGGCATCTCCTGAAAATTGGGATGTGCTGGAGCTGGATTAAAGCATGAACTGATGCTGCTCCAGGCACTTCCCAGCTTCCAGCCTCATTCCCAAACTGGCCCATTCCCACTTAGACGGCCCACAAAGTGGCGTAACTGAGGATTTTCAGCCCTTCCAGGTGAATTTGAGTGAATTCCGCTTCCTCTGAAAGTTGCCCACAATCTTCTTGGAAGGAATCCCAAAAAAACAAAATGATGACACCTTAAGCTTTAAAATCCTTGGAATGATTTCCTCCCAAGCCTTTCTCCAAACAGCTTAACCTACCATTGGAAATGGGAGTCACTGTTTACTTAGGTAAATAAAGCATTTTCCATGGATCTCCTGGCAAACAGATTAAAGGATTACACTAAAGACCTTTCCAAATTTTCCTGTCAGGGTCCGGGAATCTCTGTATTTGATCCCGACCCCACTGCCAGGCTGGAAGGGGATGTTTTCCCATCAAGTACATCCTAAAAAAGGCAATTTTAAAGAATCTTGGTTTCTCTTCCCTGTTCCCCCTTTACACAGCATTCAGAGTACAAATGGGACCAAGCCATGAAGAATTCCCATTAAAATTCCCAATCTGGGAAGAATTTATTTGATTTCTAATAATAAATGGAACATCAATAAAACAGAGGAATAAATTTCCCTCCCTGTCAGAGGCGTTTTGGCACTTGGTAATTTGGGTCCATAAACGGCTTTCCAAATGATTAATGAGATGTGGACGTGGAGAAATATTCCTTGGATTTCCAGGAGCCAGGATATTGATGTTGTGGTATTTGAAGGGGTCTATCCCAAGGTGGTATTGTCCCATTTATAACCCCTCCAGACAGGAATGAAGGGGCTTTGATGTAAAATATTCCTTAAATGCTCTCCTGGATGGAAAAGCAGTGTTTTCCCCTCATTTCTGGCTATGGAATTTCTCCCTGGAGCTGTTGGAATCATGGTTTCTGGTATGGGGAGAGGAGGAGTCTGGGTATCAGGGGCTTGGTTTATTCCAGTATTTTAGAATTTTCACCATTCTCGATAACTTTGGCATCCTTTGGAGTAAAGGGAGATTCCAAACAGACAGATTCAGCTCTTGGATTACGGAGCCGTGGCTGTCCCATCCCCAGATTTCATCAGGCCAGGTTGGATGGGGCTTGGAGTAGCCAGAGAGAGTGGAAGATGGATGGAATTTAAAGGTTTTACATTAAAATTACCTCAGTTTTCCTGGGTAAAATTATCCCAGTCCCAAACATCTCCCAAAGAAATTGTTATCCTTTAAAATAGATTTTAAAAACAATTAAAAACAAAAAAAAAAGATTGAGAGTGCAAAGCCTGCCCTGAAAATAATCAGCTTTTAAGTGGCGTTGGAAGCAGTCCCTAAATCCATGGGAGACAGGATTTTTATTAGAATTTGGATGAGAAGATGGAATGGTTTTTAATCTATGGTAGGTTAAAGTCGCCATCTGAAGTTGGTTTGGGTTTGTTTTTTTTTTTCATATCCCAGGGTTTTTTTCCCTCCTTTAAACAGATCCCGCTTATTTAAAAATTCATAAATAAGGGAAGGTCGTCAGAGTCCACTCCATAAAGTATTTGGGTCAACTTCCAGTGAGCTGCCAGAGCCTTTTCCAGGGTTTTTTGGGCAATATTTTATGAGGCTGTCAGCCTCATTATGGAATGATAGCCACTGGAATTCTTTCATCCATAAATTCCCCTTGCCATGGACATTTCCACCTTCATTAGGAGAAGAAGAAGGAACCGCAGAGGCTTTTGATGAA
Organism: Irena cyanogastra; assembly: GCA_013397155.1. NCBI lineage: Eukaryota > Metazoa > Chordata > Aves > Passeriformes > Irenidae > Irena > Irena cyanogastra. The sequence continues at coordinate 18,558 of VWZV01006346.1, read as the reverse complement.
CTGAGACCGAAGGGGGGAAAATTCTAATGGGGCCAGATTTAGGACGATTTGATCCCAGATATTCCATGCTGGGGAAGCCCAAAGCATGTGGAAATTTATTGGCTGGGTATTCCAGAGATTTTAGGCTGGATTTAAAGCCTAGGGCAGGTCAGGGCTGGGTAATGTCAGGAGAATGAGGGGAGCCACTTCAGTTTACAATCCTGGGATAATATTCCAGAGGGTCATATATCCATGCTCATATATCCATATATCCATGGATTTAGGATTACATTTTGGTATCTTGGGTCACAATGTGGCGTTTAAGGCTCTGTCAGTAAATATGGAAAAGGAAACCACCAAATCCACATAATCATCCCTAAAATTCAACACTGTCCAATTTTCCCAGGCAGTAAAGAGCCTGAAATACGAAGAACTCCCAAATACAATGCAGGATATCTTGGAGAAAGTGGGATTCCATGGATTATTTTAATTTGCTGTGCCAAAAATAAAGTGACCTCCTGTGTTCCAGTTGTGCTCCCATTTGGATGGAATCACACAGTCTGGAGAATCCAATCAAGTGCTCTTTTAAAATTATTTTAAGTCCATCATTCCAGGTTTTTAAGATAATTCAGAGCAAGTCGGGAGGGGAAGCCTCTGGCAGAGGATGAAAAGCTGGAGGCGGGATGGAAGAGTTGTTATTGCTGGAAAACCAAGGAAAACAAACAATGAAATTTCCACAAAAATAAGTGATGACATTTGCATCCATCCCTAGGAATTTGGCCATGGAACGCGTGGCTCTGCTCCAGCCTGGAGCATGCTTGTGAATGAGGATGGAATCCACAGCTCAGGAAGGATGGAATCCATGGCTCAGGAAGAATGGAGACAACTTGGAGGGACCAGGAGGGAACAGGCTAAGATCCAAATCCCTATCCTGCTCCATGGAAGGAATAAACCTGGGTTAAACCCCCAGTGATATGTGGTGGATGCAGAAATCCCGGGAATTGTTCCAGGATAGGCTGGATAGGGCTTGGAGCAACCTGGGATAGTGGAAGTGTCTCTGCTTCCATGGACATGGAATGCAGTGGTCCTGACGGTCCCTTCCAACCCAGTCCCAGGGTCTCATGGATGATGAAGAGGGATTCATCCCTAAGAAATGGAGGTTTGAGCTGGGATACATCCAGCCACTTGTCGCTAATTCCTTCCACTGGCTATGGAGGCAGGAACTCCTGGAAAGGGGCTCTGTGGTGAAGCTGGATGAGGAGACCTCTCCACACCCTTTCCAGTCCGATTTGTCAGGGATGCCTCCCACACAGAGAGCCAGCCTTCCAGAATGTTTGGATAACTCTGCAATTCCCCACCTTGGCAGCCATTCCTGACCTAAATGCAGACAGCTGGATCCCATTTTTCCTAGCTGGGAAGAGGAGAGTGAGGTCGGAAGATGGATGGGTGTGAAAGTTGGGATGAAATGAGTAGTTGGAATCTATCGGGAACCAGCCAGAGCTGAATTAAAGTCACTTAAAGCTGATTTAAGGCAACCTCAGGAATATTCCTGATTTAAGGCCCTGCCTCTGGAGTGGGCTGTACGAGGGACTGGATTCATCAAAGCCAAGCCTTCCAGCCACAAAAGTCTGGGATTTGCAAAGGCACAGGGAAAGTTCTGGCCACATTTGTAACCACTCACCCCAGTCCAGGCCATTCCAATGATCCCGAGGGCCAAATGGGATCATTGGAGCATTCCAGCATTCTGGGAGAAAAATATCCCAGTTAAATAAAAATAAAAATAAATTAAAATATTTATTTCCTGGTTTTCCCACTCATCCTGAAGTTTTCATGCTCCTGTGGATCCTTCAACTCCTGCTTAAGCTGCAGGTCCAAATCTCTCAAATACCACTGGCTACAGATGGAAAGGGAGGATTTTCCATTCTAATTCCCTTGGAAAAGCCCTCTCTTTTATTCAGGGGATCACCAAACCACTGGGATTTTGCCCAGTCAGACTGGAATACTTGGGTGGCATCTGGAGGCAAGGGATACCTTTGGATCTCTTGCACATCCCAGGGAGCTGCCATTCCAAAGGAAAAAGACACAGGGATGAAGTGTCGGGAGAAGCAAGAGAATTTAACTTTCTGAGGAGTTTTATTTTTTAGGTGTTTCATTTTTTGGGAGTAACATTTGGGTTATTTTGGAACAGCTTCCTAGAGAAGTTGTGGATGCCCCACCCCTGAGAGTGTCCAAGGCCAGGTTGGACAGGGCTTGGAATAACCTGGGATAGAGGAAAGTGTCAGGGTTGGAATGGGATGGGATTTAAGGTCCCTTCCAACTCAAACCAGTCTGGAATTCCATGATTCAAATCCTCCTTTAGTTTGCCACTAAATTCCCAGGTCCTTGGGGAATTCCTCCATCCTGGGGGAATACCCAGAGCCCTCCATGTGCCTCGTACTCTGGGAATCCACTTCCACGCACTGCTCATTCCCAAAAACTTTCTACGTGTTTCCAGGCACCATCTACCTCAGGATCAGCCCTGGGACCATGTGTCTGGAATATTTCATCGCTCCAGCACAGCTGAAAGCACTCGATGTTCCCTAGGATTGTCCTTGGAATTGCAGCGTGGGAGAGAACAGCTATTTGAAGGGAAAGGGATCCCGCTGCCTGATTTTACCCTTTGGATTCATTTTGGGAAGATGCTCCACTGTTTTCTGGGATAACTCACCTCTATGACTGGTTGGATACAAGCATCTTTCTGGTGTCAGATACCATGGTTCCCAGCATGGTAATTCCTGGGACTGTCACCTTCCCATGGCTCCAACACCCAGGACTGTGCCCCTGGATGTTTTCCTGAAATCCTGGGATGTATTCCATCTTATTTTCCCATTTTGTTCTATTTTGACTCCTTGTCCAGCTATCAAATAAATTTCAAAAATATTCTCGGGTCTCATCTTAATCCATAAGGAATCCCATCCCTCTTTCCCTCATCCCTGTGATGCCCAGCATCCCACAATCCACCCTCCCGGCTACTCTCCAAGGTAAGGGGCATCCCAAAGGGAATTTGCCCCCTCCTGATTACGGATTTAAACTTCCAGAGCGTCAAATCCCTCCTCTTTTCCTGTTTTCCACCGTCCCACCAGGAATATCCGAAATTCCATCCAAAGCTCTCAGCAAAGTGAACATTCCTGGCAGAATGGAAACGCTGCTCCCATGCATGTCCCCAGGCAGATCCTGATTCCCTAGATACTTCAGGAAGGTTTATTAAGCCGTCTCTGCTTTTCCCTCATCCCCATGTCTGTCTCCTGGAAAAGGGCAGGGAAAATCTGCTCCCTTTCCAGACCACACAAGTGCAAAAGGGGCTGGAAAACAACTCCCTCTACCCTCTGCTTCTGTTTTAACAGCTCTCCGAGGAAAAAAGGTCAGCAGTTCACGGATGGCAGGAAAGACCTACTGGGGACTCAGTTTATCCCAAACATTCACTGCCCCATTCCCGACTTATAACAACCTCCAAGAGGCTGAGCTTTCCCCTCTCAGAGCTGGATGAGTTTTCCATCTGGGATGTATTTTTAGTGCCTGGAACTGTCCGCTCCTCACTCCCAACATGTGTTGGGAGCTGCTCCATGCTCCCGGATCCTGATAATTATTTTAGCGGCTGTTCGGGAACATCAGGAAATGTTGCCAGTTCGGCCCAAATTGATCCCGGTCAATCAAACACCTGGAATAAGCTGTGGATAAATCCATGATTTCATCACCTCCAGCCCGCCGACCCCCAGGAATGGGAGTGATCTCACGCCACGTGTTGATGTGTCCAGGGAATAAATGAGCTCCCAAGCCGTGCCTCTGGAATAAACTATAACAATCGGAATGTGGAGGAAGGAAAACACTGCCCGTGGTGAGCTCTGCTCCCCCAAACCCATGGCTCGGCTGCTCTGGCCATAAATTATCCCTAATAAATCTCCTCGGATGTTTAACACTATCGCTCTCCTGCCGAAATGGGGGATTCAGGAATGGGCTGGACGAGGGGCTGAAATTCCTTGGGACTGTGGAAACCTTTTTTTTGTTGTCCTTCCAAGCCTTTAAAATATTCCTTCATTATCTTTCAAGCAGATGTCCAGGGAAAGGTTCCTGAACCCATTTAAACTTTTTTTTTTTTTTTTTTTGGTGGGAATAAAGGAATAAAGTCCAGTTTTGGGCTGGATTTGCTGGCCAGCACCTGACAAAACTGGGGAATGGGAATGTGGAGCTTTAATGGCTCCAGGGCGTGACTTTTAACGGCAAGGCAGAGGAAACGAAGATAAATTAAAGCCTAATTGGGGCCGTTAACGGCTTCCCCAGCCCGCACATCTGAAGCCCAAGAGAATCTTTGGAAAAATGTTACAGTCGGCTCCTGTTGCACAGCTTGGCCACCTCCAGACTCGTTCCACGTTTTTTTAGGGATAAAATCCATCTTTCAATGTCCAAAGCCAACACAAGGAGAGAGATTTTGATTTTAATCCCTGGCAGATTTGCAGCTTTATAAAAATTATCCCAAATCTACCCAGTAATCCCAAATTCCCCCTTCCCAAACTTCCAAACTGCCCCCACAGCAAGGAAAGGCTACATGAAGACACTTTCTGCTCCTGCTTCCATGAGGCTGGGAATCTATGGAAGTAAAATTCCAATAAATACAGGAAAGTGGTTACAAATCCTGGTTGAGCCCTGCTTAGTGTTTCCTATGATAAAATCCCAATCCCTGGAAACCAAATGGATAAAAACTCCTGTGTTATATCTAGGAATAGAAACAGCCCTCTTTTCAAGTCTGGAATTATCCAGTGGAATTGCTGCAGAATTTTGGGATGCTGCTGCCAACCCATCCATAACCTCAGATACATCCCCTCCAAGTTGGAGGGGCACAGGTGGATGAGAAGAGCCCAAATCCTTAAGATTACAAGGAAAAAGCTGAGACTTTCCCTGAGGATGGGAAATGGGAATAAAAATCTGGGAAAGGAATAAAAGTCAGGGAAAATCACCTTTCAAACCTCCCCAGATGTCTTAACTAATGAATCAATCAATCTGTATTCCCTCATTCTATTTATTCTTCAGTGATTTTGGGGAGCTAGGGCAAATAAATCCAAGGAAATATCTGGTTCTTGGGAAGCAAAAGAGGGCAGCAAAGGATAAATGAGAGCATCTCTGACACTTTCCCAGAGTGGGAAAATTTACGGACTTTTAGGCCAGGAAACGGAATTTAGGATAAGGTTTGGGATAAGCCCAGCAGGTTTGTTCCTTGGGCTTGAGATTTGCTCCTCCAAAATCAATTACTGGGAGAAGGGAAGATTTTTCTCCATCTTCTCTTATCTCTTCCAGCTCCAAGGACAAAAACTGGACCATTCCACTTTCCTTAAATTTTGCTGAACTTCCAGAGCCACCAATGAAGTTTTCCAGTCCTGTAATCCATGATTCCTAACAATAACACCAGAGAAAAGCCATGGATTTTCTGATTTCTGCCTCAGGTTCCTGTCAGGTTTGGGAATGTTCTGTACTTTTGGGACCAGGTTCAGATTAGTTGTGCTGAAATAGGGATTCATCCAAAAATGTGGTGATGGAGAGGAGCAATCTGGGTCCTCCCTCACTAAACAAAAGATATGGAGGGGCTGGAGCATGTCCCAGGAACGGAATGGAGCTGGGAAGGGGCTGGAGCACCAGGATGGAGCTGGGAAAGCTCCTGGGAAAGCCTGAAGACAAGGAGGCTCCAGAGGGACATTCCCACTTCCTACAATCCCTGACAGGAGGCTGCAGCCAGGTGAGATCAGGATGTGCTCCCGGGGAATGACAGGACAAGAGGGAGCAGCCTCAAGTTTCTCCAGGGAAGCTTCAGGTTGGATATTGGGAAAATTCCTTAAAAAACAGTTGTCCTGCCCTGGCACAGATTTCCCAGACATGGATGTGGCACTTGCAGATGTGATTCCATGATTCTTCCACCTCATGCCATGGGAATCTGCCCAGAAAACCCAGGCACACCCCAGCTGCTGTATAATCTGGAAAGAGCTCCAGGCTCCACTCCCTCACTCCACAGAATTCCTGGCTAGCTCCTTTTGGGGTTAAGGATTGTTGGTTTAGCCCTGGAAGCCCCAAAAGCACCAGCTGTATCCAAGGAAAACACAAAGCAAGCTCAGAATTCAGGCAAACACAACACTAAAAATAGCAAATCCTTGATTCTTCTCACGTCTCTTCCCATTTTTTACTGGGGGTCTCTCAAAGTTTTTCCCTACAACGCTACTTCCCAGGGGTTTGATGCTGTTAAAACCAGCCATGTGTAAAACTGTAACCCAAAACACAGGGATTTGACTCAAAATCCAGGGATTTAAACCAAAACTCACCCAAGGAGTTTACTAAAGTGGCCAAAGCTGGGATTGTGACATTCCCAGGAACACTCTGGCATGGGAAGGGGTTGGATTTGTAGAATCAGTGTTTGCACTGGTCTGGGTAATTCTAGTTTCTCTGGACCAGCATCCCAAGAGTCAAGGATGCTGTATACATCCCCATCGGAGCACCATTGGAGCACCATGGCAATTCCCTGTGTCCTTGCTTCTCAGAACCTCACGGATGGACCCAGCAAATGGGGATCAATTCCCAACTCCTGGATGATTCAGGAACACCTGATCCATCCCTGTCAGCATTCCAGATTCTTCCACCTACAGCTTCTGTTGGAATGTGAGCCTTTGAAACATGCACTGGGACACATCTCGTGCTTCCCGAAAAAATAAGGTGGAAAGACTGTGGGAATGACATATTCCTTGGCTCTGCACTCCCACCTTCCCTCTAAACAACACCTGCTTCCCAGAAAAACACAAATCCCTTGGCATGTGCATGTTGGGAATGGATATCCATCACTGCACTCTTGGGAGCCAGGGAAAAGCTCCGGCATCCTTTGGCACAGGCATTCCATGCTTCCCTGGTTCCATCCCACACCGTTGGATGAGGGTCTATGGAAAAAAAGCCTTTAAGGAGGCAGTAAATGCCAGCCAGAGTTTGGGAAGTGGAATGTTGAAGGAAAAACTTGGAAGGGAACTTAAAGATCCTCTCATCCCAAGCCCTGCCATGGGCAGGGGCACATTCCACCATCCCAAGTTTTTTCAAGCCCTGTCCCACCTGAAATTGGACACTTCCAGGGATGAGGCATCCATAGCTTTTCCAGGGCCTCCCCACCCTCGCAGGGAAGAATTCCTTCCCAATATCCAATTTATTAGAACTAATTAATATTTAATTCCAGGTATGGAAAACCTCAGACCTTCCCCTCCTCCTCAATCCATCTATTGGTGCTCCCAATTTTTTATGGACAGCAACCAGGAAAAAGAATCTGCCTGGAATCCTGAGAAACCTCTCCATCAAGGAAAGATCAAAGGCTCCATTTGCCCCCGGATATTGGGCTCTGCGTGCCAGAGGCGGGAGTGGATGGATTTACAAGGAAAAGGATGAACTCCAGCCAATGGAATAATGCAGCACTCAATTCCAATGAAATCCTGGAGTAGGAGCTGACACATTTAGGATAACACATTTGGGATGAGCTGGAGAAATTCCAGCTGCCGGAAGGGACAACCTGGGAAAACAACAGGAATTTTGGGAATAGATCAAAATAAATTTAGCATGAGGCATTTTTTGGGCTGTTCCTTGGGAATTTTTATCTGCTCCTGAAGATTTTAGGGAATTTTGGGCTCTGTTCCCCATTCTGCCTGTGTTTTCATTTAAGGAGATCCATCTGGAATGGTGTTCCTTGACCTCGGCACGGCCTGTGGCCAAGCACATCCCATTTTCCACTAGAAATGCGATTTTCAAGGAAAAATCCAATTTATTTCCATTCAGATGCTTTATCCTCATTGTCCTTTGAGGAATTCCCTTTTTGGTTATAAAAATTGATGGAAGATCCAATGAAACCATCCAGGATTTGTTCCCAATTCCCAAGTTTTGTAGTTGACACATCCCAAATGTTTTTACTTTTTAAGGCACTGGGATTATTCCGTCTTTAAATTTCTTTAAAAATCCCAAAACTCCCCAAAATCTGGTTTTTAATACAGTCTATCCTGGGATTCAGGAAGGATCAAAGGATGCATAGATGGCCCATCCCTGGAATGTTCCAGGCCAGTTTGGAGAAACCTGGGATAGCAGGTGTCCCTGGCCATGGAATAGGATGTTTTAAGATTCCTTCCAACCTAAACCATTCCATGATCCCAAGATTTTCTTAACTCCTCCATCATTCTGGGGTAAAATAACAGCTTCCAGGTGGACACAGCATTCCAGAGGGATTTGGTATCGCCATTCCCGCCCCTCCATGGTGGTTGTCTCCTCCATTCCCAACAATGGCATTTCCCAGGTTTCCAGGAATCTCTAGGAATCGACAATTGGGAATCACTGGCTATACCAGGAGAGATGGTATCCTTAAGGAATCATCCTTAAATCCCCTAACTCCAGCTGCCCTCTGGCTTTTCCACAAAAATTCCCAAGAAAATCCCCCTGGATAATCCATTTTCTGGGATTTGTGCAGGTTTCCAGCAGGCAGGAAGGAGATTCTGGATTCCAACTTCCATTGGAGGAAGGGTAAGGATTCAACAAGGAAAAGCTCTATTGACCTGGAAGCAGAGAGGCAGAGCTTGGATTCGGGAATAGCTTTTAGCAGGACTGCTCCAAAAAATCCCAAATCTCTGAATCTAGAAAGCATCTACCCTCCTCCCTCCCAACTTCTCATCCCAAATCCAGCTTTTTCCATCCTTTATGAAGTTAGGGAGAGTTTTGCCCATCTGGAGCATTTCTGGAGCAGCTGAACATTTCAGCTTCCCACCAGTTTTTGTGAAAATTGGGAGAAGGAGGAAAGCCAAGGCCTCAGCAGGGACACGACCCTGTGAATGCCAGGGCTTGGGAGACTGGGATTGATTTACACCCTGCCAGGACCCATTCCAGCTCCAGGAGATCCAGGAGGAGCTGTAAATCAGGGAAAAGCCAGGCACAGCCACCCTCCGGAGTCTGGCACCTGAGAATTCCAAAGGCAGGAAAAACCCCAAACTCCCATTCCCAGGCCAGAAGCTTAGAGCTGCTACTGAAGCCAATATAAATCAGTTTTCCCCGCCCTGCTCCAGACAAAATTCCAGCTGCTGGGTTGTTTGGATTTGGATTCCCCCTCCTTCTCCTTATTTTTCCAGCCTGGAATGAAAAACAAAGCCCAATGTGCCATGACGGAGTTTCCAGGTGTTGCTGCCAAGAAAAGAAAAAATCCTGGGAATAACTCCCCTTAGATCCCTGTCCCAGGGGGCAGTGCAATCACAGATTTTGCTGCAAGGTGGAGAAAAGCCCTTCCCAAATAAATCTGGGATGCATGCATCCCTCATTCCATTTCCTTTAGCGTGGCTGAATATCAAATCTCCAAAATCCACACCAAGGAAACAGGGAAATGGGAAAACCTGGATTCTCCTCTGGTGATTTTAACTCTCTGGATTAAATACACCTGGATGCTAAAACTTGGGAAAAGGGAATTTAATGGTTAGTTTTCCGATGGATATTCCTGTCCCCAGCTGATGGATGCAACACCCATTCCCTGTCCTGTATCCCTGATCATTCCCAGTTAGGAAAAACCAAATGGCTGTGAGCTCAGGTTTTTGGCTAATGGGAATATTTACTCCTGCATAAATATGGGAGTAACACCCGAAAACGGGAAAATTCAGATTTTAGTGTTTCTTAAGTGAGATTCAACAATTCCAGAAGGGAATCAAACAGCTTTGGAATACAGGTGGATCCCAAGGGTGGGACTAAGGGATGTGGTGGATGCCTGCAAAAGGGAGAAAATCACATCAAATCCCAGTGTGGAGTTGTCATTTCAGCCCAAAATAAACCCCATTCCTGCCTTTTTCCAGACTCCAGGATTCTGGAAATCTGGAGGAGCTTGGGATAAACCTGCTGTAGCCAAGCAGGAAGGGAAGGAATTCCTTTTCCTCCCAAAAAATAGGGAAAACTTTGGCTCAGGGAAATGTGGAATAAAATCAGAAATTCCTTTTCCCACCCTATTTTCCCTCAACTCCAATGGCAGAAGTGGAATTCTCCGTTGCACATCAGGGACATCCGAACATCTGGGAATCATTATCCAGGATTTTGAGAACATTGGGTGAGGGGAAGGAAAAGCTGCCACAGCTTCCTGATTTTGGGATGTGTTCTACATTTTCCTGATTTTCCACAGTTTCCTCTGGTCTCCATTTAGGAGAGGAGGGAGGGCTCCAGAGGCACAGTGAATGGCAAATCCGGAATAGCAAATCTGGAATAGCAAATCCAGAGCGGCCACGAAGGGAAGGCACTTGGGAGCTGGGGAATTTCTTTCCTTATATATCCCAAATTCTGGGATCCTGATCCTTAAATCCTGGCACTCCAAGAGGATGGACTGGGGATGTCCGGGACACCCAGAATGCCAATACTGGGATTGTCCTGTGGCTGGGAATGCAACTGGAACAAACATCCGAATCCAGGATTTTGGGGCTCCTTTGGATGATCAAGCAGAGATCACTTGGCTATTCCCAGAGTTTGCCCCTAAATCCTTAGACACCTCCAGGGATGAAGACTCCAAACTCATTCCAATGTTTACCCTATCCCTCAGTTCCAGGGTGGAAACGATGCCTGGGATTTTATTTCATTGTGATCCCAAAGCTTGGCTGGGCTTTTCCTTGGCTTTTTTCCTGCTTCCTTTTTTTCTAATCCAGCCAGCTGAAAAACCTGGAGAGAAATAAATAAGATTCTAAGGCCATCCATCAGTCGGGAATGAGTGTGGGACTGTTCCCTGGAACTCCCATACCTGCTGGTGGCCAAGGGAAATCAGCGCTTCCCATCAATCCCAAAATCCATTTTTCAGCTTTAATGAAGATGTCGTTTTCATGGAAGCGGAGGGAACATAAACAATCCAAGCCAAGGAAAATGAGGAATGAACCGCCTGGAAAACCTGGAGCTCATTTGTACTTCTCCAGCTTCTCAGGGCCAGAGGTTCCTGAGTTTTTTGGCTGTGGTTGGACATTGAGAAGGTAAAAAACCAGGGAATTTTTAGAAATAGAGCTTGGAATGAGCTCCAGGAGCATTTTTCCATTGGTTTTGTCCCACTGGAGTTGGGAATTAATTGGCTGAGCAGGCAGAGGGCACAGGCACACATGGAATTCCTTGGAAAGGGAGGCATAATCCTAGAATTAGGGAATCGTTTAGGTGGGAAATGCCCTCTGGGATCAGAGCCCAACTGGTGCCCAATTCCCAGATCCGGACATTCTCTGGACATCTCTAGGGATGAGGATCCATCCCATTGCAATGCTTTACCATCCTTTCCACGAAAAAATTCCTCTTGGATCCAACCTGTCCCTCCTCTCACATGGAAACAGAGAGACCTTATGGAATGGAAAACACTCTAAGGGGAGCCATTCCAAGCTTTTCCTTTCTTACAGCTGAGGAGCTGAGAACCAAATGGGATCCAGGCTTGGGAAACCATTCCCATTGTGCTGCAGTAGCACAACCCTAAAATTCTGTCATTCCCTGGAAAAAATCCTCCAAATCACCTAAAACATGGAAGCAAAGTTCTCCTGAGATTTCTTGAGAAAAGGATTCACCATTCCAAGAATTCCCTGCTTGTTTCCTTCACCAAATCCTGAAAGGATTCATGGAAAAGTCACAAACAAATCCACACCTGTTTCAAGAGGAATTTTGGGATTTGAAATTTTTGGATTCCCACCAAATTCCTCCATGGAAAAATGGGAATGTGGCTGCCAAAACTTTGTCCTATGCTGTTCCCACCAGCTTAAACTGTAGCTGGAAAAAAAAACACAAAAAACCCAAAACAAACAAACAAACAAACAAACAAAAAACCAACGGAAAAAATACGTGGGACACTTAAAATTCCCTAAATTTAGATCAGGATGGGTTTGATGCCACCCAAGCCTGGAATTCTCAGGAAAATCCTGGAAATGTTGGCGCAGGTGTCAGCTCCAGGGGCTGGGAATTATTTGATTCCATGCGGCTCCCACACATTTTCAAGGATTCCCAAAATCCCCAGATTACTGCCAGGCACAGGAGCCACGCCTTTGGATTCAGGGATGGCTGGAAATAAATGGGGTTGGGAGTTCCTAATCCCAGGAGCTGCAATCTGGAAGCTCCAGGACAGGAACTCCAAGCCAGACATAGCCATGTTTTCTGTCTGGACGCTGCTGATCCTTCTTTTCCTGATCAGTTTGTGGATAGAATTCCAGCAGGAGCATGGATCTCCATCAGTGCTTCCCTCTTCCCACTCCTGCCAAGAATTCCATCTAATTTCATTTGTTTCTCTTCCCAGTCTCACTTTTCCCTGCTCCCAGGAGCATTCCTGAGGGAAATATTCCCTCCTGGGAAACCTAAACTATCCAGAGATTTTACTGCTCCTGTTGGAAAGCTTAATCTCATCCCAAGGGAAAAAAAATTCCACATTTCCCTCCCCTGATGGGAGAGAAACAACAGCACAAAGGTTTTTTGGGATAACTTTGCCATCCAAGCCTTTTCCCACCCCTGGAATTCCCATCCCTGGATGGGGCTTGGAGCAGCCTGGGGTAGTGGAAGGTGTCCCTGCCCATCCTCACAGGATGAACCTTAGGATTCCCGTGCTGGGAATCAGCTCCTTTTGGAACACCGGGCACTAAATGTGAGGACTTGGAGGAACAATTCTCAGTGCTCCATTGGCCTCTGGGGCAGGAGGAAGCTGTGGAAAATTCAGGAGCTGCTTTATGGCTTCACATCTTGTAAACGTGGCTGCTGGTAACTTTATGGGAGCTGTGGGGGTTCTGTTCCCTGGGAAAAGGGAATTCCAGACCCACAGCACTTTGGTGCCTTCCCAACCAGGGGTTATTCCAGAGAATCACTGGAATCAAAGAGAAAACCCAAGATTTTAACAAACTGGGGGAAAACAGAGGAATCTTAAGAATCATGGAATTCCAAGCATTCCATGATTCTTCCACATTGCTGGCAGGCAGAGCCATGGGATAAGGAAGTTCCTAAGGATAGGTTCAGGATGTTCCTGGTGCACCTCAGCCATATCCAGGCACTTTTCTGTGAACTCTCTCCCCATCATTCCTTCCTTCCATGCTGAGATCCATCAGAATTCTCCTTTCCAACACTGTTCAATCCCAGAAATCCCCTCCTCCCTGGCACAGCCATTCTCCCAACACCCTGGAACATCACTGCCCTGTCCATACCACAGGAAAGGCAGATCCCACCTGGATCAATCCAAAAGGACTTTCCCACTTGCCCTTCCTTTTCTCCCTTTGCTTTTCCATCTCCAACAATATTTTTGGGAAGAACTGGAATGTTGGTGAGTGGGATGGATTAATTAAGCCAGGAAAAAATAGGATTGAGCCAAAAAAATTCCCAAACATCCAATTTTATTCCTCAGAAATGAAGCACCAGCACCTTCTTCTCCCTTCCCATCTCCCATTTTTTTGTCAGCCACTTCCAACATATTTTATCCTATTTTTTTCCCCCTCCTGTATTTATCCAGCACTTTTTGGCTTTTTAAATCCCAGCCTAGAAAATTCAGGATGACCTCACTTGCCCGGGAATGTTGTTGTTACCCTTGGAAAAGCTCCTTGCCTGGAGTTGTATATTTGCCTTGGTTACACCCAGCTCACATCCAACTCGGAATTCCAACCCTCCCAAACGTTCCCAAGCCAGATCCATCTCCCAGACATGCTATATATCTCCCACTTTTCCAAACAGAGATGGATTTCTCCCGCATTTGTTTGATAAATCCCCGCCACATTCCCAGTCAGAGCTGTCCGAGTTCCTACTGTTTGCTCCATGTTGGTGGCCAAGCCTTAATCACCCAACACTTCCCAGGAGGCCATAAATTCAGGGAACGAGCTGGGCATTTGTGCGAGATTTGTACAGGGCTGAATTTCAGGGAAAAGTGGAGCTGGGATTTACGACCTTCTGGGGTTGGAGGCTTCCAGCATTCCCAGCCATGTGAAAACAGATGGATGCATGGACACTCCAGCACATCCCTCCTGACCTGAGATTCCCAGCACTACTTCCAAATGGGACCCAGATGCCTGGAGAGGTCTTCATTATCCTGCCTTCCCACTTTTTCCCTAGGAAGGGATCATCCCATTCCAACTCCTCTGGGACACCTGGAAATGAGCATGGAAAAGCCCCATCCTTGCCAAGCCTATCCTGATCCCTCCTTTATCCAAAGGGGATTTTCCAAGCGCATGCCTGGGATATCCAAAGAGATGCAGCTGGATGTTTCTGGACATTAGCAGAGAATCTTCCCTGAGTAAAATCCCACTCCCACTTTTCCCTGGCAAACGGGATCAAGGTGTCTGGAACAGGTGCTTGGAGCCTCCCAGATTTCCTCATGCTGATAGAAAATTAGGAATATTTTTGGTTGTTTTTCCCACTAATGAATCCCAAGTCTCAGCCCAGCCCTTGGAGCAAAGCTCAGCTTCCCAAGGGTGGCAATTCCGCATCAGGAATTATTTTAGAGAATAACAGGTGCCAGATGCTGTGGCACCCTCTGGAATGTGGCTTTGCTCCCATGGGAGCAGCATCCCTCCAACCCATCTGGATTTCCTCAATATCCAGACAGAATGGAGTTAAAATATTAAATCCAAGCATTCCAGCCGGCATAGGGCAGCCCCATCCTGGGAAAAACAGGATTCCCCTCCAAAAGTGGGAATTCCCTGGGAATGTTTTCCTGCCCAGTAGGAGCATTTGGCATGTCCGGAGCTGGGGTTTGCTCATCCACAAGGATGGATGGAATTTCCTGGAAGCTGAGGTGGAAGTGGGAAGCAGGAGCAGAACTTCTCAGGTTGGACTCCAGTCCCCACCAATAGGTGGCAGAGAAAAGTTGGGCTGGAGCAATGGCAGCCCTTGGGAAGAGCCAGAGGGCAGAAAAAGGATCCACACCACAAGATGGGTGCGCCTTTTGGCTTTGGGAACTCTGCTCTTTGCTTTTTGTGGGGCTTTTTGGCGTGAGGCTTTTGGGAGAGTTGTCTTTCAGGGGCCTTTTGGATCTTTGGACCTTGTGCTTTTTGGAGACTTAGAGCTTTTCCTGGGTGGTTTCAGAGATGGAGCTCCCTTTTTTTGAGACTTTTGCCTCCAAGCCTTGGGGACTCTGGGGGCTTGGCAGATCGCAGCGCTGGCACTCACTGATGGCACCGTCATCCAGTGCCGTGGCAGGGCTCGGCGCTGCTGCTGCTGCTGCTGCAGTGGGCTCCCCTCTTCTTCTGGGTTCCGAGGGACCACTGGTGCTGGAAGTGACGTCCCTGCACAGTGCCACTCACTCAAGCGTGTGTCCCCTAGGTGCTGCCTCAGGCCACCATTTGGTGCCTTTTCGGCTTCAGCATTTCCCTTCAGGTCCTTGTGAGAAATAAGGCTCACTCTTCAAAATTTTTACAAGTTTGATAAGGGATGAAAGGGACAGTACAGCGCTGAGTGCATGCAAACTGCCAGAGGAAGACTAGTTAGCTTAAACCAATTTTCTTATATACCTTTTCATTGCATTGGTTAAATGCATATTCATGAGGATTATACATATTCAAACATTCTTATGTGTTCACATGTTCCAGGTATTCTTTTGCTTGGCTCGACCTTTGACTTGTTTTCATGCCATCCTGCAAATGAAATTCATATATTTTATTTCTTCTTGAGTCTCTGTTCTGTTGTTTGTATTGGCTTTTGCAAATTATTTTGATATAATACAGTTCGTAATCACTTTTTAACTGCTTTTGATATAATATAATTTGTCAGCCTTTATACCCTAATCCCTATGAAGATGATATGTTTTAGTGTGAGAAATATAATTTAGGCCCTTGCAAAATATTAAAATAGAGACTATGTGCTGTGAATTATAACATTAACTGCTGCAGAAGTAGCTAGTGCTTTAATTTGCGTAACTAACCGACAATGGTGAGAATAACTTGGATAATTTCGTGAAATAGCTAATGTTGATTTAATCTACTTGTGGAGTATCTTATCTGTGTGATACGATAACAATTTAAAAAAAACAGGTAAATAAACATCAAAAGAAAGAACACAAGGAGGAAATGACCACTAAGACTTAGGCTATCAAGAACTGTCAAACCACAGAACAGAGGCCTCGTGAAGAAATAAAATATATAAATTTCATCTTACTTTGAGAAGACTGGTCAAGGGTGGAACCAAGCAAAAGAATTCCCAGAACATGTAAACTCAAAGGAATGTTTGAGTATGTATAATCCTCATGAATATGCATTTGATCAATGTAATGAATAGGTATATAAGAAAATAGTTTTAAGCGAACTGGTGTGCCTCTGGCAGTTGCCAAGCACCCAGCGCTGTTTACTGTCCCTTTCATCCCTCATTAAACTTTTAAAAATTTTAAAGAGTGAGCCTTATTTCTCACATAAACTAAGCATCCCATATATATGCTCGGCTTTTGGCAAGGGGTTGCACCTTGTAATTAATTTCTTTGGGTTTTCAGGGTTTTTTTGGGGTTTTTTTGTTTGGTTTTTTTTTGGGGGGGGGGGTTGTGGGTTTTTTGTGGTTTTCTGTCGTTGTTGTTTTTTGGTTTTTTGTTTGTTTGTTTGTTTATTTTTTTCTTACTCACTGTGACAGAAGGGACAAAACAGCTTCCCGGGGAGGGTCACACCCTAAAACTTCCAGACACCCCGAAAATCGCTCCCAAGGAGGACACAGATTAGGGCGCCGAGGTAATTAGCTGCAATGATGGGGCATTACCCTTCCCAGAAAGGGCTACACTGCAAGAATCCCCCACAATGCTCCAAACGCTTCCAGAGAAGACACACCGCAAATTACCGAGGCAATTGCACACAAAGAGTTACAGAAAAGGAGGCAAAATTCGTGCCAGAAAGGGACAGACTGTGAAAACCCCAAAATATGCCAGGGAAAACACTTTGTGAGAGGACAAACCTTGAATGAGTTACAGATAAGGGGGCGAAATGTTTCTCAGAAAGCGCCACATTGGAACGAGCCTCTAATTGCTGGGGGAAAAAAAACTTTTTGAGAGGACACAGCCGGTTTCAGGGAGAGTCACACCTTTATTTTTTCTTTCATACCCCAAGGAAATCTCTCCCCAAAACGCACACTAAGTGGTTCAAAAACATACTGCCTTTTCCTTCTCAAGCATCCCTCCACTGCCATCAATTAAAAATTTAAAAACGTCATCAGGCCAGCGCCATGCCGAGTCCATTGATAAAAACTGAATCCAGATTTGGAAAATGATCAGGATTGACGCCCCAGTAACGAATTTTCTTCCTTCTTTTCTGTCTTTTTCAGCCCTCTTTCTTCTGGGAAACTCCTTTTTCTTTTCCTTTCCATTACCAATAAATGGCTCTCAGGTGCAACGTTTGCCTCGTTTAGCTCAATTTCACTCCTGACCATTCCTTCTGAAAGAGTTCCTCGCTGTTTCCCGCAGCGGAACATGACAGCTGGGAATGGGAATTCTCCTGGCAATTCTCCTGGAATTCTCCCAGGAAAATGGGAGAATTCTGCCTCTTCCCAATCTTCCCCCTGTCCATTCCTGGGGGTTTGAAGCCGAATGCAAGGCTGTTGTAGGGAAAATCCCAATCCATGGGGATTTTCTGGCCCTCTGCTTCCTCAGCATGGAACAGACATGAGAATGTGGGAAAACAGAAGAGGAAAAAGGTGGGAAAAGGAGGAAGACGGGAAAAAGGTGAAAATCTCTTCTGCATTAAGAATTCCTGGAAAGACTGAGTTTCTGCTGGGAATAACCTGGAAGCACCAGGTGACATTGGAATTTTGGGGTCATCCTGAGGGATAACACAAATCCCAAGGGATTCCTGGCTGGTGGTTGGGGAATTACAGGAATGGGAAGCTCTGGAAGTCCTTAACTCAAATTTTCCAGCTGTTATTTCACGCAAATCCCACATAAATCCTTCTCTCCATTTCTTTTCCCATTTCCATTTCCTGCGAGGCTAGGATAAAATCAATCCAAATTTCCCCAAATACAGGAGATTTATAAATGGTTTAAACTTTTGCCAGGAAATTCCCAGTTTTGGAGGAAATTCCAGCTTTTCTCATTCCCTAGGGAGGAGAAGATTCCGTGGAAATGAAAGGAGCAATTCCTGGATCCCAAAATCATTAAAAACAAAGCTTGAAAAGATAAAATTATCAAAAATTAATAAATTAATACTATTTAAAAAATCAATAAATTGTTATTAACAGTGAAGAGTTCTGTAATTCCCACTGGGATTTATCCCAACAGTTCCAAAAGGGAATTTTAGCTCCTTTCTGGATGCAAATTTTAATAATGTGGGAAAAATAGGAATTAATTTAAAAATTAGGAATAAATTATTAATACGGCTCTTGATCAAAATTAAATGGGGCATATTCCTCTGACTAGTTGAATTAACTAATTTAATAATTTAATAATTTAATAATTTAATAATTTAATAATTAAATTAATTAACCATGATACAATGTGTCCATTATTTTATCTATATTATAAAATAATAAATATCCAATATTCTAATAAAATATGCCTAATTAATATTCAAATGTAATAAAATGGGATTAAATTAAATAAAATTTATTGAAAATGTAATTTAAATTTATTTTTATTTA